>CM060843.1:57059368-57661868 GCA_030762175.1 Metallyticus violacea | reverse complement strand
AACAGAATCAACGAGTGCAGGAGAAAATAGGCGTGGGGTCACATTTTTTCTCAATATTTAATTAGCAAAATATTTCCATAATCTTAAATAGAATTTCATAGAGAGTATTCATTTCCAGAAATGTCTAGCAAACAGAAAGGATGTAACAAGCGCGAACAATGTAGCTGAAGAGTTGCAAGCAATTCTTTCTTTCTTTCTTTCTTTCTTTCTTTCTTTCTTTCTTTCTTTCTTTCTTTCTTTCTTTCTTTCTTTCTTTCTTTCTTTCTTCCTTCTTTCTCTCCTTTCCACCTCTTCTTTGATTTCAAAAATATTCCAAAGACCACTTCCGTGGTCTAGTGGTAGCGTTTGTCACTACCTATCCGGAGGTCTTGGTTTATTTATATGTAAATAAAATATAAACTAATTAAAATAAAAAAGTAAGACAAACATAGCAGAGAGAGAGAGAAGATAGAAAGAAAGAAAGAAAGAAAGACAGACAGAAAGAAAGGAAGAAAGAAAGAAAGAAAGAAAGAAAGGGCGCAAAGCAAAAAAAGACAAAGAGATTGTTCCTTTCTTTGTTTGCACGCCAGTCTTTTTTTTCTCTCTCTCTCTTTGGAGTTTTTGGAATATTTTTGGAAACAAAGAAAGGGACAACTTAGAAAAGAATATATTAAAGAGCAGTATTTATTCTGTAAGCATGATTTGCAGTTAATCAATGCGGCCACCTCGGTTTTGATGCATTAACAAAATCTAGGATTCCGGTCACCTATGTTGGCACGTATAACATCCATGCATCCTTGATTAGATCTCTCTTCTGGCTTTCCAACTTATGGTGAGGGACAGAGCATTCTTGAGTCTAATTTGTTCCAAAGCAGTCTAAGGAGATGAAGACTAAGCTGAAGATGACCTTTCCTCTGTGGAGATGAAGCCAAGTTAATGAATGCCAAGCCACTCTTCTTGCCTTGTGAATAGAAGCCGAATCTTGCTGCCAAAACCAAGCTCATTCTCTAATAGAATATCATTTAAGAACTCTCTATGCCCTCCAGAATTTCTCCCTGCTAGAATATGCGTATATTTTCACTTTTGGGTCACAAAAATTCAATTTGGATAATAGGAAACACCCACCATCCATAGCATGAAATTTTGGGTTCTGTTGACATTTCTTAAACAAGAAGAAACTGCTTTTGCGCTCTTAGTATACATTTTGTCCTTTTGATGACTGGACATGTGTTCTATAGTGAAAATCTCTCATCTGTGAAGAGTATGTTCTTGGGATTGTGCCTAGTCAAGAGATGGTGACAACGAAGACGCCTCATTTTTTTAGCTTTGTATTGAGGTAGTAAACAAGCCTTTTAGAATAAGATTTAAACTTAAGATCCTCATTTAAACGAATGTCTTGTTAATGTTTAATGTTTATTTCCAGGTACAGCGGCACGAATTGATTCTCTGTGCATCTTATTTTATTTTCACAGTTCTTGGTCTTTCACTTCTCTTAAGGTCTTCTACAGAAACCTTTTTCGTATATCTATGAACAGTACAAAATACAAATGCAAACCTGACGCCAGTGTCGAACATTTTATTCCGTGTGCGTATCAACACAGCACAGCGTGCGTTTCTATGGAGAGTAAACATGCTTTGGAGCGTTAGTCATTTGTTGCATTGAGCTAAATATTGCACATAAAAACGAAATTGCGTCTGAAATGCCGCTGTTTTTGGAACGGGAACACCAAAAATCAATTCAAATACTGCGTATCCATAAATAAAGAGCCGGACAGTGTCGATGGATTTTTTTCGAGCGTAAAAATCCTAAGTATGGCTTCCTTCGGAAGGGAAGTAAAGCCATGGGTGCCATGTCGTAGATTTACGGCGCGTAAAATAATTTCAAGCCTGAAAGAAGAGACCTTTAACAAAATTGACGGGCCTTTTCACGCCCTGAATTGAATGGGACGCTGATGACCTGAGATATTAAAGAGAGTCCGTAAATAAAACAAATAACAAATGAAGAGAAACATGAGAGGAAAATTAGAAGGAATGTTTGAGCTGATACATCGCCATTACTACTGCGAGGTTATTTGAGTTGCGGGCCACTTGAGTATGACTGCTTACTGAGAAAGCGCAGACTTCGCAAACTGAAAAAGGGAAATAGAGTCTCGGCGTGTAAAGTTAGTATTTTTATTTTATTATTTATATATTTACTGTAAATATAAAATTATATTGTATTAAAAACTGATTATAATAATAAGCGCTAATCTGAGTAAGATGAAAAATGATACCCATCAGTGCCAATACATTGCCGACATAGGATTTTTTTTTTAATTTTATCTTTTTTCTGTAAGAATAGGGCGGTTCTGAACATGTTTCTTGTGAGATCCTGTCTCTCCTAACTTTTAACAAGCTGAATAACAATTTCTGTGCCAAGAACACGATTTCCAGGATTGTTTTTGTGAATAGCTTTACGACTTCTCTGCAAGAACCTTTTTTTTTACACACACACATATATATATATATATCGTAGGCTATGTAAAAATCTACACCAATAAAAACTTCCTCGAATTACAAGCTGCTACCTACACATGCATTATATGACCTTGACCACTGGCTTTTCCAAGTATGCTGCCGTTCTGCCGGCCCATAACTTAAACAACTTTACTGTAGATTACGAACCTCTGCCGTTTCTAAAATGCTCTTAAATAGACATTTGTAAACAAAGGTACCAGACAGTACGTGAAGTAAATGTCTGGCCATTAGTAAAACTGTTGATGTTCCGAGACAAAAACCAAAAGCATTTCAGAATTTAACTGTAACCGTGTGATACTGAATACATATTTTTTTTCAGGGGGAGGGGGGGGGGCTAAGATACGCTTCACATTCCGTTGCATATTTGAACAAAGTAAGAACATTGAATGAATAAAGAAAGAAAACAAGACAGAAAGAGAAAAAGGACAGAAGCTCTTAAGCTCGTTTCGCCCATTTCATTCCATAAATGTTATTTAATTATCATTAACGTCTTATGCTGAGTATTCAGGTGTATGTTTTCGGTGGATTGGTAACTGTGAGGAATAAACCATTAAAGCTATTTTTCTTTAACATATTTATTAAAATTCTAATTGAAATTTTAAATTAGGCGCTTGGCTACAGTAAGGTTAAATACTATGTCCATACCTATAGCTGATAAAAAGGAATATGTTCTGATGAATCATGTCTTTGAAATAACTGAACCAGGGTGTTAGTGTGTATAAGGTCCTAAGGAACAAGCATTTCTTAAGGATAGGGATTGGACAGAATGGATTTAATTAAAAAAGAAGGAAGGTTAGTATTGTAGGAAATATAACTTAATATTGTATTGAATGTATAAATTATTTTTAATGTTGTGTTTTGCTTTTGGTCGGATCGGAGCCAAGTCACCTGGATATTCCAGTAGGTAGCTGCTGATGAACCGGGGACTGGGGCTGAGCAAATCAAATTGGAATAAATTTTGATTGGATTAGTGCCTTCTGGAATTGTCGAAGGCACTGTTCTTATTATATTTAAAAGTAATGTTTTTTATTTATGTTTATTTTGTTAAAAAATTGTATGTTTGATGCATGAGAAAAGAATACAAACACAAATTGAAATAACTGCGATTTTAAATGGACCAATTTGTTCGGCTCAAATTGCCAACGCAGGAAGTGTGGTTTCACTTTCCATCCCGATGTTTTGTTCTTCATCAGAAGATGCATGGCATCGGTGGGTCTTATATGTAATTGCCGGATATAAAGTATGCCATTCCTATCAACTTCTAGAATACCTCTCTTTTGTAATGTAATTCTATCAACAACCAATTTGCAATAGCGCAGGAAGTAATGCTCCAGAATTGTAGCAAAAACATATTTCTCCAAACTATCTTTTGTGTCCATTTTGCAGGGAAAAGATTCCAAAATTTAAAAAGATTTGCATTATTCATGAGTGGCGAATACAGTAAATTAAAATAAGATTTTTCCACGCTTTAAAGTGGTAAGGAACAGGATAATGTCGAGAAATTCGACGCTTCAAGATGGCGGGGTGCGATAGCACAAATTGACGCCCATTTCGCGCCCTCTACTTCCTCTTCTAGGGTCAGAATTAAAATAATAAAAACATAAAATATTCTCCGGATTGTCAGGATGAAGAATACAGTCACCTCTCAAAGTATAAGTAAGTCTTTAATCCAACTGGGTCATGGGCATCTATTCTAAATAGCTTCTGACCATAGCGACATTCTCGTAGGTTCGATTCCAGGAGAGTTTTCATTTTATTTTAAAGGCCCTATGCAGATAGTTTAGGTATTCAGGTTTCCAAGGAAATGAAGAATGAATAATTTAGAGTCCGGGAATCAGAAGCGCTAAAGCTGATATTCCTCATTGTTTTGAGAAACTTTCCAGGGTGTATAACCTCAACAAAACAATTTGATCCGTGCAAGAATGAGGCCATAGCTAATACCAAACTCTTTGTCTTGATTGATCTTAAAGTGGGGGAAAAAAATCCTGGAATGTGACCTACCACATAACGCTTGAACTGTTAATACTTATTTATTAATTACTAATTATGTGTCTCACATAAAACTTATATTTTCCTTATTCTTTAATATAGATATTACTGGAGAACAAATATTGCAAAAACGCCTTTGTCAATCTTTTATTTCACTCTTAGCAATAAATAACAGTTATCAAAACTCCAGCGTTTTGTGTTTCTGAATTTAAAATTTAATTAGCATAACACTACTGTTACTAACAAAAGTAATCAATAATCAGAAAACACATGACCTATCATTTTAAACCGTACTATTTTTTTCCTTCAAATAAAGGAAGGCGCTTTCTGTAAGCATTATTGACAAAAGATCAGTTGGGGGGGGGGGAACCTTCAACTACGCAGACGAACCTGGAATGTTAGTGATTTATTAGTAAATTCTGTTAGTTTCTTGGCACAAAACAAAACAAAACAAAACGAAAAAAAAAACCGAAGTTTTAAGGCCCTTGCCCAAAAGTTCGGCAAATATTTCTGTCTTTTCCACGATGCTGTTCTTCCTGTAACATAATAAGATAAAATGTCCTAGATGGAATATTTCACTTATCAGAAACATTTTTTTCGTGTTTCTAATTAATCACTAATTGGAAAAGCCATGCCCCCATGGTTCGAGAAAACTTAAAATAACCTTATAATATAATTTTACTCGTAAAATTTCGTGATGCATTACAAACTTGTAGAATTTGACCATTTTAATAATGCGTTGATTAGCTCGAATTAATTAACAAAATAGATTTTAGTACAATCATTTTTGAAAGCACGTGGACATTCTTCCTTTTTCCAACAATTAACTTTTTTTTCCAAATTTTATTTATTATAAAATGAGACATTGAATGTTTTCGTGTCTGGAATGTGATTTATATATGCAATGTGAATAAATGTTTGAGGTAAATAATCTAGTAAGTTAATATGACAAACTGCTTTGAATAAAATGTCTTTAACTCCTGTTTCTCTTCTCGTCTTTTCCTTCAGAATGGGCAGAATCCCTTGTGGGCCAATGAAAGATACTGTTTTAGAACTCTTGGTATTCCAAATTTATGCTTTTCTGTACATCTAGAAGTTTTTTGTACTCACTTCACTTGGCACTGTGTGCTTGTTTTTCTGAAGCATGAACTTTTTTCCCCTCCCTTCATAAGTCTAAATATTTTCATAATAATTACATCGATCCATACAGATGCAACCATCCCTATTATATATCATATATCTAAAATTTGCCAGTGTGATCTTTTCCTTCAAATCACTATGCATGGCAAGTGAAGTTGTTTTTAAAAAAAAATATGGCCACCATTCTTTGTAGCAAATGATATTTTGATTATTCAATAAGTTTAACTTAAAAAGTATTTGCTTTTTCCTTTTCCCCTTAAATTTGCTATAATTTCAAACGTGCTGTGTCGTAATCCTGCCTTACTTTTTGGTCACCTCTAGATAACAGCAATATGTCACATGATAAGAAGAGTGACCTCGTACTTCACTGTATCAGGAGCTCACTTATGTAAAAAGTGCAGCCTTAATTTGGATCGCGGTTAGCTTGTCCTTCTGGTAGCATTCTGGGCTGTATTGGATACCAAAAACAAACATTCACCGTTTTCGTAAGTAGAACATTCCTGCACCGAAAGAGTACGAAGAGGAACATTTTGCACAAAGTCTTGGACAATATGTCGTCTTTTTCACTCCATAGCTGTAAAGATTATTGCTTTTTATAAAACGTTGAACTATCAACAGTCCTACTGGAACTTGTTTAGCAGTTTCATTAAGACAAGAAGCTCTCATTTTGACTTAAAGTTCCTCACAGACACAGCAAACATCCACTTGTGCGCGTCCAAATCTATAATGACATTTTTCACTGAAGTGCTTCGTACTTCGTGTTAAAAACTGGATTTTGTTCATAGAAGACCTCATGCATTTGAAGGTATAAAGTTATCATTCATTGTAATGTTACTGCTGGGTTGGATAAGATCTTATATGTACATCTTGGCTATCACATTAGGCTCTAATGCATTGTCCATATTAAGGTTTTTTCTCCTGTGGTCACCTGGGGACTGACAATTTATAATAAGCGATGCTAAGCTGCTGTTATCACTTATTCCACTTGAACTAGAACACTCTATTTGACACACTGATATCTTATCAAAAGAAATAAATCTAAGATGGAAGATATCGAACGACAAGAAATAATTAGTAGTTTAAGCGAAAAGAGTTTATCAAGGCTTTATAGGGGAATAAAAATAATATGTGGTAGGGAAAATTATATAGAACAATATGATAAGGCAAATAGAGAAGAGTTTGCTTGGGCTATAACTGGAATCATGGATTTAGAAGGATTGGGATATGATTAAGGAAATTGTTTAATGTGTGAAGAAACCAATAGAGAATTTCATTGATTGTTACATTGTAATCAAACAAAGCTATGGAGAGAAAAAGTTTGGAATAAAAATGGGAAAATTTAGATGGGGAAATTTTAATTAGGAAGATTTTAACTGTAAAAGGAGAGAAAGATATAAAAATAACAGAGAACTATTTAGTTAAAGTTAGAAAAATGGATAAGAATGACGAAGAGGATAATGGAAGGAAATGTAGAAAAAAGTGTAACCTTAGAAGTATAATAATTGGTGGATTTAAAGTGTATTTAGGAAAGGTGAGGGAGAAATGATAAAGAAAGGTCAGATAGTTAATGATTGATAAATTGAATAGGGGACGGAATGGGAGTGAATTAGCATTAGAAACAGGATTATTATACACCAGCAACCTGGGTGTTAGTGTGTATATAGTCCTAAGGAAATAAGTGACTCACAAGTATAGGATAATTGTTGAAGTGTTTAAATTAAAATATTGTAATAGAGCCATAATGATATGTATTAATTTTATATAATCAGTTAGTATTATGAAATTGACAAAGACATAGATCTTATTGTAATATTTAAAACTGTATGTTGATGTAAAGGGGAAAAAAATTCAAATTCAAATATCAGCTTGTTTCATAATAAAGCACTGCACGTACCCATTTTCAAGAATAGTCGATTTTCTCTTTACCCTTTCTTCTTTCTACTGGTGAACATTATATAAATCCAATCAAATAAGATATTTCTCTTTTTTAATTTTACCATTATACTACGCAGTTATATTCATCTGCTCTTTATCCGTAAAATTCTAGCAACACCTTATATAAGTAGTGTATAACACTGCAGTTGATTTGTTTTATTTACGGACGCCCTTTAACATATCAGGTCATCAGAGTCCCATTCAATTCAGGGCGTGAAACGGCCGACAAATTTTGCTCAAGGCCTTTCTTTCAGGCTTGAGGTTCTTTATATTGCCGTAAATGTACACACGGGACACAAGGCTTTACTTCCCTTCCGAAGGAAGCCATACTTTGGATTTTTACGCCCGAAAAAATCCATCGATCCTGGCCGGGTTTGAACCCGCGATCTTGGGTGTAGAAGGCAAGTATGGTTAGCACTACACCTCTAGGACCGACGATATAACACTGCAGTAAAACGATATACTATAATAGTATATCGTATGAGTATACAGACTTTAGCAGTAAGAATGAAACGCACAATATACAGGAACAAGAAAAACTATTCTAATCTGCAAGATGGACCCGGCGTTTTGCTTCAGTTTTCCTTTTGTTGCCACTATTCTTGTACTAATGATTTGACTCTTCAGTTTTTCATTTTCATACTGGTTCTTCTTCTTCGTCGTCATCGGGGCATTTGTTCATTATCTGCATTATGTTTGAAAACAGACACAAATAAAAAGCAACTAACAATATCTTCACTTAATTTTGTTTTTAAAACTAGCAATGTCAACATAGTTGCTATACATTATCATCAGTAACTTAAGAAATTAACAGCAAGCACGTTACCTAATTTGCATGCAGATAATTGGAAAACAGTAGAAAGTCCGGATAATCTTCCCAATTCCACTCAATAAATACTTTGATGGGTTATTCCTCCTTTGTCGCTTTTTGGGTATTCTTCCTCAAAACGCTAATCGATGTGTTGATATTTAAGGAACAAAATGATCCTAGTTATGCAGTTACGAAATGTTATTCAATTGAACACAATATTTTTTATCTCAATGCCCTAATTTCCACAAATTAGATTCTTCAAATGAGACCTGGAACCGCAAATGTCGAGTATCAATAATTTTTGTAGTTCAACACTTGGCCTCCTAGAGGGAAATGCATACTTTAGGGATTATCTATGACTACAGCAAAACACTCATGTCGTGACGTCACGGATTTCATATCCAGATCTGTTTGACTTTGAGACGGTTTTGATATATCCCAGAACTATAGCAAAGGCTTTGAATAGTAACTTTCAACATTGCAAACTGGCCAAGGAGGCAAAGATATAATACATCGTAAACATTAAACTACTGGACAGAAGGAAAAGAAAATATTTGAACAAAATAATCATTGTGCTGTAGCACTGTAGCATATAAGGACACACCGTCCCTGAATAAAGGACTTCGTGATAAACGAAATGTGACGTTCATTTACAGATTACGCGAATTCAAAAGGTAGGCATATCATTCTGATTATTAAAATAACTAGTGCTCGGAGTTCTTACACGAAAGATGATTGTGATTCTAAGTAGTTCTTTCTAGCTTTCTCCTTTTAAGTGTACCGCACCTGTAGCAGTTAATGCCTGTCATCCAGTTAAACTTTAGGCTTTCTCAATGTAGATTGCTAACGTCTGAATTAAAAGGAGCCTGATTGAAAAAGAAAACAAATAAAAAAAAAATAAATAAATCTGCCAAAGGAAGACGGAGAAAATGACCCTGGGAATATCATGAGAGACAAAATTTAACCGGAATAAGACAGTTGGCTAACAAGGAGATGTGGCACAAAGGGCTACTAGCCTGAGGTGGAGATGGTGACTCCAGAGCAACATATGGCTTTCTATCATGTGGGATCCTTGCATGGGCTAGAGACACAGAGGCGGACCGGCATCAAGATGTGCAGATCTTTTGTGAAGACAGTCTCGGAGTGCACTGGTCCAGAGCAGCAAGGAACCAGAGAGATTGGAAACACCTTCATAAACTTCTACCAATCAGAACAGTGAAAGGGATTAGCTCACTACATGAGTTACCGATTAGCTCACTCTTTTTAGAAGGCCCTAGCCCGGGACATAAGTAACTAATTCATTCATCCATTCATCCATTCATCCAATAGCTTTCTGCAAAATAATACTTTTACATTCTTCAATTAGGCGTCCCCAACATTTTAAAAAGTCACTCATTTCGTTTTTAACAAACACATATAATGTTTAGGGTTACTATTAGTAAGATTAAATGCAGTTTAGTACATATTAACTGGAGTTCTTTTGTTTATGCATAGCGTGGCTCTTTTTTTTTTTTTTAATCGAAGTTTAATTCGAGATAATACAAAACAGTTGAAAAAACTAATAAACACATACCTCTTCATGGGAATTGGTCGGAATTTTCTTTTCTTCCCTGAAGTCGTAATCAGATGGTCCTCCTCGACTTGGTAATTATTCAACAGTGTATTTATTGCACACAATTATAATTTTCATTAGCACCAGTTGGTAATGAATAAACACCAACAGTCACAGATACTTGCATTATAATCTTCTAATGCTTCACATTCAGGGAAATGATTGGCACATACTATAGAACTGCCTATAGGTTTAAAATCTTCCCTATGAATTACATGTATCCACTGCTATCTTATACGTGCATCATTAATAAAGAAGAAAATTGGAACACATTTATCGCTAGCGTAGTTCTCTCTCTCTCTCTCTCTCTCTCTCTCTCTCTCTCTCTCTCTCTCTCTCTGTCGTGTTTAACGCCTTTTTTAAATACTGAGGCATCACAGGCAGTAGACACTGATAATATATGAGATGTTAATGGTAAATTGGGAAAGGATTGTTTTTAAAAGAAGGGACTGTTCCAGACATAAGTTTTAGGGTAACTTCCCGGCATTGCCATTTGCCAGGACTGACAAAAATCTGGAAAACATCTCAATCAGAGAAGACGGGCCTGGTGGAAATCGAGCCCCAGACCGCACTTGAACGACCTCGGCCACTTGTGGCGGTCTGACATAGTTCGATTTACAATTCGGCATAAAACGCCTCCTAGGCATATTAGCACACTGTACCAATAATTAAGAGCAAGAAAAATTAGTCAATTCTTAATTAATTAACACAACTGAAAAATCACTATCACTGCAATAATAATCCTACTGAACGACATATGAGAATTAAACACCATGCGTAAGCTGGTCTTATGACTCGTGGTGTATGACGCCACGCAGTGTCGTTGCTGCCATATCTAGCCCTGTAAACTTCGAGACAACCTTGGTTACAGATAGAAAATGTCATTATAAAACTGTGCTTCTTGTTGGCATTATTAGACATGGTATTATACAATATATGTTTGTCATATGCTATGTCAAATGCCTCCATCAACTGTACATAATTGACTACTTTTCTCTGACAGATCGAAAGCCCTATAAAACTTAAAAATTATTACTTTTTCAATACTGGCATTAATATTGTGCACCATTGTGACAACATTCTTCCTACTATTGTACTCATTTTTACATCGGTCGATGAGTAAAACTGAGCCAGGATCAACATATGTTCGTTTAGATTCTTCTTTGTACATACCAAGTAGTTTGCTCAAAACATTTTTACTTCCCGGGGTCTGTTTCATAAAAGTGGACAATTTGACAAGTGCCAGACAATTGTTTTACAATTCAGTAACATGATAAATGTTTGTTTCATAAAGCATGATAATTTACAATTTGTCAAATTGTTACGACATATTTGTCATATTCTGTTTCATAAAAAATTTAGTGTCACATAAAAAGTTACTGTCAGAAGTATTTTTAATATTTGTTTTATAAAATATAATATTGCCACACACAATAGTGACAAATTAACATATTTTCAAAATTGTCAAACAAAATCGACAGGAGAATGTTTACCTGCTATAACAATGCAGCAGCGATGAGAAATGTGCGATTTGACCATTTTAGCCTTTATTAGTTTATTTACAGACGCTCTTTAACATATCAGGTCATCAGCGTTCCATTGAATTCATGTCGTGATACGGTCGATAAATTTTGCTCAGAGGCCTCTTCTTTCAGGCTTGAGGTTCTTCTTTTACGTGCCATAAATCTATGACACGGGACCCTGGCCTTATATCTCTTCCGAAGGAAGCTATACTTAGGATATTTACAGCAGAAAAAATCCACCGACTCTGGTCGAGAATAATCATATGATTTGAATTTCTATTTCACTAAACTTCTAGGTATTTATTACTCTATCAAGAAAGATCTGCTTATTTCTGAAAAGAAGGAAATGCTTGAGTTGACATTTCATGATTAGTGTAACATGATATGATGCTTCAGTTACTTCATTAATGGTCAGTGAGTCACCTGACACCTTTCATGTCCACAGTGCATTCCTAAATAATAAAAGTGCACTTTAACCCTTACCCTGACTTTGCAACAACATCACATTATAACTAATTGCATACTGACATAACATTTCTGCTTGTCATCTGGCAGACCTGGGTTTGATTCCCAATTGAGTTGTGTTGCATGGGTAACATTTTTACCCAAGATTTCCTTTACCCTGAAAAAGTATATATATCAGGTAATATTAGATGTTAAAGACTCCCAGATTCATTTGGTGATTCTTTCATCTATTTCATTAACCATCTCAAAAGAACTTGGCAGTTGGTGGATTAAATGCTTACGACAGAATGAGAGAGGGAGAGTGATTAAAGATTGTTAGAGGTTGTTTAAGTATTTTACACCTATTAAGTATATTTTACATTTTTATGATGTATTTTACATATCAGTAGGAAACCATTTTTCTTGCTACAAGTTGCAATCCACTATTGAATAAACAACAAGAACAATAATAAGCAATGGGAAGTGACTTCCTTTCAGTATAAATACAGCTTCAAAATATTGAAACAATGTTTGACAAGACAGCAACTGGACGTACTGTTAACACAGCATTAAGTCTAAAAAAGAAACAAAACTCAAAAGATGTAGTTAAAACATATTTCAAAAGCTAGATAAGTTTCATAAAAATACAATGAGTGAAATAAGCTATGAATTTTAATATCTATGGTAGCCTGCAAAAAGTGCTTTATTGTAATGTGTAATATCTTACTCATGATTTTTAAAATGCTGGACATTTTTGCTAATTTTTAAATGCCTAGAAAACTGGAGGAAAAGGCCAAATGAGGAGAAAGTTCCCTTTAAAAACTACACTGCGGTTACTCTGAGGGCAATATAATGAGGCATTCTGATGGCTTTACCAAATGTTCATTTTTTTCCATGATTTTTATTTCAAAATAGTCATATAATTTAAAAATATCATACATAAATCAGAAATGAAAATGCTATTAATTGGCAAACTTAAATCTTTGTAAAAATATTTATTGTAGGGCAAAAACAATGAAAAAAATCATTACTTGAACATTGACTTTTAAAGAAAGCAAACCAATATAACAGTGACTTATATTTTGGAATATAGTATGTCAAAGTTCTTAACAATTTTAAGTATGGCTTCCTTTGGAAGGGAAGTAAAACCATGGGTCCTGTGTCATAGATTTATGGCATGTAAAAGCTGCAAAGAAGAGATTTCTGAGCAAAATTTATTGGCTGTTTCATGCCCTGAACTGAATGGGATGCTGATGACTGAGATGTTAATGAGCATTCATAAATAAACCAAACCAACAAAATAGGCCTTATCTCACTTTTATTTTTAATTTTGTTTATACAAACTAGTTTAAATTATCAATTTATTAGGATATTATTTTTCATCGCTGATTGAAATTCCAATTCTTATATACTAAAGAAGAAAGCTGTTCAATAAACAAACAGCAAATAATATTAATAAATGTTAATTAAATTCCAATTTCAATGACAACAAGTGGCATTTACTTGTCATTAGGATGTGTTTAATCAAATGGAAAAGTATGTAAATTATCTTTGTATGTATGTAATTCATTCTTTGATCATGACTCTTTGATATTACTCAAAACCAACCATACTCTCAAATACATTTTGAATAGATAAGAGAGGGGGAAAAAAAACCCTCCCTAATACACATCATAAAAGTTAAGTAGTTCATTGGTTAATTTCATGTTGGAATTAATTATGCTCATTGTTTTAAAGCTTTAAGCATTGTGTTTTATAAAGCTTGAAGCTCACCTTAATAAGATTTTAACTTCTGTATTCTCATAATAGCAGTTCTAAAACCATTGTAAATAATTGTACCTCTCTCTATTTTGAAATAAAAATCATGATATAGGCATTGTGAATACATGAAATGGCATTCAATGGAATTTCCATAGCATTATCACAATGAACTGCTTGTGAACTAAAGCAAGTAACTCAAACTACTGCGGCTGGCTCAGTTTGCCTTTCCTTGCAATCATCCTTTTTCCAACTTCTGAAATTCAACCCATCACTAGAAGCAAAATTAAAGAGATGCTAACTCTTAAATGCTTTCAGAAAAACTGACTGAATCTTCTGCAAAGTCCAGTAAAACACAATATATAAAGTAATGTACACAATTTAATGTGATAATTTGTGATGGAATATGATCAACTGTAAAATACAAAGTTTATATCCATGTGAATATAGAACTAAAACCTCTTAGAAAAAATATTAAAACATTATTAAATGTGGGAACAGCTATTTATAATTAGTATATTTAGATGCACAGATATAATTACAGAATAAAATCTAACAAATATAGCACCATTTTTTAACAGACACAGGAATACATTAAATTATATTTTTATTTAATATAAAGATTTAGTTAATTACATGTTAATTACATACACTATTATACTGTAATAATATATAATTCAGAATGATCAGATAAAGTGACTGGCTTAAAGTAAGAACTCTAGTGTAAGTTAGGCAGATATTATTGTTACTGGAGAGAGTAAAAAAATTAATGAACTTAATGACAATAATATTAATAACATTTAATGCATTATAAACAGATGTAAGGAAAATATCTTTTGCAGGAGGCCCAGACATTTGCAGTTTTGTAACCTGCAAAGTATTGGAAGGCAGGAAATAAATATGGTAATAACAAGGAATAAAAATAAGGTTTGGATTATTTTATCTTTAATAAACACTTTCACATCCATCTGATTGAGCGCTGCTCTATAATTTATTGACTGACCTACACACAGCTGCACACAGTACTTGTATATTTAAATGTCACAGTCTCTCGTTCACAACACTGCAGTGTTGCATTATTTTAATGTTATTTAAATGATACACACAAACGTACACTTATAAATACACAAATAAATTTTGGATTGATGTGGTAAATTTAAAAGGTCACAGGTTGCCCAGAGATTTAAGTTCTGGTATTCTCAGGTATTCCTGGTATGTGCTTCAGATTCCTTGCTCCCCATTTGATTTTTATCCCAATTGCTCCCAGTACTCAGTTTTAACACATGGTTCAGAAAAATCCCAATATTGCTTAATAATTAAATCTTCAGATCCCATAATGGACAAATAGTTGTTGAGGTTAGCTGATACCATTGGAATCAAACCATGGTCATCTAGTGTGCATTCAAGACCTTGTGAACTGAGTTGACTCAAAGCCACTAAGTCAAGCAAAGTATTTTGATATCTGCAGTTCAGTAGCTACTTAGAACTTTCTGTGATGCCATTCAGCTTTCAAACTTGTTTTTGTCTTAAAACTATTTACTTATTGTATCATGCTTCCACTTTATGAATATTTTTTCCATTTACCATGAACAGAAGCATAAAACAATGATGTGTGGAAAAATTATGTGGTATCACAACCATACTAATAAAGAGAACTGCTTATGTTTGTACTTCAAGGCTAGGTGGGTCCCCTTCTTGGGGAATGTCCACATATGGAGCTGAATAGCCTCCTAATTCTTCATTTGTAAATACTTTACATTTCATTTTTGGGTGCATAGGTAGTCCCACTGCACAGTGGTATGCTGTACCAAATTCCTCTGAATTTGACACTATATCTGGTACCCTAAACAACAAACAAGAACAACTACATTAATAATAGTCATAAGAGAGTTTATATTTTGTGAACCTGTAAATTTCACAAAAGAACATTGTGCCTAACCTGTGAAGCATCATTTCTAGCTTATTATACCTAAGTTACTGGCTAACACACTGTATTGTTTAATTCTGTTACCAATAAATTTTTAGTTGGAGTGCTGAATACTTACTACTAGTATATGTAGTAGGTAATTGATAATTGTCATAGGGCATGTACAAAATTATGATAAGACACTTTATCTCTATTATATGCTAATGCTAATAAAGATACATACATTAAAGTACTGCATACCATAAAATTCAAACATTATCAGATATGTTGAAGGTAATTTTGAAAGCTATTATTGAAATGAAATGTAATAGGAAAATATTTGCACAAAATTGATGAGTAAATATGATTGTATATTAATATCACTTTCTGGATGCCTGTTACCTGTAGTATATTTGTTAATTTGTATTCATCATTTTAATAATCAATTCTATGATTATTAAACATTTATTGCTACAACTATTGATACCTCTGCCACCATCACGATACTGCCATAGGTAGCTGAGGTAATTAAGAAATTGAGCCCCAGATCTCCCACTCCCTTTCTCATTTCATCTGATGTATTATCAGTGCCAATTGCCTGTAATGCCTCAGTAGTAAAACTGGAGGTTAAATATTACTCATAAAAAAAGAAAAAGAGAGAGAGAACCACCACCACTACTAGTACTGCTATTATTCACAAACTAAATTTTGATTCCTGTGTATTTGGGGGGTGAAATGAGAATATAAAAATAGAATTTTATCTAGGAAATGCACTTAGCTTGTTGCACTAGCAAATTTGCATATGGAAAACATTGATTCACAATTATTAATTCTACTTTGAATTATTGTGGGAATGTCAGAATAGAAGAAGAACAACATTTTGCATCTATAGAATCAAGAGTTTTTATTTTTTTAATGATGTTTAATGCCCATTTTTACTACTGAGGCACCACAGACAGATCAAGAATTTAGCAATCGAAAGTATGCATTGAGGAAACTAGGAATAAAAGTCATATAGTCATCAAGTTACAGTAAGAACTGCTGCTTATACTTTGATTTCTACAGTTACAATAAAAGAAATTGGCAAGGAAAGAATGAAGCTAGTACTACTGGTAAAAATAGTGTTCTAATTAAACTGGGAACTAAACTGTAACCAAGAATGACATACACTATAACAAATGTTGATGATTTTGATATTGTTGAGAATCATGTTCCTATAATTAATGCATTTCTGCCTGTAGTAGAAGAAAAAATAAAATGTTCTTAGGTACATTCTTCAAGTGAAAAGTAATTTTACCGCTAGTCTAAAAAGAAATGTCAGAATAAAAGAAATATTTATACTGAACTTCCTCATGTTGTGGTTTGATGAAATGACTGTTTTCTAAAAATCAAGACATACACATACTAAAAACATTACATTTTTTATATTGATGGAACTTGAATTGACAGTAATCTTACCTTTATCAATGAGAGAAAATTTGGCATATATACATAGTACATAGGTTGATTATAATTTATGCAGGAAATATGAAATTTTATAATATGCTAAAACAAATCTAAACTTTTTCATAACCACCTCTGATATGGTTATGAAGTGGTTATGAGGTGGTGTACTTCTATGGTACAAGATGGAGAAATAATTTGAAGGGAATAAGATGCCATATCACTTTATAAAAGTCACCTAAAGAGTTAGAAATATTCCTGTAATAACATATGTCATTGTAACTTTAAACATAATTTTCTTGCCTTGTTTTGTTGTATGTGGAAAATTTCTTATTTACTCTATTATTTTTTGTAGCAAACTCTGACAAAGCCTATGTTTCTCTCCTAAACATTTTTGTTTATTGTATTTTACAGTGGCATATTCTTACTTTTAAGCTAAGGCATGCAATTTGAAAAACTTTCATACTGATTAATCAGTAAATACAATATATTAATAAGGGATTTCAAATACAATATGTCACACTTCATAACATTAAAATTTTAATAAAATCCATTTAAAAATATAGCTGCGAAAGACTAAAAGTATGAACATTAGTAAAACAATATTATGCAATATCATTACCTTTATAAGATAATTTATTCAAATGAGAACATAAACCTATTATTTTAAGAAAAATTTCACCCTCTTTGTTTTTTTTGTGGATCTCTTCTGTGACTCTATCAAAGAAGATATAATTGACTTTCATATCCATAGCTAGGTAGATGTTTTTCTTCTGAAATCATTGTTAATGCAGGGAGACTTTTGTATTTGTGTATTTCTTTGGAATTGTTTATGTATTTAAAAGTCAAAACTAATAACTATATTAATTAAAATGATTAATTTATTAACTTGTTGCAGTCAGTAGTGGAGCCATTTAAAACTAAAAATTGGTGAACCCATGCCTTTTTTCCCTTAAAACACTCATGGTCACTTACACCTCTTAGCTTAGCTTCAATATTACAAATTAAAAAAAATTCCATGTACTTTCTGTAATTGAAAGAATTGTTGTTCTAGAAATTTATGAGAAAAATGTAGATATTTATAACAATATATGAGCCCCAAAAATGGTAATTCTGACAATGAAACAAAAGTTACTGTATTATATACTTCATGATAAAATATCTTATATTCATTCCCTTTTGACAGCAAAGTTTCCTTTAAGTTAACAATTGCTTTTGAATAAATACTTAGCTTATAAAATGTTAAGCATTCAGTTGTGAAGATAGATACGAGTTTCAAGTTCATTGTCATAATGGTGTTTCTACAATAATTTTGGTGGAGTGTAGTGGAAAACAAAATGCAGCAACCATCCAAAGGAAAAGAAGAATTGCAGTGATTAAAATTTTCCATTTTTCAGATATGTGGATTGACAGTAATTTTTACTGAATTGTGTGACAAGTGGGGCAGGCTAAATCTTCAAAACCAATATGAAATTTGTGTATGCAGTTTTGAATTCCCACACATTTCCTCTATAATAGACAGCAACCATGCTTCTGAATGATGTCAATAAATAAAACTGAGATGACCATAGAGCCAGATGCCAAGCTTAGTTGAAATTGATAAAATCTGATGCTTTTAGTGGAAATTTGAACTAGGTTTTAAGAGATCATACATTTTTCTGTTAACTTGTAAAATCCATCTTTCTAATTGAAATCTGAGAGCATGCAATGCATGTCTTGCCTTCATGCAGAATAATGCCCTTGGTACTTTATCTTGTACATGTTTTTCAACATATTTGCAAATATTTTGTAAAGTCTTTGAAATATCCAATGTCCTCATAAAGATAGTACTGAATGCATAAATTGAATTGCATCGAATAAACTGCATTTTTAACACATTCCCTTCTTGTATTTCAAAATTGCAAAATTACAGCAAAGTTACTTGAAAAAATGAACCAAGAGAATTTTGAAATGTATATATGAGAAAACTTGCCTCCTAAATTGACACCTTAATATGACTTGTTGGCAGATAAATATGTCATATTATTTTGTGCAGATAGATAAGGCACTTACTAAATTTTCTATAAAATTAGTTATGTTATCATAGTTATAGAATATAGTGGTTAAGTTTATGATTTTGTATGCAGATCAGAGGTATATGAGCAATAGAAATTATGAATTTTAGAGAATAATAGTTTAAGGTGGATACATATTGGGAGTCCGGCCTATAAATAATTGTTCACCTGTCCCCTGCATATGGCATGTGCGATCTGAATTCCAAAAAACTAATATGGGCTAAAGTGAAAAGAGCAATTAGAGAAAGAAATGTAATAGGACAATGTCCTTCAGAAACCAAAAGAAATTACTCTTCACAGCATTTCATATATGCTGACAAGGTTCCTGCAAACAACCAGAAACATTTGTGAATATTGGGAGAGAGATAACACTGTAGGCAGATGGGATTTTTGCTTGAAGAAAGGAGCAGTAGAAGTAAATGTATTTTAGCTAGGATAGTAAGGCAATAGCTCTCCTTGCTTATGAGCCTTATTAACTCTAAAGACACAAGAATTGCTGTAAGAACAATGCCACCACCACAACTACTACCATTACCAATGGCATTACTACTACTGCTACTGCCGCTACTGCTCCCACTGCCATCATTACCACTACCACTACCACCACCACTACTACTACTACTACTACTACCACTTCATACTATACTATGAGGTGCAGTCTGTAAGTTTCTGGCATAGGTAGATGATAGAAAAAAATATACAGGTGTAATTTTTCAATGTAATTTTTCTTTACTTCAATGCAGTTTTCACATATCTGAATTATTAACATTTTAGTCCTTCCCCCCCCCCCCTAAAAATATGGTCCAAGCTTTATCTGCAAAATGCTGGGAAACAGAGACCTTGAATTCATTATTGTTCTCCTTCAAAGTCAGTTTTCAGTTTTGAAAACAGGTAATAGTCAATGGGTGTAAGGTCTGTCTATGCAGTGGATGATTCAGCTCCTGGAAGCCACAAGTGTTCACAGCACCCATGTGGATGCAGCAGCTCAGCATAGTACTTCCCTGTCAGCATATTACTCCTCTCTTTGAAGTCTGTCATCAGAATTCCACTGCAGTCTCAAAAAATTATTGCTATGATCTTTTTCATGGACTGTGTGATCTTGGCCTTTAAAGAGGTTGCTTTACCCTTCTTCTGCTACTCCATTAATTCTATTTTTGAAAGAGAACCATAGTAGAGAACCATAGTTTCATCCCCTGAGATGATGGATTCTAATCTTTCTTTTCATTACCATAGTAAAAGCCCAAAACTTCATGTCCACTTGCGTCTGAACTTTAAATAATTCAGGACACTCATCTTGCACTGACCTTATGATGTGCAAAAATTGATCAAGGCTGCAAATTGAAAAATGTTTTAGAAAGCCTCAACTTAACAGTCATTTTTTTTTTTTTTCCTTCTAAAGTGTACCACTCAGAACTTCCATCTGGACAAGGGAGATGTTATTTTGTCAAAACATCCATCCTACCCTCATATGGATCATCTTCAAGGGTTACTCTGCCCAAACAAAATAATTTTGACTACTCCTTCAAATTGGAATATGAAGGGGAAGCTTTCCCTTATATACCACCAAAACATTGTTTAATATCACTGGGTGAAAAGTCTTTCTTTAATTAAAAATTTAATCATTGTCCTGTATTCAGTTCTGAAAACATACTGTATTATGCAACATGATTCATTTAAATTAGTTTCTCTAAGCAAATGAATGGTGTGGCAAAAAGAAAATGCAGTGTATATACTCCTGAAATAAGTGAGTACCTATCAAATAGCATGAACATTGCAAAAATGAATCATGGCAGACTGGAAAAATTATGAGCAGCACCTTGTAACATGTAAAATATCATTAAAGACTAGCTATGCTGTTAGTCACTACTTTTTTTCAAATTCATTATTAAGTAGCCTACCTTACTATGAGATTATATTATGAGAAATGGTTCACATTCTATTAACGGGACAAGGGGACAAGGATCATAGCAAGGGGACTCACAAAGGACACTTTTTAAGAGAAGTCAGTTGAAGTTTTGATTCTTTAATTTTGTTTTGCAAGGAAAAAAACATGTAAGTATAAGAAAAGTGGGCAGCGAATGAAGAAAAATTACTTAAGACACAAATTGAACTCTATGAATGAATAAGCCATTTGTCAGCAGTGTACTGCAGCACTAAGGGAAAATACAAATACATATAATGTGCATATAAAATGCTTAATAATTGACAGTAAAAATAATAATGCTGATTGCCAGAGTCTGTAATTCCATAGAAATTACTTGTCTTAAAATAATAATCAATGAAGTAAAACCTGTATAATACTGAGAAATAAAATAAAATAAAAACATTTTTGGAAGCATTTGGGACAGCATACTGTGCAGGTAAAATGTACAGAATTCTGTATGTGTAATGCAAGAATTTCACTATTGCAATATTTTAATAACTAACACAGATTCATGGCTCACTTATCCTCAAAATTAAAATAAGAAAATAATATTAAGGCATAAATTGCTTACCTTAGGAATGGTGGCAAGTATTCATCCTCAAACAGGGAAACTACATACTGCAGCAGATCTGACTTAGAGCACATTGACTGTGGAAAGGAGTAAAGAATATGTTAAATTCCTGTACTACATTTTTATATCATCTTTATTTTTATTATTGAGGTATTGATGATGATGTAAAAGAAGGTATAATATGGGTGATATTCCATAAGTAAACAGGAAATATTTGCAATAAGTTTTAAGAAATATTTTGTAATGAATTGTGTGGGTACTTGAATGCAATTAATACCTTTATAAGCTTCAATCCATTTTATGCACCGCCATTCTCATTCATCTATACCTTAGCTTTTGTAGTGAAAAAGTAAGGTTTTTGCAAAACATTAATTTATAAATTGAAAAATATATTAAATATTATGAGAAGTATCATCTTCCTTAATATTTGAAACTTGTAGAGATTATCAATGTGGTCATTATAGCATTATGCTCTGACTCACTTGGCATAAGGGACTACAGGCTCAAGTTTTGCTTTAGACATGGAACCATGATGATGAAGGCATCCGCCTTCAAAACATGACCAAGTAAATGGTATAACTTTAGTGAAATTTGAACAATTTCCTCATAAATAACTTACTATACTATTATGTTTCATGATGTAAATTCCTGCTATTCAAAACTACTTATGGGTGTTTGTGTTTGTATGTGTGGGCTAAGAAACATGAATATCAAATATTAAACTTTCAGCTGGCTCTATGAGTCTTATTAGTTGTTCCTTGCAAAAAAAAAAAAAAAGGAACCCCTCTTGTGGTTATTAATTTTATTTACTTTAAAATATAATGATGATTTTTTTTTATTAGTGTTTAATGCCTGTTTTTACTGCTGAGGCACCCACCATGGTGGGCACTGATGATACATGAGATGATGAGGATGATGATAATGTTTTTGTTATTTGCAATGTTATAAGTTATATTTTGCTCCAGTGAATAATAGAGAGATACTTTTTAAACAGTTTTTTAATTCTACTTATTAATTCACTGAAGCTGGCATCTACTTCTTACCTGTGCGAAAATGAGAAAGTATGTTTGTTCCTGAGTTAGATCAAGCCATGGTAAAAGATTTTCAGCATTAATCTCTGTTCTGTATGCTTCCAGAACTGTCCTTAATGCCAGAAAGTCTGTGAAACGTTGATTGTGAAACAGAGATGCTTGTACCTGAAAGATATAATACCACATGTATTTAATTAATTTGAAATATAATATTTACTTCCTTATAATAATTTTATTCTCTGTGCTAAAAGGAAAAGTATAATATATTAGGTATTTTAACTAAACAAATAGTTGTACCTCATCATTACTTCTAATCCCCATTTTAGGGTACCACTGCAGTTAATGATGATGTAGGAATCCTCACAGTGAAATGATCATAAAATCTTAGGTGGATTAAAAGTAAAACTACTTAAAATCATGTTAATACATTAAAAACGCTCTTGATGCTCCACTCTTAAAACTTTTAAAAATTAAAACTGGGGCATGTTTCATGAGATCTTGCTCACAATGTCAACCATCGAACGACACTTGTCTTCTTCCTGAAGGCTAGAAGGTCAATATAACTACAATTAATGATGAATGTAGGAATCCACACAGTAAAACGATCATAAAATCTTAGGTAGATTAAAAGTAAAACTACTTAAAATCTTGTTAACACATTAAAAAACACTGTTTAAGCATAGAATGTCAAAAGTGTTTTTAATGTGTTAGCATGATTTTAAGTAGTTTTACTTTTAATCTACATACAATTTTACCACTGCAGTTTGTGTGTGCCTTCTAAAAATGCTTTTCCTTTTAGGACTATACTTTATGGTTTCTTTGATAGTCTTACTGTCAAAGAACTTCATGTAGTATTCCTATTTCATTTTGTATTTATGAAGCAATTGTTCTTATTTAATATACATTCTTCTCTAAATGGCCTGCTAGTCTTGTAAACCTATTTTATCTTTCTGATTCTATTATTGCATCATCAGTATTAACAAAATTTCTATTAATGGATATCATTGTATGATTAGTTGAACTACACACTCTTAAAGCTTCACTTACTTTTCATAAATGTATGGAACCGGTTTCGAGAACATTTTGTTCCCATCTTCAGCCATGCTAAGGTTCAACTGTCGGATCATTCGTTGAGCTGTGGGAATGTATATTCTGCTCTGGTGGCGGTGTGATAAACTTGTAGTTTATGTTTTCATCCCCGACAATGTCGAAGTTCATTATGCTGTTTTTGTATTTGTAGATGTAGATTTTCTCCCAGGTTGCTAATTCCGTAGGTCCTTGTACTGATTTTAATAATTTTGTTTTATTTATTATGTCGTGATTTTGTGTCCAAAAATGATATGCTACTGCTGATTTCTCTATTTGCTTGTACTTTATGTTCCTGAAATGTTCCTTTAACCGTGTGCCAATGTTTCTCTTTGTTTTCCCTATGTAGATTTTTTCACATTCTGCACAGTTTATTTTGTAAATACCTGATTTTTCTTCTTGTGGAATACTGTCATTAACATTATCTATCAGCAAATTTTGAACATTAAATCTATTAATCGGTGCCAACCTGATATTAAAATCTTTAAGAATATTCTGAAATTTTTTTGTGGCCCATGGATGATATGTGAATTTTTTAAAAATAAGTTTATCTTTTTTTGCTGAAAGTGTTGTGGTTTCTTTGATATGTTTTTGTCTCTTGAATTTCTGCACCTTTTTATGTACTAGTTCTTTTTTAAAACCATTTTTAACTGCTGTTTCTTCTATTTGTTTGTATTCTTTAAAATATTCTTCTTTGCTAATTTGTAGGTTAACTAGCCGGTGTGTTAAACTGTTAATTACTGCATGTTTATGTGCTGTAGGGTTTAAACTGTCAGCTTTGATGTGATTATCTGCATGTGTATTCTTTCTGTATATTCCAAATTTAAGTTTTTCTTGGCATTTCATTATTTTAATATCCAGGAATGGCAGCATGTTATCTGTTTCTATTTCGTATGTAAATGAAATGTTTTTATCTTGAATATTTAGAAGTTTTAAGGCATCGTCAATGAGTTTTTTGTCAACTATGGCAAATATATCATCCACATATCTGTACCATACCTTAAATATGAATGGAAACGCTGTGTTGATGTGTGTTTCAAATCTACTCATGAAGAGGTTAGCTAGAAATGGAGATAAGGGGCTGCCCATTGTAAGTCCTGCTTCTTGTTTATAAAATTTTCCTTTAAAAGTGAAAAAGGCTTGGTTTATGCAAATTTCTGTCAGTTTGATGTATTCTTTAATGTGTATATCATTAATTCCACTTGTTTTTAGCCAATCATGTAGATAAATCAGGAGTTTTTCTTTTGGTATGCTAGGAAACAGAGATTCTACATCGAAAGATATAAGAGTGTCAGAGGGGTGCAATTTTATGTCTTTAATTTTTTTCTATTAACTGATATGAATTATTTGTGCTCCTGGTTTGAAATTTTGGTAATGCCTTGAATCTATTAGCTAACCATTTTGCTAAATAGTAAGAGGGAGTATTGATGTTGTTAATGATGGGGCGCATACCATTTCCAGTCTTGTGAATTTTTGGTAAACCATATAACCTAGCTATTTTAGGGTTGCTGTGTTTTATTTTGAATATTGTTTCTTTTGGAATGACTGTACATGTTTTCAGAACCTCATTGATGGAATTAAAGGAACATTAAAGGAACATTTCAGGAACATAAAGTACAAGCAAATAGAGAAATCAGCAGTAGCATATCATTTTTGGACACAAAATCATGACATAATAAATAAAACAAAATTATTAAAATCAGTACAAGGACCTACGGAATTAGCAACCTGGGAGAAAATCTACATCTACAAATACAAAAACAGCATAATGAACTTCGACATTGTCGGGGATGAAAACATAAACTACAAGTTTATCACACCGCCACCAGAGCAGAATATACATTCCCACAGCTCAACGAATGATCCGACAGTTGAACCTTAGCATGGCTGAAGATGGGAACAAAATGTTCTCGAAACCGGTTCCATACATTTATGAAAAGTAAGTGAAGCTTTAAGAGTGTGTAGTTCAACTAATCATACAATGATATCCATTAATATGATTGGCTTCACTGTGTTAAGTTCCAATTTTACATTTAAGTAAAAAATTTCTATTGTTTGATGACTTGAATATGTAATCTACATGCCTATTGCTTGGATAAATTTTGATCTTTTAACTGACATGTCTCTATCCTCAATATATTTAAGTTGAATCCTACATGGCTAAACATATGCATAATTTCTATTATGGAATTTTATAATATTTATTTTTCACTGCTATTTTTTTCTCTCGCATAATTGTGTTTTTGCTCATTGTTCTCTTCCAAAATTTAAATTATAATCCTTGTTTATGAAGACCATATTTATATTTATAAAGATGATGATTTTATTTTGCTACTGATATGTACAAAGGCACCAATAAATTTTCTTTATTTATTTTATTGTGACAAAAGGTTAAGAATTAAAAATGATGTGAATAATTATTTACTAATTTCTAAGAAACAGTTACATTAATACTTTATGCAGAAGGGTGTGGTTAAATTATAAGTTATATTTTTACTAATGAGAGACATATTCCTGTAACTGTTTGCTCAAAGTATAAATATTATTTGCACTGAAAAATTGGCTTTTCTGTTGTTTATTTGTTCCATATTTTGCTGAAGTATGTCTGCATTATTGTTCAATGTAGCTAAGTTATTGCTACATTTTGGTTACCATTGCTTAAAGAGAAATTCTATGACAACTTACCTTGAAGTTCATTATTTGTTTTGTATCTGGGTGCTTCCAACTCCTCTCTGTTGAATATATATCTAGACAGTATTCAAAGTCATCATAGCTCAAGGAACTTACATTAAAACTTTTACCTGAAAGTAAACAAGAGAGAAAATAATATTTATAATATTTTAATTTTAATTCATGAGGTTCAAAAATACAGTTTAATTTGAGATTTTATTTCCAGAACTTTCCTGAGTGAAATAAATGGTTAAATAAAGAGAGAGAGAGAGAATGAGAATAAGAAAGGGAAAAGCAATGAACAGGTAAATTTTAGTGAATGATAATGTAGATATCACATAGAGCATTTAATTAAAAATACAGACAGTTCTGTTTGAACTTTTGTATTATTTACCCAGAAAATCCTTTCTCCAGGGTGTTTTCCCATCCTGCAAGCACAAATGCCAGGTCATTTGAATTTAACTTTTTTTTTTTATTTGGTTTATTTAAGGGTGCTCTTTAATATCTCAGGTCATCAGTATCCCATTCATTTAGGGTGTGAAATGGTCAAGAAATTTTATTCAGAGGTCTCTTCTTTCAGGTTTGAGGTTCTTTTATGTGTCATAAATCTATGACATGGAACCTATGGCTTTACTTCTCTTATGAAGAAAGCCATACTTACGATTTTTACACCTGAAAAAATTAGGTTTTTTTTGGATAGCTGAACATGAAAATGTAAATTTCATGAATCACTATTTTTTAGAGCTTAATGAGGGTATTATCCTCTCACAAATAAGAGGTCTTGACTTCAAGTTTTGGTAAGAGCTTAAGCCCTTAGATTTGAATGTGGAGAAATTTCCTTTTCAGTTGAACCCCATTACTTAATCATAATGTGCTATACATTTGGAAGGTTAAGTTTCTTTGAAAAATAAACAGAATTTTTATTATATTAAGACTCATGCATTCCACGGATGTGCCACATATAGCTTATTATTTCAGATCAATGATGTATGAATGAGTGAGTGAGTAAATGAGTGAGTGAGTTGTGAACGAGAGTGAGTGGTGAGTGATTGAGGACTAAGTAAATGAGTGAGGCATGAATGGGTGAATGAATGAGCGAGTGGTGAGTGATTGAGGACTAAGTGAATGAGTAAGGAGTGAATGGGTGAGTGAGTGGGTGAATGAGTGAGTGAGTAAGGAGTGAGTGGATGAATGAATGAGTGGTTAGGAGAGAGTGAGTGAATGAATGAATGAGGAGTGAGTGGGTGGGTGAGTGAGTGGGTGAATGAGTGAGTGGGTGAATGAGTAAGGAGTGAGTGAATGAATGAGTGAGTAAGGAGTGAGTGGGTGGATGAGTGAGTGGGTGCGTAAGTGAGTGAGTGGGTGAATGAATGAATGAGTAAGGAGTGAGTGGGTGAATGAATGAGTGGGTGGGTGAATAAGTGAGTGAGTAGTTAGAGGATGAGTGAATGAGTGAGTGGTGAATGAGTGAATGGGTGAGTGAGTGAGTGAGGAATGAGTTAGTAAGTGAATGAGTGAGTGAATGAGTGAGTGGATGAATGGGTAAGTGAGTGAGTGAGTAAATAAGTGAATGAGTTCGGAGTGAATGGGTGAGTGAATGAGTGATTAAATGAGTGGGTAAATATGTGAGTGAGGAGTGAATGAGTGAGTAAGTGGGTGAATGAGAAAGTGAACAGTATTTTAATACCCATTTTTACTATTCTGGCTTTATACGCTGTGTACACTGATATGAAGATATAAGAGATGAAAATAAAAATTGGAAAAATAGTGTCTATGAATAGAAGTATTCATAGACACAGAGTTTGAGATAGTAAAGTACATTTTGCACCTCCAAGTTATGAAAACAGAATTACCACCTCCAAAGTATTACTGGGGGGTCTAGTCCTCAAAAGTTTTTAAGATGGGTGCCTCACATTTCAAAATTTTGGTGATTAGTAATTGAGATCAGCTTGACAATTGCATAGTGAACTCAAGTGCCATTATGTTGCAACATCTTGATGCAATTATTAATTTGAAGCCCGATTTGGAACTTTTTGCCCTGAAGCAAATCATTTAATAAATTATTGCATGACTAAATAGAACTATACACTCTTGTCGCTTCACTTATTTGTTTATATCTAGAACATGTTTCAAAGACCACTGTATGCATTGTCAGCTAAATGTTGACTAAATGTATATTAGGTTTATAATATGAATCTGCCTAAATATAATTTTTGAAATTACAGCTTTATATTAAATGTCAGAATAATTTAAATACATTATCAAAAACCATTTTAATTAAAAATTATTCTTAACAAGTAAAAGTTACAGTATAGTAAACAGCTATATTTTACATTTCAAGAGATCAAGAATTATTGGTGTCATATTACTGTAAACACAGTCTACAATTAGCTGAGAATGGTCTGTGTAACATGTCCTAGATATATATAGTAAGCAAAGCTGCAAGAGCCTGTAGTTCACCTCAACCAAAACAATAATTTAATTTTGATACAAGTCTATTGATCTATATATATATGCATTAAGGCCTCTTATTTATTTCTCGCTCTCTTTCATCATGTAAGCTTTCAGTTTCAAAAGAGATAACTAAGAGTAAATTAATTTTAAATGACATTATTTATATCAGGCTCAGTTCAGTTAGCAGAGTAGTCATTAGTAGAGTATTATTAGTCACAGTGAATTAACTACTGTGCATGTAATAGCATTTAGTGTATTTTTGGTAGCTTTATAACAATAAAACAAATAGTTTATGCAGACAAAATTTAATTTTAAAATTATAATTTGTTGTGAGATTTACAGGTCAGTGAAAAGTCAACAATGAACAGATTAATTTAGATACTAATGTTTGACATTTAATACGGTAGAAAATAAGACTTAAAATGGATAAATATTTGATAAAGAAAAATGTACAGGATAAAGATCAAAGGATAGAATAAAGAATTACCTAGCAGTAGGACTTATCTTTGATACCAGTATGATTGGTTAAGGTTCGACAAAGGAATGTGAAGATTAGGGTAAGGAATATAGTTTTCAAACCTCTTTGTTAAGAAAATGTTCCTTTATACTGCATGAAATAATAAAAAAGTGTTATTTTGTATAAAATAAGCAAACAGATTATATTCATAAAGAAGTCATTGTTAGGTGACATTATACTTCATTAACTGATTAATCCATGAACATATTTCAGAAGCTTTCACTCTCAATGTCAGCTGGAAACCAACTCACATTGGCTGGTGATGATGTGACCTCTGGTGGTTCTAATATAAAGTGAAACAACATGTCCATTGGCAGAATATCTGAGAGAAGAGAGGCTTCTGCAAGATTTCATTTCAGACTTGTAAAATTTATGAAAATAGTATCGGCTGTCCCTGCATTGATATATATCCTGAATGATCATTCTCAGGATTGTGAAGATTGAAGAAATCTTTGATCTGTTTTGAGACAGTACTGCCCATTAGGTTTCCATCACCAGCTGTCATTTAAAGGAGGCTATGAAGTTGGACCTAGATTCATTGGCAGGAATGGATTAAGGCATAACACTTTTTAAGATAAGGAACAATATTGTGCTTATGAATTAAATCAGTCTAACTAATTAATTAATATAAATTGTGTAAATGATTCAGATGCAATGCCAATGTAAAAAAAAAATGTGATAAATAATCTTCCTCTACCGCCAAATATTTCAGAGATGTCAGCATCTCTGGAAGTATTCCCTATCTAAGTTAATGTACCTCCCCAGCATTTACCATAGATGAAGATGAAGTCTATAATTTAAAAGTTCATGCCTTAGTGACTTTTTTGTCTTTAGTTACAGTTTTATTTCCCGCATAACAATGAAGTTCTATGAAAGTTTTTGATAAAATGAGTGCAAAAATGAGCCCAGAGTCCCGACACTAATAGTTACCTGACATTTACCTTTTCAAGGTAAATAAAAGCTTTGGAAAAAACACCTTATTCAGGCAAATGATGTAACAGGATTTGAACCGGATTTGCAGATAGACATACTTGTCACAAGACCATGGTCTATTATGACCTTTGCCACCCATGTTGATCATAATCATAATTGTGAAGCACAGTGGATTTTATTTATTTATTTATGGATGCTCTTTGACATCTCAGCCCATCAGCGTCCCATTCAATTCAGGGCATGAAATGGCTGATAAATTTTACTCAGAGGCCTCTTCATTCAGGCTTGTGGTTCTTTTTCATGCTTTAAATCTACAACATGAGCCTCACGACTTTACTTCCCTTCCAAAGGAAGCCATACTTAGGATTTTTACGCCTGAAAAAATGCATCAACCCTGGTTGGAATTGAACCTGCAATCTTGGGTCAACGAGGCAAATATGGTTACCACTTGCAGGACCGACTAATAAACAATGTTTAGCGGAGTTTAAGCATGGCTCCTGAGCATAACAAGTTTAGAAACTGAAATCATTTTATATTTTATACCCTTTGGATCAGATTTGGTGAACTCGGGACTTCTTCTCCCTAAAAATGCTAATTTTTTTTTAAAGATTCCAAGTAAAGGAAAATGGCATGTATTTAAATTACTGGACTTTAACACAAAAATGAGCAACAGATTTAGGCACTATAAAATGCATACCAGCATTAAAAAATGGAGTTTCTTTCATATTTTACATAAACAGCAAACTTATAAGCATTCTCTGCCATTCTTGAAAGGGCAGTTAATAAATACTATTTTCTAAAGCTGTGAGCATTAAACATGCAGTACCCTACCAGTAGTATCCAAGTGATGCAAGATGTGACGTGCTATGGGCAGGGCAAGACGAATTTTCCTCATATAACCTTTTAAGGGATCATAACTTTGGAGAGCTCCAACATATCCATAAGGCACAACTAAAAGAAACAAACAAAGAATTTTACTGCAAGTAAAGTCATTTATGAAATGGAAAAGGCTTTATAATACCATTAACAATAATTTCTCTGAGTTCTGAACCATATACAGGAGAATTTTTTTTTTTTTAACTAACTTGTGCTAAAACTTTACAGCAAGAATAGTACTTGGCTTCAACCCTGGCTCTATTGATATATCAAAATTACAACAACTAAATAAATCCAATATCTTCAGAAGATCCAGGAGACTGCCCCAACCTATCACAGGAGCTAATAGATACTATGATGTCTGAGAGGCACAGCAGCTCCTGGCCCCATTACAGTATAGTAACATGAATTTTTTTAACTCAATTGATGTTCCAAATTTATACCTAGTCAATTTGAGTGTCATAGTGTCATAGTGTCATAGTGCATATTCAAAAAACAACTATTTGAATATAATATCCTAAATCTAAAAAAGATTCCAACACAATATCCAACATTGATATTAAGTTCTCCTAAACCCCTAATCCGTTGGTGGTCCTTAAATATTTTCTTTATTGCAAGCTTTTTCTAGTCTAAGGCCATTTTTTTGCTGCAATAATAATAATAATAATAATAATAATAATAATAATAATAATAATAATAATAATAATAATAATAATAATAATAATAATAGATTTTCAGTTTGTACATAATATGCAAAATATCTCATCAGTACAAAAGCTATATTGAAGAAAAACACACAGAGTTAAAGCAGTTTAAAAAATCATATCATTATTCAATTAAATGTACTTACAAAGCTGTTGACAATGGAGTGGTATATATATAAACAATGTAATACAGTTTTTTTCACACTAGCTCCATTCACTTACATTAAAGTTGGACATATGTTTCGGGAGCGATCCCTCCCATCTTCAGCCTGTTGACAAACTGTTGTTAAACGTGGTGGTTGGGTCTCTTGATGTTCCTGTGGCGGCATCTGTTGGTTCTATTAGGAATTTGCTGAGTTCATCCAATGGAGGGAAATCGAAATTCATCAAATTATCCTTATTTTTTGTAATGAAAATGTTTTCCCTAGTGGAAAGTTCTATTGCATTATGAAGTTGTTTAAGTAGTTTTATCTCTGGTTTAATTTCATGATTTTTATTCCAAAAGTGCGCTGCTATTGCTGATTTATCAATTTGTTTTAAGCGAATATTTCTGAAGTGTTCTTTTTTCCGGATTCCCAAATTCCTCTTCATTTTTCCAATGTATTTTTTATCGCACTCTGCACATTCTATTTCGTAAATATCTGACTTTTGTTCTGTAGGCATGTAGTCCTTTACTCTGCAACCTAATAAGTTCTTTATATTAAAATTGTTCTTTGGGGCTAACATAATTCCTTGTTATTTGAATATCTTTTTGAACTTATTGTGGTAAATTGGGTGATATGTGAAACTTTTGAATTTGTACCTTTCTTTTGCACTTTTAAGCGTGGAAACATCTCTTATTGTTTTTTGGTTTTATTGATGATTTTTATTACTGTGTCTTTGTTGTATCCATTAGTTTCTCCTATCTTTATGATTTGTTGGTATTCCAATTTGTACTCTGTTTCTGTGAATTGAATGTTAACTAATCTGTGTGCTAAACTATAAAACACTGCATATTTATGTGGAATGGGGTTAAAACTGTCATTTTTTATGTAATTTTCTGTGTGAGTATCCTTTCTATGAATTCCAAATGTAAGATAGTTTTCATTTCTTATGATTTTTACATCTAGGAAGGGGAGATATCCACTTCTTTCTTCCTCTATGGTGAAATTTATAGATTTTTGCTGCAAATCCAGAAGTTTTAGTGTATCTGTTGTATGTTTTTTCGGAATTATTGCAAATATGTCATCCACATACCATTTTCAAATCCTTGAAAAAATACCAAAGTTTGAGTGTCAAATATTCACAGGATTTAGTAGAAAAATTACAAAATTACAAAATTACAGCAGAAAATATAATGGTATCGTTTGATGTAAAAGCCTTATTCCCAAGCATACCAAAAGATACACTTATGCTAATGTTAAAGAAGTGGTTAAAATCCTTAGATCTACAGACAAAAGAAATTGAAGATTTGATAAAACTTGCGAACATCTGCATCGAACAAAATTACTTCATTTTCAATAAAAAATATTACCAACAAGTCTCGGGACTAGCTATGGGAAACCCGTTATCTCCATTTCTAGCAGATTTTTTTATGAGTTCGTTTGAAATGCATATCACCAAAGCCTTCCCTCTAATCTTCAAAACATGGTATAGGTATGTGGATGACATATTTGCAATAATTCTGAAAAAACATACAACAGATTCACTAAAACTTCTGAATTTGCAGCACAAATCTATAAATTTCACCATAGAGGAAGAAAGAAGTGGATATCTCCCCTTCCTAGATGTAAAAATCATAAGAAATGAAAACTATCTTACATTTGGAATTCATAGAAAGGATACTCACACAGAAAATTACATAAAAAATGACAGTTTTAACTCCATTCCACATAAATATGCAGTGTTTTATAGTTTAGCACACAGATTAGTTAACATTCAATTCACAGAAACAGAGTACAAATTGGAATACCAACAAATCATAAAGATAGGAGAAACTAATGGATACAACAAAGACACAGTAATAAAAATCATCAATAAAACCAAAAAACAATAAGAGATGTTTCCACACTTAAAAGTGCAAAAGAAAGGTATAAATTCAAAAGTTTCACATACCACCCAATTTACCACAATAAGTTCAAAAAGATATCCAAATAACAAGGAATTATGTTAGCCCCAAAGAACAATTTTAATATAAAGAACTTATTAGGTTGCAGAGTAAAGGACTACATGCCTACAGAACAAAAGTCAGGTATTTACGAAATAGAATGTGCAGAGTGCGATAAAAAATACATTGGAAAAATGAAGAGGAATTTGGGAATCCGGAAAAAAGAACACTTCAGAAATATTCGCTTAAAACAAATTGATAAATCAGCAATAGCAGCGCACTTTTGGAATAAAAATCATGAAATTAAACCAGAGATAAAACTACTTAAACAACTTCATAATGCAATAGAACTTTCCACTTGGGAAAACATTTTCATTACAAAAAATAAGGATAACTTGATGAATTTCGATTTCCCTCCATTGGATGAACTCAGCAAATTCCTAATAGAACCAACAGATGCCGCCACAGGAACATCAAGAGACCCAACCGCCACGTTGTCAACAGGCTGAAGATGGGAGGGATCGCTCCCAAAACATATGTCCAACTTTTATGTAAGTGAATGGAGTTAGTGTGAAAAAAACTGTATTACATTGTTTATATCATATCATTATGTTACAATCAAAAAGCTCTATATGGTGGTATATAATATGCAGTAGATTTCTCAGTACAAAAGTTATGCCTGAGAAGAAACAGAGTTAAAACAGTTTAAAAAACCAGATCATTCATGTTACAATCTAAAAGCTCTTTATAGTGGTAGAATGTTTTGTTTATTAGTCATCTTTTCATTACACATTAAAATCTCTGATTTGAGACTTCTCTTGCTGTTAGTGGCAGAAGAATGAAAAGTTTGACATTTAGGTATTTATAACTCTTACTAATTTTACTTTGCCTGATGTTAGGAGCATTAATGTTGCATCTATTTTTAGTGTTAATATGAATGAATATCTGATATGAAACTATATTCATTTAAGTGTTTTTTTCACATAAATCAGTATGGAACATTGGAACAAACATTCACTGGTAAAAGGAAAATCTGCTTTCCCTTTCTTCAATTTATTTCCACCACTTTTACTTTGTTTTACTTATTTTAACTTTCAAACTTCATTCATTACAATATTTCTCAATTTCCTCCCATCACTCCTTTCCTATAAATTTATCATAAGCTTTTTAAATCCATGAATAGTTAAAAATACCATGTAGAATATAACGTACAACATGCCATATTTCTTTATCTATTAAAGCTTTCATTATCAATATATTATGAGGTGATAATTTGGCTGAATGAGTTCAGGAGATTTTATGGTCTAAGTTTCAAACAATTCATCTAACAAACTGAGGGAAAACTTATGAGAAAACCTTAATCAAGAAACTAACCCAGCTGGAAATTAAAACTTGGACCTTCGGCATGGGAAGTGCAAATTCTACCAGTAGTGTAGGGTTTTTTTTTTTTTTTTTAATGCCCATTTTTACTTCTTAGGCATCACAAGGATTTGAAACCATGATGATGGTCCATATTCCACTTATTTGATTTTTAATGGGCATGTTTTGGGAACATTCTCTCTAATCATCAAGAGAAGATCAATTAGAAAAAGCATATTCTGTAAGCAGTCAGAGGGTTTTAATGCAAATATTAAAAGTTGGCTTTTCAAAATTCATGATGCAGTTATTATTTTTATTGATGTATATTTTCTCCCATGTCATTAATTTCAAAGAGTTGCTGGTATGCTTTAAGGTAATTGAGTAGTTTGAAAATAGTACTAATGCAATTAAATGTGTAAATCCTAAATTTTATAAAAAGTTTTAAAGGTACTAACTCTAAAATTTTGTTGCATCTGCCTGATACCTGTAGTTATTATATGTATAATTATAAATATTTGTTGAAGACACAGTATTTATAAAAAGAATATGTATTTGTGGAATAAATTAAAAAGTAAAATGTAAAAAACTAAACTTATGTTCTTTTTTTTTCTTTTCTTTTTTTTTACCAAGTGCTGAGGCTACAATATTGCAATTTTTGCTACAAATTCAAAACATTATATTTAAGTTTTGGGAGCAGAATTGATTTTATAACTTTAGTATAACATGACTAAAAAAATAATACATATCCACTAAATTTTTATTTGAGTTTAATCTAATTTTTTGCTACTATGAGTGTATATGAAGTTAATTAATTATGGAATTTAAATAGCTCTTCTTTCTAGCCTTCACAATTGTGCTTACAATGTGTGTTAAGCATGATCTTTGTAGAATTAGCCATTTTTTAAAAAAAGGAAAAATGAGAAAAATGAAGAATTCAGAAAATTGACATTAAAGTTTTTGATATTAGGCAGTGCTGTGGCTGAGTGCTTACACTACTTGCTTCCTACCGAGGACATCTGGGTTCAATCCCAGCAGTCATGGAATTCATGGGAGACAAAGTGGCATCTGGGCAGATTTTCTCTGCATACTTCATTTTCCCCTGCCACTCATTCCGTTGTTGCTGCATTATCATCTCATAGCAATGTATTCTCTAATTATTGATGCTCATGTTACAAATGAACTGCACTACTGCCTCTTAATACCCGTATGCAAAAATCCAATGCTTTAATCAGCATATGAGTTGGCATTAAAAAATGCACACACACAAACAGAGTTTTTATACATACGGGTGAATAAACAGTTCAAAAATGGGTGTTTATGCCACATAAACAATAATTTTGAAATAGAAGAAGGTTTGGTTGCACACTACAGAATAGCCAACATGTAGATAGCAGCTTACCAACCATTTGCATAAAATATACCACAGGAAGCAAATGTTTTTGAAACAAAAACTGTAAAATTGTGCCAGGTAGGCATGGCATTTAAAGATTTGTAGCAGCATAGCAATCTTTTAAGTATTTTTTATTGAGCATGAAACAGACAATTTTCTTAACAAATGATATATTATTATGTTTGGGGAATACCCATTTTCTTTTAGAGCACAAAAACAAAAATGTGATTTTGATAATTTTACATGGACGGTTACCTTAATAATTTAGTGTACTTATTTACTGTCAGAAGGTATCTATGAAGATCACTAAAAGACTGTGATCAGATGTACATTGGAAAAATGAAAAGAAATTAAACCCGCACCAAATAACTTCAGAAATATCTGTTACAAACAGATAGAGAAATCAGCAATAGCAACACACTTTTGGTCAAAAAACCATGAAATAGATAGAAAAACTTAATTATTAAAAGACAATAACAACCCTATGAAATTAATGACATGGGAGAAAATATTTATCATCAAAAATAAAAGTCATATTATGACTTCAAGATGCTGATTTTGGATATTTTCAACAAGTTCCTTCAACCACCTATAGAGCATGCTTATCTCAGTTGATCTACTGATGATGGGACTGAATGTTCCTAAAATTTGTCCATTTAAAGTACATTAAGCATAAGTGTCACCAAACCAATTCAATATCAATTTTATATTATCAATTATTCTACTCCCCTTTCTGAAACCAAATTGAAATGGAGACAGCAGTTGATTCTCCTCTATCCAATTTTAAATTCTTTCTGCTAGCATCCCTATGAAGGTTTTCCCAAAATTAGATAAAAGTGTAGCTGAGGCTGCTAGGAATTTATTCACTCTCTTTTCCATTGTAAATTAAATGAAAAATTGCTTTTTTCCAACTCTTGAGAAGTAAGTAGTAAAATTTTAAAACAGGCATTGGGTATTGTAGTTAGAACATGAACATGCACATACATGTTCATCCTTCCTTTCTTTCTTTCTCTTTTTCCTTCACTTTTGCCTCTGTCACTAGCTGTCTCTCACTTTTACGATCTCAATTTCTGTCTGTGCCCCCACAATAGTTGTCCTTCGCATGGGACTTTACTCTTTTGAACTCAGTTTAAAGGCTATTACATCCTTTCTTTTTTGATTATATACTATGCTGAAATACAATATATATATAGTAATTATAATAGTAGAAAAGGATAAAACACTAAGAAAAAGTCACATGTGAGATCGCTATATTTCGGACTCCACGAAATATAGCGATCTCACGTGTGACTTTTTTTTAGTATTTTATTTTTTTCTACTATTATAATTACTGTTAATTTGTTACATTGTTAAAAGTGTTACTTTATTTTTATTTTTCTTTTATATTATTTATATTTATATATATATATAATTGAATATATACATATTCAATACTTCAAATATTAAATTATTACTAATAAAAAGTTTTGGTAAAGTATATAAAATTTTCCCAGTTTGTTTTAATTTTCAAAACTAGTTAATGAAGAATAAAAGTAATGGACACCTACAAAGAAGCTTATCAAATAACTACAAAACTGAAGAATATGATCCCAAAGCTTACTCATATTTAGAAATCATCATCATCATCATTATAAATGAGAAGAGAAAGGAATATCTGAAATATCAATATCAATATTGGATATCATCTATTTGTTAGTTGATTTTTTTTTCTTCAACATTTATCAACAAATAATAAAAATTAATTTTGGAATCACTCTCATCAGTAATTGCTATAATTTGCTACAGATACAGTCATATAATATTATGATATTTTATGGAAAATATGTACAAGAAATAAATTTACCTACACATGAAACAAAAATCCTAATTGGTGATTAATACTGAAGCAGTTCTTTACACCTCCATCCCTCCAGGAAGCGAATATGCATACTACATATATTATAATAATTGTATAACATATAAGATCTTGTTGTATAAAGCTTGAGGTGTATATAGCATGTAATATATAGAATACAGTATATAAATGATAAGAGCGATTGTTGCCTAATAGAAACTATGTAGCAATATTGAATAATTTATAATATGTGTAAAGAAATATTATGTGTAACAAAGAAAGATTTACACAGAGGAATGCTGTCTGGTCTCGCTGCAATTAGCTTTAGGTGAAGTCGTTGACGTTGACAATGAAAAGCCCAGGGAAATCAGGAAAAATGCCCATTGTATTCCTTGCTAGCTGCAAATACTTTTCACGTCGTCAAAATTCCTTAGGAGCCAGTAAACATGTGAGTGACCTCTCAGACCAGGTAGATGCGTGTTTGAACGTTAACCTATCGGGGGCGATGGGTTTAAAATGTAAACCTTTAGCGCGTGGAGGTGAGTTAGAACTCACCTATCACAGTCCGTATTTTTTTTTTTGCTTTTTGATTGAGTTATTTAAGGACGCTCTTTAACATCTCAAGTCTCAGGACATCAGCGTCCCATTCAACCCAGGGTGTGAAACGCCCAACAAATTTTGCTCAGAGGCCTCTCTTTCAGGCTTGAGGTTCTTTCTGGTGCCGTAAATGTACGATATGGGACCCACGGCTTTACTTCCCTTCCGAAGGATTTTTATGCCCGAAAAAATCCATCGGTCCTGGCCGGGTTCGAACCCGCGATCTTGGGTTTAGGAGGCAAGTATGGTAACCACTATACCACCAGGACCGACATCTGTAATTTGAAAGCTAATTGCACGTGGGTTTGCTTCTGAAGCCGCCGTTTGAGTTGAGAAAGCCACGCTACCGCATCCTTCGCAAAGTTACTCATTTCTAGTATTCGGTCTGCATTGTCCACGTCTAGCATTCAGCTACTCAGCACTTGGTTTTCTCATTTTTAATACGCAATCAAAATGCAGTTTGTAGTTTCAAGAACTCGCTCAATTTACAGTTTCAGTTTCAAGCTACGCAGGCAGATTCGCAATTCATCAATTAGTATTTCATGTAGACTCAATTTCCAGTTTTCAATTAGCACGCAGTCAAGTGTTAATGTGACGACCAGTCAGTTTTAAAGCGTCAGAGTTTCGAGTTTCGAAGATACAGCTATTCGACGCTCCAGCTCTGTTTCAATCTCTTAGCATCGCGTGAGCGAGACACGCTTCAAGTTCGTTCATGGGAAGATTAAGATTGTACTAATTTGCGAACATTCAGACACTCGCTTCGAGCCAGCTCCTCTTCGAGTGATCACGTGGTTGAGCAGTAGCCTTCGTCCTTCATCGGCTAAGGCAGCCCACCAGGAGGAGCTTATAAAGCAGCGATATGAGACCCCTGAGATGCTCGGAATTACGAGGTGGAATCCTCAAGTAAATACACATCAAGAACCAACTACATCAAGGTGATCGCGGCAGGCAACAGGTAGTCGAGGTTCGATTAAAATCGGACGCCTGCCGCCCCCTCGAACAACCGTCGAAGATATCACCTCAATACCAAATAATAATAATAATAATAATAATAATAATAATAATAATAATAATAATAATAATAATAATAATAATAATAATAATAATAATAATAATAATAATAATAATAATAATAATAATTTCAACTAAAATAGTCCTTTGTTAGCAAGGAATAGAATGCATACTTTTCAGCATGTAAATAAGAGGTTTACTTTAAAAGACCTATTATTAATTATAAAAATTCAATATTTTCAAGCACTGGAACATTACTTCCTAAAACTAACAGAATAAAATCACAAGATACTCAATAAAGATAAAAAATATAAATATCAAATTGATCTCAAAATGCTTAATATATGTTCACTCCCCTTCCCTTTCTATACCTGAAGAATATAAATATTAACAAAAGGGACTTACCAACCATATTTAATGGATATATTGATATTGGTTCAATATTATATGGCTGCAGGAAGTGTGACCAACTGAAAGAGATTTAAAAGAGTTTACTGATAAATGATGCTTTGTAAAAGTATGCCTCTGATAAGTTAGCATAGTACACATTGCTGGCATCAGCACCAACACTGTGAAGAAGCTCTTTTATATCTTAATATATTACATTTAATTAAGTACTATCTTTTTAAAAATCCTGTATCATATCTGCAAATTTGAAACATATATTTACTTCTAAAGTATATGCATACTAATAATTTACTGTCTCTCTTTTTCTTAGACACAGGCACACAAAGATTAATATTTCAAGCAGCTGTTTTGATAAACAAGGTAAACTTCAAGATGTTATCATGAATACAAAGTAATGCTCTTATCCAAAAATCAAGAAAGTGTATAGCACCATTATACTGGGATGCCAAAAGGAGAATAGTTTATAAATCACAGCCTCATGTCATTGGAAAAGAAGGGTAAAATAATTTTATATATACATTTTGTTGCACTGAAAGCCTATTAATGCATTACTACAGATGTATTATATGTTCAAAGTTGCTATAAGCCCTTTTCATTAAGTTAAGGTAAAGCAAAACAATAGAAACTTTTAATTACTTTATTTCTAAAACTTACATGCTCTCAGGACTTCTTGGGTCTTTTAAGAACAGCCGATACATCTCCTTACGATAATGTTTAATCAAATGTATTGCATTTATCAAGTAGCCATCAGAATCATCTATCTCTATGTCAGTTAACAGACTTTCCATAAACCCCACAGTTTCATAAATGTTCTGGAAAAAAAATTATTTTCTCAATATGTTGTAGATCATGTCCATATTATAAAATTATTCCATATATGTAAATTCTAATGAAATTTTAATTTAATTTTTGCTAAATCCAAAAATGTAAAATTTGTTTTTCATCCCCTAGCACTTATGGTTTGGACTGCTTACCTCCATGTATTTTGTATTCTATAAAATAAATGTCAAATTTATTAAATAAATTCTAATTTTAGTGCATAAAAATTGCATCACCTTAATTTTTATTGATTGTTACATAGCTTTCACAAAATTTTAATGTAATTTACTTTCACATATAAACTGAAAATTGTTTAAAAATGGCACAAAATTCATAGTTAAAGAGATAATGTTCTATGCTACTGAAATGACTGTAAACATGAGAAAATGCTGCAAGTATACTGTTTATCAACATTAGTAACATGAACATTTTGTTAATAAGATGACCATACTTGATTAAAGCAGTCATTGTAATTATCATTTTTTAAAATTCATTAGACTTTGCTTAACAAATCTGATTAAGTGAACAAGTGAGTTCTAATGCCAACTTGTTTGTTGTCCAGGTATTAGAATTGTGGCAGATGGCAGGTGGCAGAGGGCAGTAGTATAGTTTATTTGTAACATATACCCAATCTTATTTTGATTTAAAGTAAAACACTAAAAATCATGTCGTCACATTAAAACTCTCTTTAAGTTTCACAAACACACTTATAAAAGTAATTTTGGTACATGTTTCGTGAGGTACATTCCTCACGAAACATGTACCAAAATTACTTCTATAAGTGTGTTTGTGAAACTTAAAGAGAGTTTTAATGTGACGACATGATTTTTAGTGTTTTACTTTAAATCAAAATAAGATTAACAAAAGTTTCACTGTGTGGATTCCGAAATTCCGTAAACATATACACCAATAATTGGCAGACTGCATTATGCAGAATGATGAAGGTGAAAATGGGGATGGAATTATGATGGAGCTATGGTGGAATGAATGGCAGGAAAAACAGCGTATCTGGAGAAAAACTGTCCAAGCACCACTTCATCTGCTACAAATCCCATTTATGACTGCTGGGATCGAACCCAGGTCACCTGAGGAGGAGGCGAGTAGTTTAACCATTAAGCATGGTGCTGCCTGCTTAACAAATATTTTATCCTAATATTGTATGTGATGTCCTATGGCTGCAAACACAACAATGACTGGGGAGGGATAGAATCAAATTCTTAATGCATTAGATATTAAAGTTTATATTAGATTTATAGACTTCACAATGTACTTCTTGAAACTCTGGAAGTGCTTTAGGTGAATAGTCAAAAGCTGTTTTCCCAGTTTTTTCCAGTATTCTCAATTGTATTGTGGTTCAACACGACAATGTTTTGATAAATTGTTAATAGTTCATATTTTGGCCCATGCAAATGCAAACATAATAATGTTACAGTTAATTGTTCAAAATAAAAAAATATACAAGATAAAATAGTATAAATCTGTGTAAATAAAAAGAATTTCCCTTTTGGCTCTGTGCCATGGAGCTGAATATTCCTGGAAAATGCAGTAACTAGTATTCTCAAATGATTTTCCAATTGTGGGTAATAACTCCACTGTAGAACATCCATATACATCTAGCCATTCAGAACCTCTCAGCTATTGTTATTTGTCCAGTCCTTTATATGAAATACATCCCCAAATGATCACATTACCTATATATTTTATATTAACCACTATACAGTCTGGATGAAATTACTCATTATTTCTTTTTTGCACATATTTCTGTTCTCTGAGCAATGCAGGCTAATTCCCTATTCCTCAGAGAAAAACTTATTTCCAATCTTTTATATATTCCTTGGCCCAGATAAATCTCTGTAATCTACACTTTCTGTTCAAAGTGCTTTGGATAGTGAGCTTTAAGACCTGCATTAAATAATCATCTTTTATTCTAGAATATTGTTTGCACTCAGTTAGAAGCAATGTGATGTACAGAAAGTCCTTATTCAATCATTGCAAATATCAAACTCCTTTTTTTTGCAATGTTATCTATGACATTTTATCTAATAATCACCATATTGCAAATTGGCAGGTTGAACATAAGGATATATAGGCAGCAGAGATGATGAGACCTCTCTAAAGGAAATGAATCTAACATACCACATTGCAATAAGATGCAACACTACTCATTTTAATCATCAAAGAATTAGATAAATGCATATTTATATGATAGGAGCACCAATATTTTTGAGCATTACTGTAATTTTATAGGGTTTCTACAGTATTCACATCTCTCAACAGTATTTCAATCTGTTCAAGCATAAGCAAGCAAATAAGTAATTTGCATTATTCTGTGCAAGCTTAGAGAGGAGGAGGAGGAGGAGGAGGAGGAGGAGGAAGCATAATAATAAGAAGACATACTATGCCACCATCTGTGATGATCTTCATCCTCTCAAGTTTAATTTGCGCTTCCATGAGTGTGTCCTGTTCTGCAACTATTTGCTTGGATACTTTAATTATTTGCTCACTTATTTCTTGCAATTCTTTATGAAAATTTGTTTGCTGATCTTTCGTGAAAGATGAGAGGTATAGCACTGAGGATACATCTTGCATAAGTGTACTGGCTATCTTGAGACAGTAGCTAGGTCGATCACAAGCACTTTTTGTCTCCACAAGGTTGAAATATAAGTCATGAGCAAATAATGCAAGTACAGCATTATGCAATCTGTAACATTAAAGAAAGGTTTCTTTAGTACATTTTACAAAATTGTGCTATATGAAGCACAAGAGAAAAGCAAATATATTAGTGGCAGTGGTATTGGTGATTGTGTTCTAGTTTAAGGGGCTTTATTGCATATCATTTTTATGGTTGCTAAATAAAACATTGGAACCAAAAGTACAACAAAGTTGAATATTTTGAAAAATATACCTTTCTATAATATAAGATATACCTATCTTAAATTATTTTGAAAATTTTAAACCTTTAGAAAAGTTACCTTTATTGTGTGTAATTTTATGGTTACTGAATAAAACATTGGAACTAGAAGTACAATAAAGAATAATATGTTGAAAAATCATCAATAATACTTGCTTCCATTTTGGTTCTAGAAAATAAAAACTTCATGCAATATAACCTTTAAACCAGTTTAGATGAGCAGTCTGATGTATGGAAACTGAATTCCTGCCTAACAAAATGGTAGGCAAATATAGCTCTCTTAGCAGTACAATCCAGATCACTATTATTCATATTTTTGCTTTTAAAAAAAACTATTATGTTTGTCAAAGAAGCTGCTTTAACAGCACTTATACATTTGTCTGTTTTCACATGGTCTTTAACACATTTTCTTTTGTGCACAACAGAAAACACTCCATTACAGATTGTAATTGCCATCATCATTATCACTTTCATTGTATGTTTATAATATTTGTATTACTGCTTATAAAATGAGAAATAAATACTTCTTGTCATAAAACATTTGAAAGCAATCTTCACATTCAGATTCCCAAATCCTGGATATTTTTCAACCCTGGACAGTACCTAGAACAGCATTGTGAAACAAGACTGTCCAGGCTAATCCTACACATCTGATAAGCCTAGTTATCTGAGTTGTGTAAGTTGAAAAGCAGGACAATATTTCACAGTATATATAGTCATGCACAATCAACTAAGAGAAAATAGCTCACTTGCTGAAAATTGATACTTACTCATATTTTTCCACAGTTTCTAAGTTATGGAATAGCTCATCAAAATATCCCTTAAAATATAATTGAATGGTTAGCTCTGGAGGAATATCTCTATCTCCCAATAGACCTTTGAGAAGAACTTCCCATTGAATCTGAAAAACATTAAATGTTACATAATAATATCATGACAATTTTTTGAGCATACACAGTTTTATGCAACTTTTATGCATTTAACTAATCAAGCTGGTGTACAAGTTCTTGATATTCTTATATTACATATTTTTAAATCTAAAGAAGAGAGGTATCACAGAAAACTTTATAACAGCTTAAGATCATTGTATGATTGAATTGAACTACACACTCCTATTGCTCCACTTATGTGTATAAGAGTGTGTAGTTCCACTCAATCATACAATGATCTTAACTATATGATTAGCTTCACTGTACAAGTTCCAATTAACATTTTAACATTTTTTTTACTTATCAGAACTACCTATATTATTATTATTATTATTATTATTATTATTATTATTATTATTATTATTATTATTATTATTATTGTTGTTGTTGTTGTTGTTGTTGTTGTTGTTGTTATTTTTATAAATGAACATATGCCTGTCTATGTTCTTCCCTAAAATTATACAGAAAAATGTCCTCTCACATCTCATATCTTTGTTTGTGTTTATTCAAATAGTGCTATGCTAGTCATGGCATGTTCGTGTGTGTAGTCATCTGTTCTTCCAATCCTCTTTTTTTCAAATAAAATATTTTCTAATCCTGTATATGGGTTGAAAATAGATATTATCATTTAATTTATATAAAAATGTAATTCATAGGAACAACAAATTTACAGTTTTAAAAACATGCACTTTTCTGAACATTATAAATGTGACAAAAATATTATTAAAAACCTTTTTACAAATACAAGTATGGTGTGATACCAAATTATACAACACTTTGCTTCCACTGAAATAATGGAACCAGTGTGCATAAGTGGCATTTGTGGTGAACAAAGTGGATACTATAGTTATCCCTGCCACTCATTTCACAACCTCTTTATCATCACATACATCAAGAGGATGAGATTGTTAAGGTGCAAACTAATGCCAGGAGGTTATAGGTTTGATTTCTACCAGGGCTGTCCTTCCTGATTGAGGTTTCTCCCAGTTTTTCCAGGTTTGGCGAGTGATGTCAGTCACCTAGATATGGTGCCCCCTGTTTACACTAAATCACTGACAACTTGTTGCCTTGAAAGCACCCTAGCATACCAAACAAGTGAATTTTGAATAGTTGTTTAAATAAGAAAAATAAAGCCTGTCTCCAGACTAGGACTAAGCCTATTTTTTGCATGTCTTTTTGGAATGCCAGTGGTTTTATCTCTTACAAATTCTATGAATTAAAGGTTTTTAATTTTAAACGTACATAGACATTATGGGCATTGCTGAGTGGGATGCTTCAAATAATAACCTTGACTTTTATAGAATTCCCATTTATCAGATCTTTTAACTGGAATGCTCAAGACAAATAGCATTGGGTATAATAATATATGTAAAAAGTTCACTTACTGCAAATGTATTGTCACAAAGATTAATGACTCCATATGATAAATTAGAGGTTTTAAGGTCCAGGTTTGGTATGGTGCTTCTAATTACCTTGTAACCTTCTTATATAGACCTCCTTTATAAAAACTGAATCTTGATGACCTTTTATATGATTGAAACAGGAATTCCATCATATTGGGTGATTTTAATGCCCATTCCGTAGATGGGGTTATACAAATAATAATATTGTGGGAGACATAATCGAGGACTTCATAGACTGTAATACAGTAGTATTTATTGATTACACAAATAATGGCCCCACCTTTTTGTCGTATGGAGGAAAAACATCTCATCCAGATTTGCTGCTCTCCCACCCTGCTTTAGAAAAGGATACCAATCATAAATTAAAGAATGCTCCTGGAGGAGCAGGCCATCAAATTCTGGATTTACATGTTAAAGACCCTTTTGATTCAAGCATTGATAGATCTATAGATGATTTCACTAGATCACTACTTAGATGCTCTTCCATCTGCATCCCAAGAGGGTGGGTGAGTTATACTCTCCCTTTTGGAATTTTAACCTCCAGGAATTGAAGGAGAAAAGAAATGAAGCTAGAAGAAAGGCAGGGAGAACTGGCCAACTCAAGGACTGTGTAGTTCTCAGAAAATGTCAGGCTGTCCTGAAAAAAGCCATAATTGAGTCCAAGCAATCCACTTATCGAACTTTTCTGGAAAAATTGGATTTTAGGAGAGATGGTACTAGGGCATACCGGCTCTTGTCTCGTTTAAACAACCAAAAAGAAAACAGCACTGAACCCATTAGGGTTGGTTGAAATCTTTTGTCACTGACAAGGAGAAAGTTGGAGCCATTTGTAAACACTATGCAAAACTTTCAAATTTTTGCTCTCACCATAAAATTAAAAATAGTGAGCTCATCTCCTTGGTGCTCTCTGAGACCTTGGATTTTTACTCCCTCTTTAATGATCCCTTCACTGAAATAGAAATGGACATTGGTTTGGATGACCTTGTCAAAGGAAAGTGTCTGGGATCTGACGGCATACTACCTGAGTTTCTTATACATCTCGGGCCTTTGGCCAAAACATTTTATTGAAACTTATAAACCTTACATGTAAGAGGGACATACCAAGCAATTGGAGAAAGGCAGAGGTGATCCCAATTTTGAAGCCAAAGAAAGACCCACAATATCTAAACAGCTACCTGCCGATATCATTGACGAGTGTAATATGTATGTTAACTGAAAGACTGATCTGAATTTGCCTTAATTTTGTGCTGGAAAAGAGGAAAATACTGTCTGAGTGCCAGGCTGGGTTTAGAAAGCATAGAAATACCTCTGAACAGATAGTTCGTCTTTCACAGGAAATAAAAGATGGTTTTCAGCAAAACAGGCACTATCAGGTTGTGGATTTTAAGACAGCTTTTGACACAGTTTGGAGGAAAAAGTTTTTAACAAAACTTGTAGCAAATGGCATAAATGGTGACATCTATAGTCATTCCTGGATTAGCGCTATATACATACGAGGTCTTTTCAAAAAGTATCCCGAATTTTGAATTTCCGCGGTCTACGTATATTCGATTTTCGATTGTTTTGTGGCGTTATCTTGGTACTCATGTCCCTCACTTATGTTGACAGCTCGGCCATTTTTAATATTCATGTAATTGTTGAAGGTATTTTGCTTGGACGTGTTTGGCTCGTCTTCGATTTTTGCCTATTCCAAAAAATGGAACACAGAATCTGTATCAAATTTTGTGTGAAAAACAAAATTAAGTGCGCGTATGCATTCCGAATGTTGACTGTGGCATATGGTGAAGCTACCTTGGACCAAAGCAACGTTTATCGGTGGTACAAAATGTTCTCAGAGGGTCGAGAAGATGTGAACGACGAAGAGCGTCCCGGACGCCCGAGCTCGTCAACAACAGACGAAAACATTGAAGAAGTGAAGAAAATAGTATTGGCCAATCGTCGAATCACCTTTAGAGAAGTTGCTGAGGACCTATACATATCGATTGGCTCGTGCCATTCGATTTTTACCAATGATTTGGGCATGAGACTGGTCGCCGCAAAATTCGTACCAAAGTTGCTCAATTTCGACCAAAAACACCATCGCATTAACTTGCTAAGGAGCTGTTGAACTCTGTCCGCGACGACCCAAATTTGCTCCAGAGGTTCATAACTGGTGACGAACCATGGGTTTATGGTTATGACATGGAAACTAAAGCTCAATCATCCCAATGGATGCTGCCACACGAGCCAAGACCGAAAAAAGCGCGCCAAGTTCGGTCGAATGTGAAAGTTTTGCTTACAGTTTTCTTCGATTGCAGGGGCGTGGTGCATCATGAGTTCTTGCCAGGCTTTTGCACCACGATAACGCCCCTGCTCACACATCGTTGCTTGTGCGGGAATTTTTGGGCAAAAACAATACACTTATGATGCCGCAGCCACCGTACTCCCCAGACCTGGCCCCCTGTGACCTTTTTTTGTTCCCAAAACTGAAGATGCCCACGCTACGCCACGACGACGCTACGCCACGATTGAGGAGATAAAGACAGCATCGAAGGAGGAGCTGAACAAGATCACAAAAAAGATTTTTTAAAGTGTTTGGAGGATAGGAAAAATCGTTGGCACAAGTGTATAATATCTGGTGGGGATTACTTTGAGGGGACAAAATAGATATTCATGAATAAATAAATACTGTTTGAAAAAAACACAAAATTCGCGATACTTTTTGAACAGACCTCGTATTAGGTATGATAACAAGATTTCTGGGTATAGGCAAATAAGGCAAGGCCTGCCTCAGGGTTCCGTCTTGAGTCCATTGCTTTTTAACCTGAATGCTCTTTAGAGCCATGAGCCTGGAGTTCAGACTTTGCTTTTTGCAGATGATCTGATAATTTGGACCACAAGTTGATAATGAGATGACAGTAAACCCAGAGAAGACCACCTTTCAGTTTTTTTCACTTAGCACTAAACACCATGACATAAATGTTACATTCAAGGATCATTTATTAAAAATAACTGAAAGCACTACCTATTTGGGTTTGAACTTGGATTCAAAACTAAATTGGACTGGTCAAATCAAAAGGGCTGTTAACTGGAGAGAAAACAGGATTAAACTTCTAAAACAATTGGTCAGTACAACCTGGGGTTCCACTCAGAATATCCTTTGCACTACCTATAAGACCTATATAAGACCAGCAGTAGAGTATGGTTAGGAGATACTTATAATAATTTCTGAGACAAATTTGAAAAGATTGGATGTCTTCCAAAATCGTATCCTGAGATTTATTACTGCTGGTACAAGATCTACGCCAATAGCTGCTATGGAGCTCCAATCTGGTTTGGAGCCTTTGTGTGACTGTAGATGGAAAATGGCTTTGAATCTTGTTGAAACAATCTTCAGAAGAGCGTATAATTTTCTGATTCACTACTGGCGAGCTGAAGAGAGGTTGAAAAAGCACAACCCACCTTTCTTGTATAAAAGAACTACATGATACCCTTGATTTTCCTTTTTCAACTCATTTTCCCTTCCCAGATTCCTGGTGTCCATTAGAAAATTTTAAACTTGTCGAAGGTTATTTAGACCTTGTCTCTGACATTAGCAAGAAATTTTCTCTTGACTTTGAATTGAAATATAAGGCCTTGGCTACTATTCATGAACATTTCCCAGTTAATTCTTGGCTCCAAGTCTATACTGATGGTTTGACTGAATGAGCCATTTAAAGCACTGGAGCTGGTGTTTTACAGACTTTACGTTGTCATATGCTGTTAGGAAATACTTTGACAATTTTGATGGCAAATTAGCTGATATTTCTTTAGCCTTAAACAAAATAGAACAGTGTAATAAGAAAAATATTTCTTTTTTGTTGATTCCAGGGTGGCAATTATGACCTTAACAACTTATAATTACAGTGAATGTGATATCTCTAAGAATAGCATGGAAAAAATTAATAAGCTGATGAACACAAGAACCACATTGCACTGCAGTGGATTCCTAGCCACTGCAAGATTTATGGAAATGAGCGGGCAGATGAGTTGGCGGAAAGGGGATCCCAAATGAAACAACCAGACCCACCTTTGCTCCTGCAGCATATGAAGCATCATATATCCTTGTCTAATAAATCTAACTGCTTCAGCCTGTATAGAGAGAAAGCTTCTGGGAAAATGTGGAACTTCCTTTTGAACAAGACAGAAAGAATTCCTAGTTCTCTACCTAGATCAGTTGGCTTGGCCTGCTTTAGACTTGCTACAGATCATGACTACTTACAGAACTGTATAGAATTGGACTGACTGAAACAGATGCATGCCCTCTTTGCAACCATGACTGAAGAGCACCTCAGCATTTGCCCTGCTGTTCTTAACTGTTTCTCTTTGTATGTTATTGACATTGTCTTTGGTGATTATTTTTATCATTCTTCTGTGTACTAGGCTGCTCATTGACTTATGACCAAGAAGTCGGAGATAGGCATAGGATAAAAAAAGGTTTTCTCCAATTCTCATAAATGGCAAATGACAGGGAAGTACCCTAAACTTAGGCCTGGAATATTTTCTTCCTTAAAAAAGTCCCTTTCCAATTTCTCAATTTATTTCTATATTATCAGTGTCCACCACTTGTAAAGCCTCAATTGTAAAAATGGATATTAAACACTACTAATAAAAAAAATTACACTGAAATATTTGAACTGTTTTCATCTTCATCACATTTAGATTCTAACATAATGTCGAACACTAAATTCTGGTGCATGCTTTAAAATGGACTGCACTACTGCCTTCTGCTGCTTGAGCATAAAGCCTTGATTGCTAACTGAGTTGGCATCAGAAGTTATTAGTCATATATGCAAACAGGTACATTACCCAAACTCCAGAGATAAAATTACATCTGCATGCACACATATATAATACTTACAAGTGGATATGCAGAATTCAGTTCTGTAACAGTGATAGTGTGAAACTCCTTGGCCAGAAGATTTTGTAACATCTCTCGATTGTTAGGTAGTCCCTGCAATTCAGAAACATTATTTATAAACAGTGAAGTTACAAGTATTCCCAGTCTAATACTTATTTGGGAATTAATTTACTGTTATATGCATGCACACATTGCCTCTATATGACTCTATATATCATGTATTTTATGTAAGCTATACATGTATATTTTTATGAAAGTTACCTACTAATTTAAAACAGCACATACATTTCTGGTTGCAGCTGCAGCATATCTTGATAAAATCATATTCAAAAGTGAACATATGCAACTAAATTCTTTAAGAAAATATAAAAGGTTATTATAAACTTGAAAGACAATGGTTTGAGTGAACACATGGATGAAACCAAAATAATAAAATGTTTAATATCCCATAAATATAGTTTTATTTAGATATTTGTAGCAACAAAGTTATAGCTATAGCACACTGAAACAAGGTTGGAGGCAAGACTCGCCAAAGTTCACTGCAAGGTTGCCTCCCCCCTCCATGTCTCAGCTTCTCCTCTCTCCGCACTCTCCTCTCCCATTCAATACTGCTGTTGTTGCAGCCATTATTCCCATTAGATATACTAACATTGCCAGTTATATTTATTTTGATAATAATCCTGTCCATTTCATTATCTATATTACCATTATATATAATTTATTGTTTATATTTATATACTTATTTATTTAAATATATAATTCTTTTTAGCAACATATATGTTATTAAAAACAATTTGAATAATTTTTGAAAATTTTTATTGCAGCATGATTATAAGTAAAGCAAAATAACTTGTTTCATAGCTAGATATTATGAGATTTTTTAAAGTTGGATAATTTTTTAAATTAATGAAAGATAAATTATGGGTTAATTTTATAGGGATTATTTAATTTATGGACGCTCTTTAACACTTTTTATAGGGAGTAGCAGGGGAGAAACACATATAAAAATAATTACATTACAGGAAAAAGCAATACAAATTATTTAAAAGATAATATATGATAAAAAAAATGGGCATAACTGCTTTCATAAAACTCAATGTGCTTATTTTATCTTGTCTAATAAATAAATAAATGTACATAAATATAGTACTTACAAAGCTGTTGACAATGGAGTGGTAATATATCCTAAACTTAGGTATTCATTTTTTACACTAACTCAACTTACTACATAAAAATACTTATTACATAAAAAATAAGACGCATTTCGGGAGAGAGAGATGAAATTAATACCTAAATTTAGGATAAATATATATATATATACACACACACAAATGTTTTAAATATGTCATAAGAATCCATAAGAAAACAAAAATATGAATCCTAGTAGAATTCATTAAAAATGTTCGCACTAACTCCACTTACTTATACAACATTAGTACAATTCTGGGGCAATTGCTTCCATCATCAGCTTTTAATTGACTACTTGTACTTGATGTGGTGGCTGGATCCTAAGGTGCTTCTGTGCTTCTGGAGGTCTCTAATGGTTGGAATAGGAACTTTCTGAGTCATCAGTGAGTGGAACTTCAAAAATTCATTAAATTTTTTCTATTTTTCAAAATGAAAATTATTACCCAAGTATATATCTTTATTGGGTTGTGAAGTTTATTAGCTTAGCCTATGGTTCAATTTCGTGATTTTGGTTCCAAAAGTGAGCTGCCATTGCTGATTTATCAATTGTTTAAAATGAATAGGGCAATTCGTAGTATATTTATTATATTGCCAAGTTTACTTGGCCAATCCACCAAATCACTATTCAGTTGTGAGGGCTTTTCCAGAGTTTTTCTTCATTCTTCACTAACATAACTTGGGGGCTTTGGAGTTCAGATAGTTTAATTCCATTATTTATTTATTTATAATTTCAAAAGACCTATGCAGCCAACATGGAACATTAAAGAAAAAATAAATACAGAAAGCCCTCACTATAAAATCCAAATTGCCATAAAAACCAGCCTAGAGCTGCATTCAAAAACTATGTAGAAACAAAACAATTTAGAAATATGAAAAAAAGTGTTGAAATTGATTAAATGAATTCTAACAAATACAAAGAACTTTTTAAAAGTTCTGCACTCTCTAAGTTTTATCCTAAATTTGTTTTACAGTGCCTATGCAGGTCTTCAGTATGCTCTCTATTTTTCTTTGTTGCAGTGGTCCAATATAGAGCAATCTTTACTGTGAGGATATCTTCATTCTTAATGTTTCTGATTATTCAGTTCATCTCATTAGACATTTATTCAATTATAATATAGAATCTGTGGAGTAATTTACTTAATTACGGAAAATATTCCTAATTGAATGGGCTCATATCAAGGCTATACTATTGGTGGGGTAGCATATTAAAATTTTTTTTTGTTTTACCAAAATATTTTACAGTTTTTGCCAAAGTTATTATACATGCAATACATTTGACAAGCAGACTATGCATTTGATATGGTTTAAAAAATATTAGGAATAATTATCTTATGATTGCTTAAATGGTGTACACATTATTTTACTCACATTCTTGCAAGGTAAGATGCTAAATTCTATTGCTTGTTTCAGGCGCACAATCGATGTATTTTCTGCTTCATTAAGATTGTTAAATGCAGAAAACTTTTCTAGTGCTGTGACAATCCTTTGTAAAAAGTCACCAGGGTATAGCTGCAATGTAACAAAAACACATTTATAAAAACATACACATTTCTTAAGAGTGGAATAGGTAATTTTATATAAATGCATTATTTTGCTTTATTATCTTTATGCCTATACAAAGTTGAATTATTAATTTTTTTGGTTTTCACTATAACTCAACAAATATTCTTAATTAGCTGGTGAGTGAATTTAATACTCTTTGCCTTGCTTACTATTAAATTATACAGATCATGTTGGAATCATAAGTACAATACTAAAATTAAAGTGGAATTAAATGCAATATAAAACAGCACTTGGTAGCAAGGTATAGGAATAATTTGTTTTTCTACTTGCAGCCATATGGTTTGAGAGCTCTTGAGCCTTATGTCAGTTGGCAGTGGCATTCTCTCTATTCTTCTGTGACTTCTGTATTATATGCACCCAAGGGACAGAACCTTCACTACAAGATGATAATGTTGATGCAATAAACAGGCTTAGTGTCAAACACATGTAGGTGCTGGACCATTTAATGAAGGTTTTTTTATTGGTGTAATTTAGAATTAAGGAACTTAAGAATAAGGTCAGCAATAATGTGAGATATTGAAATAGCTGCCATCATGTTTTAAAGATAAAATTTGATATGTGGCCAACACATCTTTTTAACTAACTTTATTCACATTTCTTAAGGCTCCATATCTAGAGGAAACAAGGACTTCCACAAATGTATCTTAAAAGTGCATTATTGGCATCATAGATATGCACATGAATAGTATAGTGGTTTGGCAGAACCAACTGTCTGTTAATTGTTCTTTTGTATACAGAGAAAATTATCTAGAAATCATACTGTTTCATAAGGAAAGATGATATCTTGATTAGCACTTAAATTCTATCTAATCAACTATTTCATTTTTACATATTTTTTTTTTTTAAACAAATGCAGGCTGTTCCTTTTACCATTCTTTACATTTAAAATTCCACAAATGTCCAGGACTTTTGATACTATGCATAAACTTACATCAAAAGTCTATGAACAGCTTTATGGTGGATTTTTTTATCATTAAGAGTGAATATCATGTTGCACTTTTACATTCAGATACCATATTACATATCATGTAGCACTGAGTTCATAGTGTTCATCACTTAATGGATTGTTTTATCAAATTAGGAAATCATCTCCTATGCTAATGATATTTAGTATGTTGGTCATAATTTAAAAAGCTTGGAATAGAATTATAGAAACATTAATGGCATTGATATAGTATCTGAGACATATTGAATTGAAATTATATGTTAATAAAGTAAAATTTGTACTATTCCAAAAATACAGTAGAGCTAGAAATGAAGAGATTTTAATCATGGTACTGGAAACAGAGTTAATATACAGGTACTCATTTATAAATGTTTGGTAATACACAGATAACCATTTATCATATGTTGTTCATGTATAAAAAGTTAGAAAAAAATTATTTCTGGACAGTACCTTATCAGACAGCTGTCACAATTCCTGAACAAAGAAATATAAAATACTGTATAACATAGAATTATCCCTGCAGACTTAGAATATGGAATAGAAATTTGGAAAGGAATTATCTTAGATAAATTTACCAAGACTTTTAAAAAAGTATATATGAGGGATACTCTAAAAGCTCTTGGTTTGATTAAGAAAAAATGAAAAATTTAAGAGAAATATTATTTTTTAATTTTCAGCATAGTCACCTTGTAAATCAATACATTTAATTTACTTTCCAACTTTTTAATATCCTGAATAAAATAAGTTTTGTCCAACTGTGAAAAATAAGCATCTATCTCAGCTTCAACCTCATCATTTGAAGTGAACCTTCTTCTACCCAGCCATTTCTTCAGGTTTGCAAACCAAACTGTAACTCAGTAATCATTGAGAGCCAAATCTGGTGAATATGGTGGATGTGGGAGCACTTGGAAGTGAAGGTCATGCAGTTTTGCAGAACCATCCCAGACATGATGAAAGAGAAGGTGTGAACTTTTAGCCTAAATAGCATCTTTCAGTTCGTCCAGTAGTGAAGTATAATACTCCTCACTGATGGTTCTGCCCTTCTGAAGGTAGCCTACAAGCACCACACCATGAGAATCCCAGAAAACAATAGCCATGACTTTTCCTGTATTTGGAATTGTTTTTGCTTTCTTTGGTGTGCTTTCACCTGTTGCAACCAACTATATGGACTGTTCCTTCATCTCTGGTACATAGTGATGAATCCATGAATCCATGTTTTATCTACTGTTAATGGAAAAACTCATTGAAACAAGTCTAAACACTCTTGCAAAATGTTCATTCAAATGCGTTTTTGGTCCATTGTTAACAAACCCAGCATCCATCAAGCAAAAAACTTTCTCAAAACTTCATGTAAAATATAGTGGACAGGGCCTATTGCGATCTTTGCAATGTCAGCCAACTTGCATGCTTTCAATTGGCGATCATTGGACACAGAATTGTGAATTTTTATTACAATCTCATCATTCATAGCAGTTTTGGGATGCCCTAAGCACTCATAATCTTTAATGGATGTACAACCATACTTAAATTCAGCAGCACACTTTTCAATCATCAAAAATGAAGAGAAAAACCTTTAATATTGAATCTATCTCCTTTTGCATTTCTGTTGGGGTTAAACCCTTCAAAATGTAATACTTTATCACAGCGCATATTTGAATTTTATTTATTTTGTAGAAAATGTTTTGTTTATGTGATCACCATAAACAAGTGACTATACTTATACATCTGAAACTTTAAAGCATGCCATCTAAAGGATGCACTTAACAACTATTGTAGTAATTTTGCCATCTTCATAACATCTCTGAGTCAGGCCAAGAACCTTTAGAACACCCCTCTAATGAGCATCTAGATTAGGAAGGACATATGCACCAATTTTAGTTTTAAGAATTATTCATTCAAATTTGTTTTCCTCCCACATGGCTGGGCAATGGAAACTTTGTTCTTTTCTGAGGCTAATGAACCAAATAAAGCTACAAGAATATAAGAGAAAAGTTTATGGAATAAGCAAAATAGAAAATTGGATGTTGGCAGATGCCTCTTATATTCTAATAGCCGCATACTTCAACACTAATCTTTTAAAGAGATATTTATTAACTGAAAAAATTTTAAAGTTGTATCTTTATAAATTTACAGACTCATTCTGCATGTAAGAAAGACTTTATGCTCTTCAAAAGAGATTATTATATTTATAACACATGTAAGATAAACCATTATATCAGTCTACAAACAGATAAAGCATGTAAAAGGATGGCCCATTATAATATAGGAATGATATTGTATAATAAAATAAGTTACCACTGTCTCTTAAGTGCACAATACCAATTCCATAATAAAGTTAGACAGCTGAGGATGTGGATGATGGTCTGTGAAACATGTTCTACATATAAGTAGAGTTCCACTCAATCATATAATAACCTGAATTAAATGATTTGTTCATTTCATTTCAAAATACAATACAATGAAAAATTGTCTTTTCACTAAGTGATAAATCAACTTCCTTATATACAAAACAATGGACTAGGGCCAAAGAAACAGAAAAAAGTCATTATTAAATGCTATATAGCACCAAAACTGAGCAAGGCTTAAGTAAGAAATATTTTGTGTAACAAGGGAAAAAAAAGATGCTGCAAGCAAACAGCAATATAGACCTCAAAATCAAAAAGTGCTAAAAAGTGTTGTTTTAAAGGCATACTCAATTACCAAGAGTAGGAAATGTTTCTGAAGATGATGTTTAGATTTCTGGAATATCAGGCTCATGTTTAAATGACATTATAAAAGTATATCGCTACTCAAATAATTTTTTAAAAAAAATTATACCTACTGTGCAATTTCTGTATTCTTCATATGCATCATTAAGCAAAAATGTTTTTCGGTTCTGATAAGTGTGTAGAATATCTTGTCTGCAGTGAATTTCTTCTTCCAACACATCCTGAAATAATGACTGAGATAGAGGTGGAATGATCTGAAAAGTAAATCTTGTAGCTTCAATCTTGTCCACATCCAGAAGAACATCAAAAAGTGGTGCACTGCAATAATGCAATGAAAGTATTTGTATCAAATTAAATATGAGCTTATGAATGCACAGTATATGTGTATTATGAATAAATCTTAAAATTACACTTCAAGTTAAAGTTCATGAAAAACTTACCTATGGAGTTGAAACATGTTCAGGAGCAGTTGTGTTAGAGCAACAGGACTTGCATCCCATGAGGTTTTGTTGTAAAATGTGCCAACCTCATGCAAAATTTCACCAGCTGAAATTGGTAAATGTTTAAATATTAATTAAATTTAGAATCTAACACAGTACAGTTAAAAGTAATAACCTCTTGTGAGTTGAACATTTTGAAAAACACTTCCTTGCTTCATTTACTAAAAATTAGATAAGGGGAGGTCCCATGTACCTTTGTGCACATTCTCAGCTATCATATAACAGTAGGAAGAGTGATATTTTCAAATTGTAGATTGGTTCAAAAGAGATTATTAATGGTCAAATTTACTCATTTTAATGATAGTTTTTTCCCCCCATTATATCTTCAAGGGAACTTACTTCATTGTGCTTTACAAAACAGGAAAATACTGTGTTTAACATCTAAAAATAGGTCTTTTACATATATAATAATTCTATTTTGTGACTGTTTTTAATTACACAACAATGTCTTAAACAAATGGTACATGATTAGTGAAAAGATTGTTAAATACTTATATTTAAAAGAAATAAACAAAGATTTATTTTCATATATTAAGAAGTTGATAACCTTTACCTAAAGCACTATGTTATTTTTTTTCAGTGTGCCTGAAGAGAATGGGATAAAAACATTTGTGAAATCCTGCTCTAAATCTTTCTTTTACCTGATGATGACTGCTTATAAAGGGTTTCACAGTCAATAGAAGTTTGCCAGAGTCACCAAAAATATGGCCATACAAAATCAAAAGAATAACACTTCTAACAAAAAAAAATTTTTTTTGAATGGTTAACGCCCATTTTTACTACTGAGGCACCACAGATGGTGAACACTGGTGATGCAATGAATGAATGAAATTATATATTGGAATAGGATTTATTTTTTTTTAAGGAAGGAAATGTTCCAGGCCTAAGTTTAGGGTATATCCCCAGAATTTACCAGTTATGAAGACTGAGGAAAACCTGGAAAAAAAACCTCAGTCAGGGAGGACGGTCCTGGTGGGATTTGAACCCCAGACCTCGCACTCACGAGTTTGCACCTTAACGACCTCAGCCACCCGTGGCGGTCCTAACAACATTTGCTCAGTCAAAAGAGTAACTTTTTTAATAATCACTCACTCATTGCACAAGTTCAAGGCCTCCATTAAAAAGTTTATGATCCAAAAGAAACTGTTACAAAAAACAGTTTCTGATACACGTGTTCTGCTATATTAGATTGTAAAAATTGACAGGTTAGGAGAAAAATGATCAAAGTTCAAATTTTATAATAAAATTAGTAAATGATGTCATTTGTTAGCAAAGGCAATGAATGTTAGGTCACTGTGAAAAGTGATCAGTACCTGGAAAATGAGGGGTAAAAATTTGAAAACAAATGGAAGAATGATTAAATCATCAGTTAACTAGAAGAATGATAAAGTCTTTTTACAAAATTCAGTTGGCAAATCTTTATTAGGTAATATTACTATTTCATTATTAATATCTATTATCACTAGTATGTGAAAATGTTTGAATTTTATGAGATTTTTGGCCATCTTGTTTAATTTAATTCTGATTAATTTCTAATCCATTAATGTTGATTTTTTATAAGCATTTAACATCTCATCAACTGCCAAGATCTTTTGAGACAATAAATGGGATGGATAAAATGATGACACAAATAAGTTCAGTATAATGTTACCTTGGTATTCATCTTTCCCAGCAAAAGGGAAAATTATGGAAAAACCCTTATCCATGCAACACGTTCTGACTGGGAATTGAACCCAGGTCCATCAATTGACAAGCAGATGCAGATGTAGATAAATGTTTGATATTGTATTAGTTCTTTGGAGCTAACTTTATGCCATGACTTTATTAGGCTCCACAGAAAAAGACACCATACCAATAGAACAGAAATCAGGAATTTATAAAATTAAATAGGTACATTGTAATAAAAAAAAATGCATAGGAAAAACAAAGAGAAAATTGGAAATTTGGAGAAAGGTACACTTTAGGAATATTCATTTTAAGCAATTTGATAAATCAGCAGTGGCAGCTCACTAATGGACCCAAAATCACAAAATTAAACCAGAGGCTAAGCTACTGAAAGAACTTCACAACTCAATACAGCTATCTGCTTGGAAAAAATTTTTCATCCTGAAAAATAAGAAAAATTTAAAGAATTTTGATGTTTTATTTTACCCACAAATGAACTCAGCAAGTTCCTATTCAAACCATCAGAGACTGCCAGAAGCATAGAAGCACTTTAGGATCCAGCCACCATATCCAGTATAAGTAGCTGGTCAATAATTGATAATGGGAGCAATTGCCCCTGAAACATGTGCTAATGTTGTATAAGTAAGTGGAGTTTAATGTGAACATATTTAATAAGTTCTAATAGTATATTACCCCTCAATTGTCTATAGCTTCATCAATGAAATTTAAATCATTAGGTTCTTAGCACCAACAAATTATGGATATATGATTTTTTTGCATCCTTCAAATTATAAATAAAATAATTAATGGATAAAAATAGGTATATAAATTTACAGTCTTGTTTTTTTTTAACAATAATGGTACATACTTTTAATTAATATAAATGATTTTGGAAGAAATGCTTTCAAAGCTTGCATTCCTTTTTTGAAGGGTTTATTGTGTATGTATATATCTATTCCATCTATTAATACATGCCTTGCTTTATGCGTTCTTCTTTTGGAACAGAGTCATAAGTCACACATTGATTGTAGAATCTTTTGAATTTATCAGCTGCTATGGAACTGTCATTCTGCATTGATCCTAAAACAAAAAATGTATTAAATCAAAACAAATCTGTAAACAGATTTAACAATGAAGGCTGAAACCCAGTAGTGTGCTTGAAAATCAATGCTGGTTTAGACATATTTTGTAGCTTATTTCCACAACTTATCTACTTCCTTGTATGCTTTAGAAGTTAACTGAAGTTTGTAATAGAAGCTATTTTCAATACTCTATTAGGAGACAATTACATTCTGCTAATTTGTCTATTATAAATAGAAAGAACAGTGTTCCCTAATTTTCATATATAGTGAATTTATAGAATAATAATTACAAGGAAAATGTGTTTAACAGTCTCCATAAATGTTATGAGAACAGCTAATTCTCAAATATTGCATTATATTAATGATTTATATTAAATAAATTGTATGATTTTTCATAAAAAAGATATATATATATAAAATGAAATGAGTTTCTGAATAAAAAAATCTATCTAAATGTTACAGCTACATATTTAGATAAACATGTCCTACTAAAGAAAAAAAAAAAAAAGAACTGAGCACATAAAATTTTATTACAAATTATAAAGTTAAGGGAAAAAATAAAGATTCTATCTGTTATATAAATGCAAATGTAGATATTTATACAAGGTGTCCCATAAGTCTGAAAGCATAGCAAAAACATTATTTGTTTTGTAATCTTAAAAGAAGTTAGGAATAGTGAAGTTGTTACATATACAAATGAGAGGAAATTTGGAGACAAGGACTTAAGAACACTTCAGAAATTTAAGATATAAACAAGTGGATAAATCGGCGGTTGCAGATCACTTTTGGACTCATGATCTTAACATTGCAGGAGAAGCCAAACTGTTAAAAGCTACCACCAATCCCAAGGAATTGGCAATATGGGAAAAGATTTATATTTTAAAAAATAAACATAGAGTTATGAATTTTGACATTCCACCAATGGACTTCCTGTTCTGTTATGTAATGGAACCACCAGATGCCACTACCTGACCTGCTAGAGTTAGTCAGTACCCACCTGAAGATGAGAGCAAATGCTCTTGAAACATGTTCTGAAGAATTAGCCAGTTAGTGAAGTTTTAGTGTCACCTAATACTGACTCATTTATATATATTATTTGTTTTGTTTTTATTGCAGATTGACATATAAACAATGGACTTGAGCAAAAAGAAACATATCCAGGTCATTTTGATGTATTATGGAGGAAGTCTGAGAGCAATGGGTTATGAATTCAACAAACTGCATTCTAAATATGCACCCATCTTTTTCTTGTATGTTTACAGATTGGTTGAAAAATGTAAGGAAATAAGTTTCATTGAAGATAAGTTGCATAGTGGTCTTCCAAAGTAATTCACAGATGAAGCAATTCAATCATCATTTTTGGTCAATTTGCAGTAATTCCCAAGAAATTTCTGTGGCAAATGGATGCAGAAATGGGTGTGCCCAAAAGCAGTACCCACAGGATTTTGAAGGCACAGAAATGGAACTCGTACAAAGTCTAAATGCTACAGAAGTTGAGTGAGCATGATCCAGATCATTGAATGGAAGTTTGTGAATGGGCTCTTGAGAAATGTGATGAGGATTCCATCTTTCCGAGCACCATTCTGTTCAGTGATTAAGCAAACTTTTGTATCTCTGGTGAAGTTCATCAGCAAAACATGCATTAATGGTCAAATAGCAACCCCAGGTGGATGGAGACAGAAAAAAGACAGAGCACTGAACACATTGTTGGATGCAGAATTTGGAAATAGTGGATCATTAGCCCCTTTTTCTTCCAAATGATAGTAACACATGATGCATGACCGAACATACTTTATGAAGAAGCATTACCAAATGTCCTGATTAGAGAGGGTTCTTTTCCTGCATAGTTTCAACAGAATGGTGCTCCTGCACATTACGGATTGGCAGTTAGGACCTGGCTTGAGCAATTTCCTGATCAAGTAGCCATTGTGAAGCTCAGATCTGACATCCTTGGACTTTTATCTCTGGGATCACTTGAAGTCATTGGTGTTCATGGAGAAGATTCAATCTCATAGTCATCTGCAGGAGTGCATCACTGAAGTGTGTTCACATTCAAAATGTTCTCCAGGATTAGGTAACCCAGCTATACCAATGCATGCTACAGAGTGGCAGACCTATTGAGCACATTCCACAGATGTTCATTTTCATTTTATTTTCAGATTTAAGGGACACCTGTAGGCATATATATAGAAGTCCCCCCCCCCCAATGCAATATTTTCAAGAACTTATTAATATTAAAAAACAAAATTGTTAATTCAAATAATACTAAAGGCTGTCAGGAAGGTAGTAAGAGACACAGTATCATTGCAAGTAAGCAAGAAAATATAGCTCTAGAAATAAAGGTCAAATTATAAATTATCTTCAGGTAATATATAAATTGATATCATTGTATGATTAGCTTCACTGTGCAAGTTCCAATTTACATTTAAGTAAAATATATAAATTGTTTAGTAAATTTTTTTCTAAATAACAAATGAACAACAAAATGCTAATCAGGCCAATGTATATCATATTGGATGGAGCTGTAACTACATTTTCCAAGGAGAATTTTAAATGAGGAATTGATAAAGTAATATTTAATGAATTTAAAAATAAAATATTATTTGATGGAATGAAATTTGAAAATAAGTTGAAAATCTTAAAATATTTTAAAGTGCCTTTATTGATAGATTAGTACATTACAGGTCATTCTTAGTGCTGAAATTTTAAAAATCAGAACAATTAGACTTATCAACAAAATATGCATTAAGATGGAAATGTGAAATTATAGGCCAAACACATTAATTTTTGTTGTTAATAAAGTATATGAAAAAGTATTAACAATCAGCTTGCAGAATTTTTTTTATAAGTAAAAATAAGCATGATTTCAGAAGAAAAAAATCCACTACAAATGCTATAGTTGACCTTTTCCACATAATATCTAAAATCTTAACAAAATGAAAAAATTGTAGGAATATTTTGACTGTAAAATTAATGTATCATACACATGTTATGAAAACTACAGAAATATGGCATAATAGAACATTCTTTTAGGTATTAATTTTAATTTACAAAATTGGAAAAAATGCAAAAAAAAAAAAAAAATTCATTATGCACTATCAGGTTATATGATAAAAAAAATTGGTTATGAGGAAGTTATGGTAGAAATCAATACTGGGCCACTTCTATTTCTGAACTATATTAATAATAACATGCCTAAATATAGATTGATGCTAGTGTGATCTGGATGATTTTATTTTGAAGGTCCTGTCCCAGTTTTCTGACTGTTTTGTGAATATAGTAAAACACAATATTATATGTTGTTGCTGTTGTAGATTACTTAGAAATGACATAAACCTTAAAAAGAAGTAGAAGTTTTAAAGCACCTGGAATTGATTGTTTAAATACTGAACCAATGAAATATGCTCCCAGAAATGTTCATGAAAGGCTTCTAAATTCGTACATGTGTTGGAAACAGAAATCAACCCCAGAAGAATGGAGGATATGTAAAATTATATCATTATTTAAGAAAGGAGAAAGATCAAAGTCCTGAAAATTACTAGGGAATAAATTTATTCTATGCATCATATAAGACCTATGTAATGATTGTAAGCACCAGATTAAATAAGATAATTGAAACAACAATCCTCAAACAATGAACAGGCTTTAGAAAGGATAAAAGCTGCTTAATAATATATTTTTCTTTTAATAAAATAATTGAAAAAGTAGAAAACATAATTTGGCAATGCACATTTTATTTGTAAATTACTGCAAAGCTTTTGATAAAGCATCAAATTCAAAAGCATGGGAAATTTTAAAGAAAAGAGGGTGTCATTACATCTAATAGAAATAATTAGAAATAGTATGAAGGAACAAAAATTACAATAAATCAAAGAGAAGCAATAACCATCACAGGAGGGACAAGATTGCCCACTATTGTAATTTTTATTTCATATCTTGACAAAATAATTACAATATGGAAAAATAATGTTGGAGGTAATTAAGCTAAGAAATATATTAAAAACTATGGCATTTTCTGACAACCAAATTTTACTTGCTAAACCTGATGATGAGTCCCAGAAAACAACACATACATTGAATATGGTAGAAAAGAATTTAATATGTTCAATATCAGTGGAGAAATCAAAAGTGATGGCTTTTAAAGGTACATACCCAATCTGATAATACATAGTTTCAGGAAATGGAATCTTAGAATATGTGTCACAATTTAACTTTCTTGGATGTAAAATAACATATGAAGGAAGTTAAGGTAATGTTAAATTGACAGATTTAACTATATAACATAAATAATAAAGAAAACATAGAAAAATAAAAATAAAAGATAAAATTCTATAATCAAATTGTACAGGTTATGGAATTCTGACAATTATTTATGGATTTGAGATGTTAATAATTATTAAACAGCATTACAATACAATCTAAGCTTCTGAAATAAAATTCCTTATACTAATAGCAGGTTATACAAAGAAAGATAGGAAAATAAATACAGACATTCAAAAAGAACTCATAATTGAAGAGTTAGATATAATAATTAAAAACTACAAAGAAAATTGGGAAGAATACTTAGGCAGAATGCCAGGTGATTGAAACCCCAAAGCAACTTTCCATTATAATTCAGATGAAAGAAGAAATCAAGGTCTAAGAAGAGATGGTTTCAATTTGGAGCCAAAACACGTTAAAGCCCAAATCAAGAAGAAGAAGAAGAAGAAGAAGGAGGAGGAGGAGGAGGAGGAGGAGGAGGAGGAGGAGGAGGAGGAGGACAATAACTTTTTTTATGACAACTGTACTATTAATTTTTCCCTCTTTTTCAAATGAATATAATAATTTTTTGGCTCCCTACAGCAAATATATAATGAAGAATGTGTGGTCAGAACAAATAGTAGAATATTAGAATCAGCTGTTAAAAGTTTGTTGTACTGTGAATTAATATTGAACTCTCCTGCACAGAGTTCTATGGCAAAATAAAAAACAGCATAGAACATTTAAAGAAGGTCCACTTAATGAGTAGTATCTGTGCTTAAATGTTCAATTATTTTTATAGCAATTAAACAATTTAAACTAAACAGTTAATAAAATAAATCATACTTATGAAGCTGTAGACAATGGAGTGGTAATATATCATATACTTATGTATTCAACTTGTTTACACTTGAGACCTATAATCCAAATCTGTAGTTTCCAGTCTAGCTATGGGAAACCCCTTGTCTCTGTTTCTAGCAGATTTATTCATGAATTTCTTTGAAATACATATCACCGTAGCCTTCCCATTAATTTTCAAGACATGGCATAGGCATATGGACAACATATTTGCAATAATATCAGAAACAGCATGGGACATCAACAATATCAGTTCACTCATATACCAGTTAGAAAAAAAATTGATCTACATGTTCAACTCTTTTAAAAACTTGAGCATCAAAAATTTATTTAATTTAGTAGAAAAACTTAAAAAAAGCACAATTGGAACATATAATGGTGTTGCTAACATAAAGGCCTTATTCCCAAGCATACCAACAGAGAAGCTTATGCATATGTTAAAAAAATGGTTAACATCCTTAAATTTTCAAAAGAAATAGACTTACTGAAACTTACTAACATTTGCATTCAACAAATTACTTCAGTTTCAACTAGAAATATTACTAACAAGTTTTGGGATAGCTATGGGAAAGTCTCTGTTTCTAGTGGATTTATTCTTGAGTTTCTTTGAAATACAAATCATCAGAGTCTTCCCTTTAATTTTCAAGACATTGTATAGGTATATGGATGATATATTTGCAAACCGGCAAACATTCAATAGATGCTCTGAAAGTTCTTAATCTATACAGTTTACCATAGAAGAAGAGAGCAATGTTTGGCTCCCATTCCTAGATTTAAAAATAAAAAAAATGAAGATTGTTTAAACTTTGGAATTCACAGAAAAGAAACACACACAGAAAAAAAAAATGATAGTTATAACCCCATTCCACATAAATATGCAGCATTTCACTGCTTGGTACACAGACTAACCAACATCCCTCTAACAGAAACAGAGTACAAAATGGAATTCCAACAGATAATAAAGACAACTATAACCAATATTTAAAAAAAAGACACAGTAATAAAATTTATCAATAAATTTAAAAGACAAAAATCGATAAGAGAAGCTTCTGCACTAATGAACACTAAGGAAAGATATCAATTCAAAAGTTTCACATACATCTAACTTACCACAACAAATTTAAGAAGATTTTCAAAGAACATGGAATAATGTTGGCCCCAAAGAACAAATATAATATCAAGAATTTGTTAGGCTGCACAGTAAAAGACACCATACCAACATAACAGAAATCAGGAATTTATGAAATCAAATGTGCAGATTGTGATCAGAGATAAATTGTAAAAATGAAGAGAAATTTGAAAATTCGGAGTAAAGAGCACTTTAGGAATATTTGGTTTAAGCAGATTGATAAATTAGCAGTAGCAGCTCATTTTGAACCAAAAATCATGAAATTAAACCAGAGATTAATCTGCTGAAACAGCTTCAAAACCCAATGGAACTATCCATATGGGAAAAAATTTTCATTATAAAAAAATAAGAAAATTTAATGAACTTTGATTTTCTTCCTATGGATGAACTCAGCAAGTTCCTACTACAACCACTAGATACTGCCACAGAAGCATCTGGGTATCCAGCACCCTTTTCATGTAACAATAGTTGGTCAAAAACTGAAGATGGGAGTGATTACTCTGGAAACATGTCTAAGTTTTTTGTAAGTAAGTGGAGTTTAATGCAAACAATTTGAATATATAAGTGTAGGATAAAAAGTTAATATTAATACATTTGTCATATTAGTTATTTGCTTATATAGATGTATCTCAATATGGGAAAATAAATGTATGATTGGCCTACTTATATCTGTTTAATATAGAATTTTATCATATATGGATGATACATTCTCAATGTTTCAGAAAAAAAAATTGTTAATAATCTTGAATGTATAATAAAAGAACATACACTAAATATTTATAACAATTTATTGTTTGCCCACAAGAACTTGAAAATAAACTTGCAAAAAACAAAAATACTTATTGTCAACAGCTTTGTAAGTACATTTAAAAATACTTATGTTCCAATGCCATAATAATTGGTATATGAGCAATTTAAAGATAAAGGTAGTAATAGATAGTAATCAAAGAGCAATTAAGAAAATAAAATTGGATTTTCAGAGACCATATTGATTACATTTGTAAAATGGTTAGCTCATATTTGTACTTTTAAGGAATTTGACAAAATACTGTAATAAGTTAAAATGAATTTACTATGGTTTGACTTCCCTAAATTTACAGTATGGAACTGAGATTTGGGGGAAGATAGCAGGTGTTAAAAAAATAGCTGTAAGGTGTGTATATGATGCAAATAGAAGATCATATACAAGTATATTTACAGGAGCTATAATGTTAATAGTAAAATTGCATTATATGTATGAAGTAAGTGTGGTAAGCAAGAAAATTATATAAAGTTTAACAAAGATACCATAAGTCTAGATAATTATGATTTTTTAAACATAAATGAAAAGCGGTGATTTTTTTTTTTATTTTATTTATGGACGCTCTTTGACATCTCAGGTCATCAGCGTCCCATTCAACTCAGGGCGTGAAACGGCCGACAAATTTTGCTCAGAGGCCTCTCTTTCAGGCTTGAGGTTCTTTTTCGTGCCGTAAATGTACGACACGGGACCCACGGCTTTACTTCCCTTCCAAAGGAAGCCATACTTAGGATTTTTACGCCCGAAAAAATCCATCGGTCCTGGCCGAGTTCGAACCCGCGATCTTGGGGAAAAGCAGTGAGATGAATCTTTAAATTATGGAAAAAATCTTATATAACAAGAAATATAATATAATTATTTAATAGAGAATTAAAATTGGTGAAATGGAAAATTATTTTTCATAAAGAACTAAAATATTTCTGATAGAAAACTGTCTATAACTGTCTATATAGGACAGATGAGTTCCAAATTTGTAAGGTAATTTCAAGTATAAATAACTAACTTATAAGAAATAGGTATAAGAATAGTATTTAAATAATTGTATTATGCAAATATAATGTAAACCTTACAGGCTTGAAACTGCTGTCTATAAAACCAATAAGGATATTATTATTATTATTATTATTATTATTATTATTATTATTATTATTATTATTATTATTATTATTATTATTATTTACTTATTTATTTTAAAATTCGTTATAAATTTATTAATCATATAAGTCCCTTTATTTACCAGTTTAATTTGCAATTATCGTTTATCCTATTGCAATTCAATCAAGAAAAAGAAGAAAAAGTTTTAATTTAGATGCTAGCAAAATGAATTAAATTTCACATATATTTTGGTTCATCCTGAACCAAATGTATCTCTGAAAAGAAGTATAAAATTCTTACATCTATGAGTTCATATTATCTCCAAGAGGACAGTAGGTTTAAGCTTCTGATATTTCCATCTTAAGTAGGAGCAACAAATAAAACATTCATGGTAATATTATCATTGATTATAATTAATATGGTAGATGCAATTAATTTCTAATACCCTGCTATCTTACATAAACTTTTTTCTATTGCACATAGCAATGGTATGTGATTAGTTCTATAGCATTATTTAACTACCTACACCAAATTTTCTTGGTTAGTAACATTCAGAGTATAAAATATTTGAAACATTAAAAATATTTTGTTATAAGATATTTATTTGCCTGAACTCCAACATGGAACAATGATAATTAATTATTTTTCAACAATTAAACAATTTTTATTTATAGATATAAATGTAATGCCAAGTCATTTATATCTATGAGGAAAAGTTAAAACATTTATCATAAATAAAGGAGGTAGGAGTGCACACTATATGAAATTTGTTAAGCTATCATGTTTTTAAAAATATAACTAATGAATAATCATAAAAAATGTATAATAATTTTATAACTGCTACATTAGTTTATTTATAATTAAATGATTTGTATTCAGATACAACACTTTTTATAACAGCCATGTTTATATTGACATTACACACTGTTTTAATTTTCAATGGAAAAAACATTATAAATTTCCTTTATTTCCCCTCTCTCTCTTTTGTTATCATATAAATATTTTAAAAACATTTGAATATATTCTGCTGATACAGTCACTGATAAGTAAAAAACAGTTATTGAGACTTACTCTTTATCCTGTCCCATGCATCTTGTTCTAAGTTTTCTGGCTGTATAGATTTATCTCTTCTGAGATCCCCACAAGCAAATTCATAGAAATCATCACAAGCATGCACATTAAAGCTCATTGTCATCATCAAGTGCTTTGCTTGGTTTTTACAGGTGCTAGAAAGACAGGATTTTCTTTCTGTTGCTAAAAAATAATATTAAAACCATTTATATCTATAAAAGTGGAAAATGTTTAGATACACAAATATCTTTGAAGTTAAATGAAAAAGCAGTCTTAAAAATACATAAATAAATTACTTTTATTTTTACCACCATTATTATTTCTAACAGCAAAAACAACAACACAAAGAAAAGAAATATTAAGCACTGAAGATTAACTGCATGAACTCTACATCTGTATCACTCCTTGCTTTAATAAATTGGGTTTAAAAATGCATGATGGAGATAAAATGCTATACTGCATCAGGTTTTCTGGAGAGTTCTTAGATTTTATTTAAAAAAACTTAACTGATGGACAAAAACTATGAAAAGCAGCTATAATCTGCATACATAACACATAGCAATTTTTTTATTTATCTTATGTCTAATATTTTACAGATAAATGCTATAATTATTATGGAAATTTGGATAGTATCAAGAATAGCATTTTTAACGGTAAGTATTATATTATATTAATTGGCTTTGTGAAGCCATTTGCAATTGGCAGGTGCATGTGGACTTGTAAACCTAATATAGACATATGAGTAGATAAGATATGTATATGTGATTAGGATTACCATTTGCAGTACTTGATGGCGCAATGCATATGGGAGTGTCTCCAATCTGTAAAGACTCCTTGTTATCTGTTGAATTTAGTGCAGCTATTTTTACAGTCCTATTTTCTCTGCTTTCAGTTATTACCATGGGCGCATGAGTATCATTCTTTATTTCAGTATTTTTGTTGTTAACAGATCTTTCTTCAACATCATTTTTCAATGCAGGATTTTCTCCCTCTGTTTCATTAATGCTTTCATCAGATGTAGTCTTATTGTTTGATATGGTATCTATGGACTCAGAAGTCTTATTTTCTTCTTTTGGTTCATTTTCTTCTATATCTTTTTTTTCTTCTTCTTCAGATACTTGTACAGCTGCTGAATCAGTTTCACTGACTGTTTTGTTCTGGTGCCCTGTTGTATCAGTCTGTGTATCTGAGTTTCCATTATTACCAGCTTCCTCTATTTCACTTCTTTTTGTTGGTACAGCACCACTCTCATTACCCTGTGGAAGGAGACAAAAAAAAATTAAAACTTAATTAGTACTTTCAGCAATATAGTTTCTCGGAAATATATTCCAAAATTTGTTTGCCCAAAATGTTATTGTATTATTTGTACTTTTAAATATTTAATTCCTTAACTTTTAACACGATTATCATTGTTATTTTTAAATAAAAATATTATAAATATTTTCCTTTTTAAGCTAAATTAATAATCATCAAAATAATTACACCTGTTAGAGTGGTATATTAGCAAACAATACATTATAGTATAAAATAGAATTTAGTTATAGAAATTGTTCTTTCTCACAGCCTTGTTCCAGCATATTTAGAAAGATAAAACTTATAATAGAGTACTGCAGATATAAAGGGCCAAATTTCATTCTTTGGTATTGCCTAATCTAAATGTCAGCATGCTCTTGACACTCAGGTACTAACAGCAATTGGAAATTTCACAAATATTTCTTTCTCAATATTCTTTAAAATATGAAATTTTAAAAATTTTCAGATGACAAAAGGTAATATATTAAATAGGATGATGAATGTATTAAGCAGTGAATTTTAATTCATTTTTAGTGCAATGGATGTCAAGGGACCAGAGAAAAAGAGTATATAATGTGGGATATGAAGCGGAATATATAATTTCAAATCCCATAAATATAATACGAACATAATTAGAAAACATTATGTCATTTATTCACTAATGTATATCCTCGTTAAATATAATTTATTTATGATTTTATATAACAAACCTCCAAAAGTGTGTCCAGTGCACATTGGAAATACAGAAATATGCATAAATAATAAGAGAAATTATATTAGAAAAATTATATTATGTGTTATATCTTTCTTGTACATTGAATGTCTGTATCCATCTGGAAGGAGCCATTCACAAGGTCATACATTGTGTGTGAGCAACACCCTTCATGATGAAAGCGTTAAAAAAAGTCCTTGAGGAAAGAAAGTAAGATAGAAACTAGGAGCATCTCCCTTTTATGCTGTAACCTCCAAAGAAGGAGAAATCACTCTGGGGTAACAGCCAGAAGGGAAAGAAAGTGCAAAAATAACGTTTTAGTTCTTTAGTTCTGAATTTTAGTTCTGATTTCTAGAATTTTCCGAAGCTGGGTTTATGGAACCAATAAGGAAACAAAGTTTAGGACACTTTTGGAAAGTTCTAAAATTTGAATCAATGTAACTTATGCTAAGAGAATGCATAAATAGTCCAATATCTGGGACATTCAGGTCTAGGAGCGGAAAGCATGCGGGCAGTTACAAGTATGTCTAGGAGCTGAACACACGTGTGCAGTCTCAAGTATATCTAGGAGCTGAACATATGCAAGTAATCTCAACACAAAAGAGTTTCAGTTATTATATTGAGAAAAGAGAGTGTTTTAAGTAATCTGGTGCGATGCTAGTATATCGAGATATTGCGAGCTGTAAGAGCCATGTTCAAGTCATAGAAACATAGTTGTTTGTTGCTCTGGCAGTGTAACTTATATTCTATAGTGTGAAGTTCCAGTGAAACAAATGGACATTTAATTAGGTCACAAGTTTGAGGCACGAGTAAAGTAGGAAACTGTGTCGGATGAACAATAGTGTAATAATGTCTCATTTAATTCCTTGTCGGTGGCTCAGTCAGTCAGGAACTATGATTAAATTGCTGAATAAATAGCAAGTGCAGTGTTATCCATATATTTCATTTAATAGCTCCCAACCAAATTCCTTTTCCCCCATGGTTCAATCTAAAAAAAGCTCTGAAGAAAGCCTATATCATCACCACATCTGTAAGCAGCCAGATACAGTGAGTATGACTTCGAGCTAGCTGCTGCATTTCAGAAGAATCAAGATTTTTTCAGCAGGGAACAAATTATACCATCTTGTAAATCCCAGCCATTTCCAAACAGACAAAAAGACAATTAAAATCACCTTGAAATTGGCTCCACCATGTGGATGTAATTAATCAACTAATCAATCTCACGATTCCCACAACTTATAAAACTGCCACAGATAGTATAACAAACAGGTGCATCTTACCAAGGTTTTACTGTATATATATATAATTTTCCTTTTTTACCTCAGCATTCCCTTCAATTGCTGTTTTGTTATTGTTTTCTTTTTCTTCTTCAGGTACATGTGGATGTACGCCTGCTGCATCAGTTTCAGTGCTTGTTCTATTCTGATTATCAGAGGCACTACTCTGTGTGTCTGATTTATCAGTATTATCATCCTCATCTAGTTCACTTTTTACTGTTGGTGCAACATTACTCTCATCAAGCTGGAAAAAAAGTTTTCCAACTTCATTGGAGTGGTATTTAAAAAGGAAACATCTAAATTTGTTTATAGAAAACGTTATAACCCTCTTCATATTTTTAAACTTTAAATTCCTTAATTTGTAAAACAATTATCATTATTATTATACATAAAGTACAAATATTTGAAACTTGTTCACTTTTAAGAGAATGTAACATGTCAACTCTCAAACCATGGAGATATTATGGTTCTCTTTTTTCTGATTAAAGCTTTTTTATGTGCACATAGCTTGTAAAAAGAACAATTTTCAACCAAGACAAATGATGCATTTACTAAAATGTACATGCCAGAAGTACTTGAATGCTACCGTTCCTCTATTATTCCTGAAGTCTCATTAGCTAAGATATTTTTGGTATCTATATAGTATGTCAGAATGGATGGAATTTGTATCAGTTGTTGCAGTTTTATATATTTATAACACAATAAACAAAATGCTCAATTAAATATTTCAAATTCGAGATAACATGCTATCTCATTGTTTAGATATTGACACAGCAAGCCAAATGGTTGTAGTTTAATTCAATGTAATGGCTTTTAGATTTTTTGTATCAAATTCATACTTTCATTATATAAATATATCCTAGAGAGGATATAATTATATGTAACATGTACTAATAATACTAACAATAATCACTTAATTTTAAACTGTGTATGGAATTAAAATCACAAATTACTGTGTTTAATTGTATTCATTTAAATGTCCTATTGTATTGTATTTTATGTCAGCATATTCCTATTGCTGTTGCTTGGTTATTATATGCATAAACAGATTTCTATCATGTTCTTTTCTTACTTTTCCTTCACTTGCTGTATGGTTACTTCTTTCTTTTTCTTCTTCAGATACATGTGGTTGGATAGCTACTGAATCACTTTCATTGGCTGTTTCGTTCTGATGTTCAGAAGCAGTATTTTGAGTACCTGATTTATCAGCATTATTATCTTCTTCTGGTTCCTTTCTTACTGTTGGTGCAGCACCAGTTTCTTCATCCTGAAGTAAATATAATTAATACTTTTATTTCTGTATACAGTGATCTGGAAACCATTTACTGTGGCATGGTTTTTTTTGGAGGGGGGTGGGTGGGTGGTTGCTTAAGTGGAAAATGGTGAGTATCAGGAAGCTTGGCAGGGGGAGGAAGGAAAATATGCTGCAATATATAATGGAAACATTGCCTTGCCTGCATGCTAAGAACAGCAACTCTCTGTATCATTTTCAGAATTAGATAGACTAATTAATATTAATTGTGTAACTTGTTAATATTGGCAAAGAAGAAAAAGTTAAACTCTAAATTTTTGTGAAGATTGAAGATGGCAAGTCACATATAGGTTAACGATTGTAAACAATGATAGGTAAACATAAACATGAAAAGAAAAATAAAGATATACTTTCATAATTAATTCTAAAGATTTTTTTTTTCAGAAATTATTTCCCGCATCCCCTACAATTCAGCTAGAAGTAAACAAACTTCCTTGTTGCCTTTGAATATTTCCAATATTTAGGAAACTACTGACCATAACATAATGAAAAACAATAAACAGGGAGATAGAAATGACTGAATTAATTAGTTTTTTGTAGCGGGGATTTTCATGGTAAAATATAGTGTAATATGACAAATTATTATTACGAAATCACTCAAATTTCACTGATTTTGCTGCACTTACTTGGACATGTTCCAAAGGCATTTGTCTCCATCTTCAGCCTGGTCCCACTGGTCACTTAAAACATATGGTAATATTTCTTTTTGTTTTAAGGATCACATAAGAAATGTAAAATATAAACACACAGAAAAATCAGCAGTGGCAGACCATTTTTGGCAAAAAAACCATAAATTCCAAAAGGAACCAAAACTACTAAAAGTTCTTCAAATACTCATAGAATTAACAGTATGGGAAAATATATTTATAAACAAAAACAAACATTTTTTGGTTAACTTTGATTTCCCAAACAACAGTTACCTCATCAATAAGTTCATTATAGCCACAGAGTGACATCTTAATACCACATTGGGAAGCGACCAGTGGGACCAGGCTGAAGATGGAGGCAAATGCCTTTGAAACATGTCCAAGTAAGTGGAACAAAATTAGTGAAATTTGAGTTATTTTGTAATAATAATTTGTCATAGGATGAATTAATATTTATGTGGGTAAACTGATTATTGATTCCTTTAACCCTTTGCCACGCATAATGTAGTAGAATTTAGTGAATAATATATGACTTGCTATGCAACATAGTAGAATGTGGCATGCTGTATATATATATATATATATATATATATATATATATATATATGAATACTCTTTGACTCTATTTATTCTTATCTCAATTTTTATGAGTTTGTTGAAGTGAGCATATTCCATCTTTACTGAGGAAGTGATTTTAGCACATGAAGATGTCATTTCATCCTATGAATGAACCAGTTCTCAGCTGCTTTTGGGGTTTTAGATGCATTTTCATGTGTGTTTAAAGTTAGATTAGTACTATAGAGGCCAATGCCAATGTGTCAGGGACTGAAAAAAGCCTTAACGAACAGAGATTGGTAACAAGTGAGGATGCAGCAATTTATGAGGAATTAGGGTAAGAAAGTAGCCCTAATGAATCTTAGTTAATATGCATAGTTAATAGCTCACAGCCGGTGAAACAAGTTTAAAGAAGTAGATAGAATATCAGCGAAGTTTAGCATTCATTTTTCTACTTTGGTATCTACTTTATAATTCAAAATCCAATTTGAGGTGGTTATAGAAACTTCCAGTTCATTAATGCAAACCAGAAATGCCTATTAAGCAAAATATTCCAATATATTACACAGAAAAGAAAAGGAAAAAATGGGGGGAGGGAAAAAAAAGGTTCTTGTCATCAGTAAGGTAGTGCTAGCAAATATAAAGATACATATAAGATATTATCCAGCAGAGAATGCTAATATGATCCAACTCCATGTGAAGTATAGAGGCAATGGACAGTAGGCAAGAAGATGTTACAGCAAAAGGTTCCTAGATCAGTATCTGCCCAGCTCACAATATTTTGTTGCACTATTCTCAGACTATTTTATAGAGATATCCAGAAGCATGAGTTTAGCATCATCAGGGAGCAAGACCATTGGTTGACATTCATAAACATAGGAATTTCCAAAAGCTTCATAATAATTCCTACCTATCTGTAAGTCATCACAGAAGATCTAAATATCCCCCAATCAACTTCTTTTTGTATCCTTAAAGGCACTGTTAGCATCTATATCAAATGGTACTCATCCAAGAACTCAATGGCTATGATTATGAAAAAAGATTCTACTAATGCACAGAGATGGTGGAGTCCTAAGAGAACATTCAGATAGTCCAGTGCATGCTATAATCATAAATAAATAATTTGTTACATTATTTGAATATTTGTTTACTTTGTTCACTCTCTAACCTCTGAGTTATCATGATTTTTCTTTTTTTTTTATTAAGGCCTATTGATTAAGTGCCTATTTTGATTAAGGTACTACTCTTGTGTATACATAGCTTGTATAATAGAACAATTTTCAATCAAGACTAATAATGCATTTACTAAAATGTACATCCAAAAGTACTTGTATGCTACCAGTCATCTATTTATACGTTAAGTCTCATTAGATGTCAAAATGGATGGAGTTTGCATCAGTTATTTGTGAGGACATGCTATCTTATTGTTTAAATATTGATACAATTAGCCAAATGGTTGTGGTTTAATTCTATGTAATAGTTCTTATATTTTTATATCCAATTCATACTTTCATTAGAGAGGATATATTTATATAACTATTTGTATAACCTTTACTGATAATGCTAACAACTATTCACTTAATTTTAAATTGTGTATGTAATTAAAATCACAAATTACTCTGATTAACCTTATTTACATAAATGTCTTATTGTATTGTATTTTATGTCACCATACCTAATACTGTTGTTTGATTATTATCTGCATAAACAGGTATCTATCATGCGCTTTTCTTACCTTTCCTTCACTTGCTGTATGGTTACTTCTTTCTTTTTCTTCTTCAGATATATGTGGTTGGATAGCTACTGAATCACTTTCATTGGCTGTTTCGTTCTGATGTTCAGAAGCACTATTTTGTATACCTGATATGTCAGCATTATTATCTTCTTCTGGCTCCTTTATTACTGTTGGTGCAGCACCAGTTTCATCATTCTGGAGGAAAAATAATTATTTCTTTGTATAAGTATTCATACGGATACCATTTATTATAATTAGTATGATTTTTTTCTTTGTGACTGCTTTGCTGCACAACTGGAAAAGTGATGAGCATCACACACATGCTTGGCAGGAGGAGGAAGGAAAATATGCTGCATTACTGGTAAACATTATTCTTTCCTGCATGCTACAAACAGCAATTAACCCACACCTCTCTGTTTCATTTTCTGAATGAGACAGGCCTGCTGAGATCCACTCAGTCAAGAAGATGTTACAGTAGAAAGTTTATGGATTAGTGTCTATTCAACTCACAATATTTTGTTGCATTATTCTTGGATTACACATAACCAGAAGCTTGAGTTTAATATCATCAGGGGGAAGACCATTGGTTGGCATTCATGAATATGAGGATTTCTTTTAATTCAATGTGTGTTTTTCATTTTTTAATTTCGGTAACAAATCAGACTGGAGTTATAAACATGGTAGTCTAGCAGATTAGTTATTAATAAAATATGTGCTACTTGTATTATTTGTAAAATGTTGAGATATTCTGAGTTACATTGTTATCATCATCATCATCACCACCACCACCACCACCACCACCACCAACATATCATTTATGTTTTCAGTTTCTTTTCTGCAGGGCATTATCTTACCTTTATCAATAATAATAATAATAATAATAATAATAATAATGCAAACGAAAAACAACTCCAAGAACTGATGGGGAAATTCAATGAATTGCTATGGAGAAGAGAAGAAAACCAAACAAAATAACCAAAATATTTTAGAGGATAAAAAAGAAAGTGTGGAACAAATCTTTATGCCTTGATGATGATGATGATGATGATGATGATTGTTGTTGTTGTTATTATTATTATTATTATTATTATTATTATTATTATTATTATTATTATAAATCTTAAATGTAGTTTAGTGTAAAAAATTGAATATCTAAGTTTAGGATATATTACCGCTCCATTGTCAACAGCTTCATAAGTACAATATTTACACTAAAAGTGTTGAAAGCCAATAAAAATGTCATTAGTAAGTAGAGTTCTTACAGCATAAGAAAAATGTTGCTGCTTATAAAACTCTATGTTTTCAATGTGCTCATACATAATGCTGATTGTTGTAGTTACATGTACTATTTTCTAGAGACAGAGAAGAAAAAAACTCCAATTCTGTAATGTAATATGTAAATTATATTCTTCTAGGACTCATGAAAACACACCAATTTAATAATGTTTTGTGACACTCAGGAAGATTAGATCAAAAATAAAAAGTCTTAACATTTTGTTCTTTGATTTCAATAGTTTACAAAGTAGAGATACTGCATATTTTATATGTAAGGTGTCATAGCTACTGCCACTATGACAGGGATTTTGGTATGTACACTGAAAGGATGAAGAAATGCCAATCATTCAGACTGCAATGATTAGCATATTCTTCAATCTTTCAGTGCACAAGTAATTTTAATTTTATTTTGCTGTCAAAATCCTGAACCATATAAAGATGGGATACCATTGTGCTAACAGAATGGTCTGCTGTTCTCCTTGTCTTTGTTCTTGAAAAAACTTGTTGGCAAAGGACTGCTCTTCTTGATATATAAATATCAAGAGATTCTGTATAGCCCATCTGGCATGGTTTCACTTCAGCCTTATACACATTATCTTTCATTCAATTTAACATTTGGAAGACTCCAGTGCATTTTTTGTTAGAGAAGAGTTTAATTAATTATTGTAAAGAAATGACTGACTTCATTAAACCCACCTGGAGAAGTAATAGGACAATATTAAATTTCATCAACATTTTCATTAATCAAACCTATTTCACATTCAGAGGCAATTTCTATACACAAAAGAAGGGTCTAACAATGGGAAATCTACTCTCGGTGCTTTTCCATACACACATACATGCATGCACGCATGCACACACATATAAATGTTGGTACCATTAGGTAGATGATGTCTTTGCAATAGTAAATGAAAAATGGAAAGAGGATGCAATAAAACTACTCATCCTAAAGATAGTACTGTCAAATTCACAATGGAAATAGGAAATGACAATATAGTGGAATTTGGCATATTCAGAAAAGATCTTAAAAGCTGTTCAAAAACCCAAGAAATTAACATGTGGGAAAATATATTCATAAACAAAAACATGGAAAATTTAGTTCAAACAAGAGTAGCCTCATCACTAAATTTGTTAAGTCTACAGAGTTACCTCTTAGTACCACACTGGGAAGCTGAAATTGAGGAGGAGGAGGAGGAGGAGGAGGAGGAGGAAGAGGAGGAGGAGGAGGAGAAGAAGAAGAAGAAGAAGAAGAAGAAGAAGAAGAAGAAGAAGAAACAGAAGAAGAAGAAGAAGAAGAAGAAGAATGGTTGAAATTTGTAATTCATCGCTCTACAGGTAAATTTCCATAAATATTTAAGACAGGAAATGTTCAACCAATAATCAAAAAAGGTGAAAGAACAAATCTTAAAAACTACAGGCCTTTTATAAGTATTTTCTAAAATACTTTAAAAAATTATGTATAACAGAGTAATTATATTCCTTGAATCTGATAAAATACTTTAAAATACTTTAAATACTTAATTTGGGTTTAGAAAGGGCAAGGGAATAAATATTACATTACAGTCCTTTACAGAGTCAATTTATTTTATTTTATTTATTTTTCAAGCAAAAGATAACAGGGAGCATGAAGTGGGCATTTTTATGGATCTAAATGGCAAATCATGAAATCCTAATTAATAAACTAGATCACTTTGGCATAAGGGGTATAGAAAAATATTGGTTTATTTCCTATTTAAGCAACAGAGCGCAAGTCATTGAAATCAATTATGTGAAATCAAACTCCATTGTCATGAAACATGGTTACCTCCAGGGTCAACTCTGGGTTCTGTGCTTTTTCCTTATATATATAAATGATCTTCCTTTGAAGTTGCCCCAAACCAAAACTGTGTTATTTGTTGATGACACAAATATCATATAATTAATGACATAAAAAAAAAAGTAATTAAAGATCATTTCAAACAGATTGGAGCAATGGTTATTGAATAATAAACTGAAATTAAATGTCAACAAAACTCTATTTATGCATTTCAGTAAGCAAAATCTTAGTGACTATGCCCAGATCATTTTAAGCAACACTACAATTCAAGAAGTAGTCCATATAAAATTTCCAATTTGATATGGTATCACCACATGAAGCATATAGTTAAAAAATTGTGTTGTTTTTGTTATAGATTTTGAATCCTGTCTAAAGCAATTATATTTGAAGCTTTAAAATCAATGTACCAAGTACAAGTACACATACTTCTATCATATGGAATAATTGTATGGGGAGCATCATCAAAATATAAGAAGATTTTAATATTACCAAAAAGAATAGTAAAAATTATGATGATTTTACAAATTCCATCAGAAAATAAAGAGTTTTCAAAGAACTTAGAATATTGCCAGTCCCTTGTATATATACATTTTAGAATCTGTCTGTTTCATTCACCAAAACATTGATCTCTTCCAGTTGAATTCACATTTTCATGAGCAACAGGAGAACATCCAACAATATATACTTTAATTTTCACAGAATTACCAGAAGTCTTCATGGGTTATCTCAACTTTGTAGCAAGTTTTATAATCATCTTCCGTGCCACATCAAACAATTTCATCATAAACAATTTAAAAAATCAGTTAAACAAACTCTGCTAACTCATATGCCATTCTATATCAGTGAATATTTGCAACTAAGTTTTGAAGTGAATAGTTCTTAGTAAAGATAATACCGTGTATTTTGTTTGTTTGTTTTATGTACTGGGACATGATGGAAGAGGAGAAATCCACCATATGACATGACTACATATCTGAAGACTATGCATATATTGTAATTAAATTTTGTAAATTGTAACATTAGATGCCCACATTGTACATACATGATCAATATTACTGTATTTTATATTATTTTTTATTTACATTTTGTATAATTTTAAAACCTGCCCATGAATTTTTGTGTAATTCTAATGGCTAATAAACAATGCAATTCAGCAACTTTTGAAACATGTCCAAGTAAATGCAACAAAATTAGTGAAATTTGAGAATTTCCTTATAAATGGTTTCAGTATTGTACTATATTTCATTGTGAAAATTCCTACTATTTAAAACAAGATTAACAAAGATTATTGTTTGATTCATGAGCATAAATTTACTTTTTCTATGGGGTTCAAGTAACATCATTAATCATGCATGCATTCACGTATTTATATCACATTTCCTTAATACTCTTAATAAGCATGAATGGAGAGAAATTAAAACCATAAACCATAATCTACTACAATTATGTGTACTCTTAGTAACTCAAAATGTTATATATTTATATGGCATATCAGTATTTCTTTACCTATTGCCTATATAATACTTAGTCAAGAGGCTTCTACCATTTTTTTAATCTAAGCATTTCCTTCACTTACTGTGTGATTACTGATTTCTTTTTCTTCTTCATGCACAAGTACTGAATCAGTTTCACTGGCTGTTTTTTTCTGATGTCCTGAAGAGCCACTCTGTGCATCTGAGTTATCAGCATTACCAGTTTCCTCTGGTTCATTCATTATTATTGGTGCATCACCAGTCTCATCATGCTGGAAACAAAATAATTGTATTTATGTTTTTGGCAACTTAACAGATATTTTGTGATATAATTTCCAGAAATGACATAAAAAGCATTTTATCATTGATTTCTTTTTATTTTTAAATGCTTACTCTGTAACTTTTAACAAAAAGTATGTATTATTATTCTTTTAAATTACTAATATTGTAAATATATTTTCCTTTCAAATAGAATAATGACTTATCATCATCAGTTATCCATATTCCAATTTGTTTATAGTAAACTATGCCATAAAATCAATTTTACAGAAATTGTTCCTTCACGTAATATATGTGATTATTCAAGATTTGCAAGAATGAAATTTATGAGAAAAATCTGAAGTCATCTGAAGTTACCAACAAACCATATATTTTGGCTAATATGCTAAACTATAATCATGTACTTCCAAGATCTATTGAAAGTCCTCCAATTTAACACTGCCTCAATGACTGCTAATTTTTTCATTGTAAACTAAGGTGTCTAACATTTGTGTACAAAGGGCTTATGTACTAAAAGAGCGTTGGTCCTGATGGTGTAGTGGTAACCATACTTGTCTTCTAAACCTAAGATCACAGGTTTGATCTCAGCCAGGACTGATGGATTTTTTCGGGCGTAAAAATCCTAAGCATGGCTTCCCTTGGAAGGGAAATAAAACTGTGGTTCCAGTGACTTACATTTACAGCACAATAAAGAACCTCCAGTCTGAAAAAAAGAGGCCTCTGAGCAAAATTTGTTTGCAGTTTCATGCCTTGATTTCAATGGGATGTTGATGACATGAGTTGTTAAAGAATGTCCGTAAATAAACCAAATCAAACTAGTAAACAAACAGTATTAAGCATATTTAACTAAACTATCTATGCATAAGGCATATGCATGCAAAGAGGATGCATGTTTTACAATTACATTATCTTAAAAAGGATATTTTTTTAGCATTTGCTTTTATTGTAGTTGTCATTTAAAAATTACACTATTATATATATTTGTGAGAAATAGTTCTTTTAAAGTTGATAAAAATTCCACCATACATAAGCAATTTGCATTTTTGTTTATTAGCTTCAGCAAAGATTATGTATAATTTATAATTTATTTGGTTTATTTTTTAACAATCAAGATTGCTAACAACATGATTCATATGACAGACAATAAGACTCACACTTTATCATATGATTATTTGCATCATGTTGTAATTTTTAAAAGCAATCAGCATATGACTAAAAAAAGAGATACCAAATTTTATAATTAAGGAGAGAGCTGGAAATGGAAAATAAAGACTTTGTTCTTAGCAGATTAATTAGCTCATTAACCTGCAAAGCAACATAACAAACATTTTAACTGGCCATTTTTTAACTCAAGTAAGAATTATCATATTGAAATCACATTATTACAAATAGAGAATTATCAAGCCCATATTTAATCTCCACTACAATATAACTATCAGTTTAAAAATTATAATTGATGGTAGTGATCAGTGGCAACAATTAGAAGGAACATGAAGGGAAATTTTAAATATTCTTTTTAATTTATCTCGTAAATATAAAGCAGTTTTAAATTAGGTATATGTAAGCTTTTCTTACATGTATTTTGTTAATTTCATTAAAACAATCGTAAAATTTATTAATAATGTGTGCATTTTCTAAAGTCAACTTGCTTGTCTGATCAGTGCATTGTAGTTCTGTACACAGGCAGTAGATTGATTTTTTTTGATTGATTTATTTATGGATGCTCTTTAAATCTCAGGTCATCAGCATCCCATTAAACTCAGGGCATGAAATGGCCGACTAATTTTGCTCAGAGGCCTCTCTTTCAGGATTGAGGTTCTTTTTCTTGCCGTAAATGTATGACACAGGACCCACAGCTTTACTTCCCTTCTGAAGGAAGTCATACTTAGAATTTTTACACCCAAAAAAATCCATTGGTCCTGGCCGGGTTTGAACCCATGATCTTGGGTTTAGGACAGGCAGCAGAGGGCAGTAGCATAGTTAATTTGTAAAATGGGCAGATGAATTGGCAGACTATAATATGCTGATTGATGATTAAAGTGAAGGTGGGGCTGAGATGATGCATCGATGACAGAATGAATGGCAGAGGAAACTAAAGTACCCAGAGAAAACCTGCTAGGAGCTGCTTTGTCCCACTTAAGGCCACTGGGATTGAACCTAGGCCATCTTGGTCAGAGGTAGGCAGTCCAACCACTCAGCCATGGCACTACCTAATTAATAATGTTATTGCTTAGCATATAATGAAATGAAATTTATTGAAATGCTAAAAAAAGTATAAAGTGGCCTCCACCTGATTTTTTTCTAGGCCATTCTCATAATTTTGGTGGCTATGGAGACAGGCAATATTTTCATCCAGAGGTGGAAAATTTATTTGATTATATGTATTTGGATTGCAAACTAATTCCACTTACAACAGTGGCAATGTTTGTACAAAATTTATTCAAACTGGAAGTATAAAGAACTTTCCAAGATCAGGTTACCCAAAAAGTGCAAGTGATGAGAATACTTCATTGAATGTTCTCCTCTGTGTGCAAGAAAACCATAATGTTCTAATATATATTTGTCTTTAGAAACAAATATAAACTAAAATTCCATGATGAAAATTCTTAAAAGTGCAAAGCCACATCCTCATAAACTTAACTATTGCAATAAATTTTAGAGGATGATCCCAATAGAAGAATGCAGTTTTGTGAATTAATTATGGAGTGCATTAAAAAAAATTCCAGTTTTTCTTTAACAAATTGTATTCTCAGATGAATGCACATTCTGCCTGAATGAATTTGTCAACAGACACAATTGCCAATACTGGTCAGAGGTAAATCCACATTAAATGGAAAAGAACCACATGCAATCAACAAACACTTTTTATTTGGACTGGTATTGTTGGTGATCATAAAAGTGGTCCTTTCTTCTTTAGAGAAACACTGAATGCTAACACATATTTGAATTTGCTTAAAAATCACATAACTCTGGCTATTGCAAATTTGTTCCCAAATCCTTCAACCATGGGCTCCCCAAAATGCCATCTATTTCCAACATGATAGAGCTCAGTATGGACAGAATATTCATCAGCTAAGATCAGGTTTTTCCATAATGATAGATTGATAGAGAGGTCACATAGAGTGGCCAGCAAGATTCCCAGATTTGCCAGATACCAATTTCTTCATTTTTAATTTATGTTTATCTTTAGCAGCACTTCTCTTAGATTAGGCATTGTGTACTGCTTTCTTTCTGCTGAATGTAGTTCAATTATGATGTTGATGATAGGATTCAGTACAATTACAAATTATCATTTAAGTTGTTATCCATTCTAGGTTAATTAATATTTTATTTACTCATTTACTTTATTCTTATTATTCCATCTTTAGGAATATGGAGTCTCTTATGAAGGAGGTTATTATACCATGGAGAATTTAGCTACACTTATTTTCCTATAGAGGTAGGTGATAAGCACATTGTTTGCATTGCCATTTATTAGTAGCATGTATAAGAGGCTTGAAAATGTTGTCCATGGATCTCTTTCTTCATTATAATCAATGTGCTGCAAATGAACCTATGCTTTGTATTTTTACATCCTGAAAAATCTGTTGATGACTCAGCCAGAATCAAACCTGCAAACTTGGGTTTTGAGATGAATGTGTTCATCTAATCTCAAGACCACTGAAGCTAACAGTTCAATATATTTGTGAACCAAAATGCTATAATTGGCACCCCTCACAGAGATCCTGCATGTACTGTAGCTTAAAGTGTGCTGTAGATTTTGAGGTATACAAAAAATGCTGATTAGATAATGCAATTAGATCAGGTCCTGGGAAGACAGATGTAGATTTTGGCATAGTAAGCTAATGTATTATGACTTGGTTGTTTTCTTGGCTATGGTTTCTTTTTTTTTAAACTGATTGACACCTTTTATCATTAGTTTTCCATATTTTCATCACAATCACATGATGTTAACAAATGTTCAGTTAACTCCATGACTTGAAACTGTTACAAAGGGTATATATTTTATGTCAGCTTTTTTTAGCTGTTGCTTGCATATTGTTTTAATCAAAAGGCTTCTATCATTCTTTTTTTTTACCTGAGCATTTCCTTCACTTACAGTAGGGTTATTGCTTTCTTTTTCTTCTTCAGTTATATGTGAATGCACAACTGAATCAGTTTCACTTACTGTTTTATTCTGATGTCCTGGAGCACCACTCTCTGCACCTGAGTTATTGGCATCAGCAGCTTCTTCTGGTTCGCTTCTCACTGGTGGTGCAGCACCACTCTCATCATCCTGGAAATAAAAAGAAATGTTTATTCTTTCAGAATGGCATTCTTTTAGCTGTTGCTTGCATATTGTTTTAATCAAAAAGTTTCTATCGTTCCTTTTTTTTTTTTTTTACCTGAGCATTTCTTTCACTTAAGTAGGGTTATTGCTTTCTTTTTCTTCTTCAGCTATATGTGAATGCACAACTGAATTAATTTCACTTACTGTTTTGTTCTGATGTCCTGGAGCACCACTCTCTGCACCTGAGTTATTGGCATCAGCAGCTTCTTCTGGTTCGCTTCTCACTGGTGGTGCAGCACCACTCTCATCATCCTGGAAATAAAAAGAAATGTTTATTCTTTCAGACTGGCATTCTTTTAGCTGTTGCTTGCATATTGTTTTAATCAAAAAGTTTCTATCGTTCCTTTTTTTTTTTTACCTGAGCATTTCCTTCACTTACAGTAGGGTTATTGCTTTCTTTTTCTTCTTCAGCTATATGTGAATGCACAACTGAATCATTTTCACTTACTGTTTTATTCTGATGTCCCGGAGCACCACTCTCTGCATCTGAGTTATTGGCATCACCAACTTCTTCTGGTTCACTTCTCACTGGTGGTGCAGCACCACTCTCATCATCCTGGAAATAAAAAGAAATGTTTATTCTTTCAGACTGGCATTCTTTTAGCTGTTGCTTGCATATTGTTTTAATCAAAAAGTTTCTATCATTCTTTTTTTACCTAAGTATTTCCTTTCCTTACAGTAGGGTTACTTCTTCAGCTATATGTGAATGCACAACTGAATCAGTTTCACTTACTGCACTTACTGTTTTGTTCTGATGTCCTGGAGCACCACTCTCTGCACCTGAGTTATTAGCATCACCAACTTCTTCTGGTTCGCTTCTCAATGGTGGTGCAGCACCACTCTCATCATCCTGGAAATAAAGAAATGTTTATTCTTTCAGATACATTTCTGTTTCTGTTACTTTCTAATGGTTTCTAGAAAGGTATAACAAAATATATGATGTAAAATATAATTGCATTCTTAAAATGATTCCTTAATTTTATTGGCATCCATGTAGTTTTTACCTCATGCATTATCTTGTCAATTCAGATTTTGGACAACTCAACCTGTACTGTGTGAAATGAATATAGAATATTGCTAATTTTGGCTACATGTAAATAATTTGTTAAATGCTACAATGCCTACCATGTAATAAGTAATAAACATTTTCAACAGTTTTTCAAAGGTGAGCATTTCTTGGAATTTTTAAAAATTTTAAACTAAAAATATTTTGTTAATTTACCCTTTCCGCTCATCAGTTAAATGTTATGGCTTCTCTCATGTATGCTTGATTTCTAAGAATGTGTATGTATCTATTCTGTTTTGCCAATTTCCAACAGTAGCATGACTTACTGGTCTAAAGTAGGCTGGTGTGACATGTACTCATCTGCTGACTATATGGTATGGTATTATCTTTCCCACCTACAATACTTAAAAAAGGGCATTAAAACACTACTAAAAAAAACCATACAATACTGCATTGAGATAAGCAGTATGGTTTTGAAGTTCAGGATAAATAACAGAGAACTGATATTATATAGAAATATGTTAGAGTAATATGCAATGTAAATAGTTATCTAAAGTTTTAGAGAATATTCCATATTAACTCTCAGTATTGATATTGTATGCTCCAGGCAACCATCTGCTAGCTTTGCATGCACTGATCACCAGCTAAACAAGTTTTGGTATTACTGATTTGCCAGCAGATGATTCAATGGAATTCATGGTATAAAATAGGTGCTCTAAAGATAAAAATTAAATATATATAGGATAGGTCAGTATGGTCCAAATATTTTTAGTCATTGATCACATTTATTTCCAAGAATATATAGGAGGCCACCCTTATGTTTATCACCACCGCCACTGCCACCGCCGCTGCCACCACCGCTGCCACCACCACCACCACCACCACCACCACCACCACCCCCACCATCATCATATTTTTTGCTTTGAAAACATTTACTATTATCTTCAAATACAATCAGTACCATTATATTTTTACATTATACACAAGAGCAATCACAACATAAAAAATATAAATATGAAATTAGTTTTTTCATGTTAATACTAGTGTATTTAAATTCAACTTTAAGATATTTGATAGCAGGTTCAGTGAGAAGAATGGACATTATGCTCATCTACAGATCTTTCACATAATAATATTCCACTTGTAGAGGAAAGGGTGAGCACCTCCTTTGGTTTTGTCCTGGTGGAGGAACTATTTTAGGTGAGCCAATCTTAGTCACTTCTATTTCAACTCACTATGCAAATAGTCCAATAACATTGTGTAATAACAGCCAGTCACTGTTTTACCCTGCGACAAATAGTCAATCATGATGATATCCTGTGAGCCTCAAAAAAGGGTTGCCATCACTTTTTCCCCAACAAAAAGGTTTCTTACTCATGCACACTATTAATCTGCTTAACTGAAATACTTTAATCTAAAGTGTGTATATGTTCCCAATTTTCTTTTATTGCTTAAAGTGTTGTTTGAATTTGTAGTTATGCAGTGCAAAATGGATGAAATTTGCGTCAGCACCTAGGTAGACACTGTAGTTCAGGGCTATGTTGCATTGGTTTATGTTTCATGAGTAAATCAATATTTCTTTAGCTATTGTTTACATTTTTTTAATCAGGAGGCTTCTATGATGCTTTTTTTGGATTTTTTTCACTTACTATGTTGTTACTGCTTTCTTTTTCTGCTTCAGATAAATTTGGAAGCACAACTGCTGAATCAGTTTCACTGGATGTTTTGTTCTGTTGCCCTGAAGTACCACTCTGTACACCTGAGTTATCAGCATTATCTGCCTCTTTTGGTTCATTTTTTATTGTTGGTGCAGCACCAGTCTCATCACCCTGGAAACAAAGTATTATGTATATTTTTTGGCAACTTAATACATGCATTCTGTTATGTAATTTTTGAAATAAAATAACAAAGTATTTTTATTCAGAATGTTCTTGCATTATTTGTATTTTAATATTTTAATCCTAACTTTTAATGAAGATTATGCATTATTGTTTTAAATTCAAAATATTGCAAATATTTTCCTTTTAAATAAGAATGATGGATTCATCAAATCATTTGTGATGTTGCACTGATGCATTAGCAAATTATTATTATTATTATTATTATTATTATTATTATTATTATTATTGTTGTTGTTGTTGTTGTTGTTGTTGTTGTTGTTGTTGTTGTTGTTGTTGTTGTTTAGACCTCCTCAGTTTTGACATACAACCATAACATCACTAAAGAAACCAAATTGTTGAACGCTACAGCAATCTCAAGGAATTGACAATATGGGGAAAGATTTTTATTTTAAAAAACAAGCATCATATTATGAACTTTGATATTCTGCCAATGGACTTCTGTTTCATTTTATACTGGAACCACCAGAGATTACATCATCGCCTGCCAGCCTTAGTTAGTCCCCAGCCAAAGGTGAAAACAACAGCTTTGGAAATATATTCTGAAGAATTAATCAGTTAGTGAAGTACAGTGTTACCTGATACTGACTTCTTTATGTACATTATCAATTTATTTCACTGTTTATAACTTCTTTTTAATTTTCCAAGATTATTAATGTTTTTCTTCACTACTTCTTTGTGTCACTAATAACTCATTCTTAAAAACTACTTGGAAAATATTTCTTGCTATACCTTCTGTTCTACATAAACTCAAACTTCCAAATATGCTGTAATTGCTTCACTAATGGAAAAAATTTGGTAATATGCAGCTTTCTCTTCAGTTTTAGAAAAATGAGAAGTCACAGTATAGGAGATTGTGGTAGATGTAGTGTTCTTTGTTTACAAAACACTTATCTTTTCACAGCAACATAGGTGGAAACATAGCCATGAAGTTACATGAGACGTCGCATCTTTTATCTAGAAGACTCTGATTTACTGTTTTGTTTTGCTGTGTTAGGACATGTGATAATTTGTTTCTTTCACTTCCATACTCACTCCTATTAGCTGTGCTTCATCTTCAAAGCCCCAGACTCTTAGTTCCAAATTAAAGTGGTAAAACTATTTTTTCTTAGCCTTAATTATGCTATAAGTTGACCAGACATTTGTCTCTATGAATTTTTCAATATAGGTAAATTGGCATCAGGTGATCACAAACTGCTTCTTATAGTCAGTAAGGTAATATATGATCCAATATGAACATTGTTTGTTGAGATATATATTATATTTGACCATTTATAATGCCATCATGATTATGTTTTAGAGTCTTCTCTATCTGATAAAAAGAGATTTCAGGATCTTATTTCATTATTCTCCTTATGGAATAAACGTTTTAAGGTATAAATAGTGAATGTTGCTAGCCTAGGAATTCCCAAAGAAGATAAGTTTATGATACCTACTTCCAATTGTGGCAAGTGAAGGTGCTAAATTATGGAAATCATAACTCAGAAGTTGTATCTAGGTAACTCTATCTTCAATGGCCCAATCAAGAGCTATGGTAGCAGAGTTATATATATAGGTAAACTGAGTTATATTTCTGCTTATGAGGCATTAAGATGTAGCTGAAAACTTTCAACATGATCCTTGTAAATTGCTTATATCTTCCAATAGCCAATTGTTGCTTAAATATCTTTTGCTAAGTTGGCTTTAGAAACTTAAAAAAATAAAAGATAAAATTGCAGCGATAAAAAAAACTAAGAAAAATGCAATTCTAAACATACAAAAATATTATCCAAATCTAAACTGATACTAAGTATTTAAAAACAACATGACTTAATTCTAAACTAAGAAAATTCTCTATAATTAATATTATTAAACTCAAAATAAAGGATAAAAACATTTCAGAAGAATCACACATAATTTATTTTCTAGGAGTAATAATATACAAGCAGCTAAACTAAGCCCCAAATAAAGCACCTTACTAAAAAGACAAATAAAGGTATTTACTTAATGAGGCAATCAAAAAACAGTGAAAAATAGAACAATTAGCTACTCATTCATCTATTCATATAAAATGTGGGATAATGCGGGGGGGGGGGGAATGTTACAATGTAAGAAGTGGAGAGTATTAATTGATATCATTGTATGATTCAGTTGAACTACACACTCTTAAAGCTTCACTTACTTTTCATAAATTTATGGAACCGGTTTCGAGAACAAACAGCCTTGTTTGTGTATTCCATCTTATCGTTGTCGCAAAACGAATTAATGGGATCAGTGTTCCTATGACTCGAAGGCCTATTTATTACTTAAATGTAAATTGGAACTTGCACAGTGAAGCCAATCATATTAATTGATATCATTGTATGCTTCAGTTGAATTACACACTCTTAAAGCTTCACTTACTTTTCATAAATGTATGGAACCGGTTTCGAGAACAAACAGCCAATTTTGTCAGTAGGATCACCGACCCGCATTAATTCGTTTTGCGACGACGATAAGATGGAATACACAAACAAGGCTGTTTGTTCTCGAAACCGGTTCCATACATTTATGAAAAGTAAGTGAAGCTTTAAGAGTGTGTAGTTCAACTGAATCATACAATGATATCAATTAATATGATTGGCTTCACTGTGCAAGTTCCAATTTACATTTAAGTGGATAGTATGTTTAAGTATATATATATAAAAAAAAAGCTGGAAGGACAAAGGGTATATAGGGCATTTTCAAGAATCCTACTCACATTTTATCTAACCTATGCAGGTCTGTTAAAAATATCTGAACTTTCAAAATTTATACCAAAAACATTTTATAGCACTGATTAGCTGTGATCTTGAAGAGATGCCTTCTTTTTGCCATGCAATGTTATTTTATTTTAGTCCAGTTCTTTTACTACTTTCTTTGCAAGAGTATTGTGAGCATTCTATGATTATTGAGATGATGGGCTATCATGAAAAGCATATTACCTATTTGCATGAAATGTCATACATTCTTTACTGAGGCTCATGAGATGATGAAAGTAGCTTATGGAGATGATTGTTTAAGCCGTACATGAATGATATATATGGTGTAAAAGGATTCAGAGTCAATCCAGAGTTGATGGCCCATATCCTGGACACACATTGACGTTAACTGATGATTCTTATAAGGCCAGAATTAATGAGATCAGCCATGAAAATCAATGCCTGCCTATTTCTGAGGAATCGTGTCATAGATTCTTGACAGAAAAACTTGGTATGCATTCATTAGTTTGCAAAGTTTGTCTCTCAGCTGTTGGTATAAGAACAGAAAGACAACTGTGTCTTGATTTTTCAGCAGCTCTTTGGTTTTTTAATGCAACTTTAATGAACAGAAAAATCAGTGATGATGATGATGAAACATTGGTATATGATTACGATGTTGAAATGAAAGTACAATCATCACATTAGGTTAGAAAATGTGTACCAAGACCCAAAATCAGCTCAGATCAAACTTCAAAATGTTGTTAATGGTTTTCTTCGACATTCAGGGCTTTATTCATCATGAATACTGGAGGATCAAACTATTGGGGATTTTACCAAGATGTTCTCAGACATCTCTGAGCAAATGTGAGAAGGAAGAGGCCTGAAATGTGGATCCTGCAACACGATAATGCACCAGTACTTTCATCATTGCTTGTTCATGACTTTTGTGTGAAAACATAGATGACTGTTCTTCCTCACCCACTATACTCTCCTGACTCAGAATTGACAGACTTCTTTAATTTCCAGAGCTGAAATTTATGATGAAAGAACAAATATTTGGCTCAGGTAAGGAGACGAAACAATTTTCACAGACAGAATGTCATGCAATCTCATTTTTCTTCATTAGTTATGCTTATGTTTATATACACTAAGTAATATAATTAAGAATGGAATTGAAATTAATAAATAACTGTTGACATCAATTATGCTAATGGCCTTAACACTAGAAACACCAATGCGGTCATTTTGACTACTTTTAAAATTTAAGTGCATTATTACTCTAATGGTTTTCACTGTATGTCATTATGAGCTTTATCATTTCCTAAGTTGTCTCCTAGATGATGTAGATACTGCAATATTTATTTTTTCTAAATTAGTTTTATATTTATCAGCATTTATACTTAGAATGCCTTGCAGTCAGATTGACCACTATGATATTATTTTACTGGTACTATATCAAACTCAACTTAATGCTCAACAATGTGAACAAATGTTTGTACTTGCAATAATGTGTATAAATAGTGCTGGCAGTTCATTTGAGAAGTGATTTTCGGGCAGTAAGCATGTATAAACAATCACAATGCTGTAGGCAAGGGCCTCTCACAGACAAAGAAATGCTGGCTAATTGGATGAAATTTTTAAGTCAGTCAGAATTTGAGGATTTGTTGCATCAGAAGAAGATTACCAAGAAAATGATATACCTGAAAGTAGCAGTTCAGGAAATGAGGATAACTTACTTGCAATTCCATATGGAAATGAAGAGATGTTGTTGTTGTTGTTGTGATCTTTACCAATATTACTATCATTAGTAGAAATATGATTTGGGTCATGGCAATAGAATTTTATAAGCCAGGAGGTTCTAACTAATATATTATTCACACAGATGCTGAGCCTGAAGATTACATTCTGTTCTGGTACACGTCATTCACCAATACATATTGATCTATCTGCCATAAGCTCATAGATTATATTCAAGTCTGTGACTGGACAACAGATGGGGCGAATAAATTTAATTCTGAAGTTTGCAGAAGAACTATGCATAGAATAAATGAAATCTAAAAATCAAACAAGAAGAAGAGAATGAGATGCCAAGAAAGAAATGGAGAAAGTAGTGCCAAATTATGTATTGTATAAGTAATACTGCTATAACTTGTAGCAGAGGCAAAAAACATGTCTGTGGATCATGCACAATATATATAAAGGAAGCAATCTGTGGAGTTTGTAACTAGTTATTCTACAGTCAAAATAGCTACAGCATATCATTCTGATTACACTTATATAGACATTATGTATTACACTAGGTAATACATAGTGTCTATGAGAGAGATTGAGAAAGACAAATTTAACATTTTTCATATATGCTAGTGTGGTTATACATTTCAAACAAAACATGTAAACTATCTTATATTACTTTAATTGCTTTCCATTTTTATAATTTCTTCATTATTATTATTATTATTATTATTATTATTATTATTATTATTATTATTATTATTATTGAGTAAAAATGTGTGCTTTAGATATCCTCAAAGCAGTGAAAAAAATGAAGTATTGAAACAAATTCAATTTGTAAAGCTTTTATAATTATAGTAAAGAGGCATCCATATTATATTTCATTACCTTGGATTCTTGTCATTTTATTACTAAATATAGTAATTATATTACTATTGCGCTGATTATTTTGTCAATAATCTGTGTGTTTTAACAGCAGCAATTTTGCTGTTTTAAGTACATAACTAGCTCCAGTGGTTCTGGCATTAAAACTTTATTATTAGTGATATTTTATATTACCATTTCCTTCAGCCTCTGTCTGGTCATTACTTTCTTTGACCATGGAGGTTTGTTGCCTACCTTATCAGTATCTTTAGGTACTGGAGCCTGATTTTGTTCTTTTGTAACAGTTTCTTCCTCTTCAGGTGCATGTCCACCTGTTTTCTTCTTATGTTTTGAATTAGTATTCTGTGTATGAGGTAGTTCATCAATTTCCTCTTCCTCTGCTTCATTACCTATTTGATGTTGTGTCACTTCTGTTGTTCTACTGGCCTCATTGCCCTGGAAGGCCAAAATAATATTTGATAATATAACATTTAAGAATTTTAAATAATATAGTTTCTAGCAGCTGAATTTAATATGTGCAGCATTTCAAAGATATACCTGAATTTTAAACGTTTAATTCATAAATTTTTAAATAAATTTTGATATTCATTTATCTATTCAATAATATGTTTTAATTTGCAGTTTTGAATTTTTCCCCCTTCTATGTAAAATAGTCACAGTCATATTTACAATCAATATATTACCTTGACAGTTCATGTGACAAAACTAAAAAATTAATAACATATGACAACATTTTATTGTTAATTAGACAGTGAGATATTTTAATACTCTTATGCTCCACTTACCATTGAATTATACAGAACATGATGCAGGTGAAGGTCTGTGAAACATGTTCTGTATAATTCAATGGTAAGCGGAGCATAAGAATATTAAATTGATTCATTGTCTAATTAAGAATAAATTACTTTACTTTATTAGTTTCCACACAAAATTTCTTTTGAATTAAATGACAACTTATTTAGAATTATTTGCATGACAGTTATTATAAATATTAATTATTATAATAATGAATAAATAATTACATAACAATAGGATAACAAGATTGTAGGCTCCATCTGTCTTATAATTAAACTCATGTGTATATATGCAGCATCTCAAAGATATACCTGAATTTTAAATGTTTAATTCTTTAATTTGTAAATAAATTTTGATATCATATATATATATATATATATATATATATAATTTTTCTCTTACAATGTTATGTTTTAATTTGCAGTTTTATAATTCCCTTCTATGTAAAATAGTCATAGTCACATTTACAATCAATACATTAATGTATACATAGATATTTACAGATCATGTGATAAAACCAAAAAATTAATAACAAATGACAAATATTTAGCATTATATGTATGACAGTTATTATTAACATTAATTATTATAATAATGAATAAATAATTACAAAACAATAGGATAACGTTTTGATTGTGGGTTCCACCTGTCTTATAATTAAACTCGTATGTATATATTATATGCTATAAATTTTGTAATAATATAAACTGCTATAGATAGATCAAAATATTACTGTCAGTAGTTATTACCAAGCAGGGTGGCTCAGATAGTAATGCTTAGGACTTATTTGGAAGGACAGAGGTTCAAATCTCTCAGGGCCAGCCAACCTAACCTAGGATTTTTTCATGGTTTCTCCTGGTTGCTTAGGTGAGTACTAGGAAGGATCTTTATACAAATGTTTGGTTCTCCCGTTTCACCATTGGTTCTATTACAGGATTGAAAGTGCCAGTGCAAGGTGGGCTGGTGCAGTATGATGGTGGCTTGCACTTTGTAAAGGTGTGCCCCAGCATCTGGTATGGAAACGGACCATCTGAAGGGCTTAAACTCCTTGGATAAAAGCTCTCTCACCATCAGGGCATTCTATCTGGACATTTTAGGGGCCTCCTTATATATCCATGCAGTCACCATCATGGATTCTGGCTACCCTGTGTCTCCCTTATCTCATCTCTTCCTCCCAGAGGAGTCCCCATTGGGAGTGAAAGTAAACAGCAGTTGTGAGCAAGGCTGAAGTACTAAATTATCCTCCTGTACTTCAAACAATTCAATACTATCCATTTGTGATTATATATGACAAAAGCTCATAATAGTAAAATTTTTAGAACTGACAGAATTTTGAACATTATTGTATTTGTAATGGTGAGCATATATAGTCATTTATATACAAGAGATTTTTTTTTTAAATAAGGCTTTAAATTTTTTCTTAAACAACTTGCTGTCTAAGTTTGTGATGCTTAGTGGCAACTTTGTATGAGTATGCCTCTATGGGAAAAAATACAATATGTTCAAGAGCATATCAAATAGTTTATGAGAGACAGAATATACATTCTCTCGTATTATATTAGCATTTTAAAAACATATAGTAAGGAGGGAAAGGTTATGATGTAATATGAAGTTAATTAGCTTCATGAGAAACACAAGGAATGTTTGTCACAGTTTCCTTCTTTTATACCTTACTTATTCACAGTTGCTATTCAGAATTATTACAATTTTTGGTTATTGTATCTGAATATGTTTAATAAAATCTACCATAAAAAATTGGCACATTAGTAAGTACTGCCATTGGTGTCAACATAGAGACCTAGAAATTTAATACCTGTGGATTGTTCTAATAGCTGATTATTGATTTGTATAAGGGATTTGGCAAATGAAATGTTATACATTTTATAACCTTCATTTTATTAATATTTAATGATAATGTATTAGTTTTAAACTAGACACACACATTTAGGCAAGTAATTCAATTTTGGTATTATATGATCAATGTTTTTGCCAAAAATTATTACTCTTGTGTCATCAGCAAAGAGAACATTGACAGCTATATTTACTTGAAGTGTTAATTCCAACTTGTACAGTGAAGCAAATCATATAATTAAGATTATTGTATGATTGAGTAGAACTACGTACTCTTATTGGCTTCACTGCCACATATTACCATTCTGGAGATTTTTAAAATTAAATCTGTTGATTGGTGTCAATCTAATAATAAAATATTTTAGAATACTTTTCAAGAGGTAAAAACTTATTAAAAAATGACTACACTTTCTGCAAGAAAAGATAAGATAACCTTTAAAAAACTCACATATCATTCTTGGGCTATGCACAAATTACAAAATACCAAAAGAGATTTTAATATTAGATTGGCATCAATAAACAGATTTAATGTTAAAAATCTCCTTATTGGCAATATTAATGAAAGTATTCCACCAGAGGAAAAAGCAGTATTTACCAAATAAAATGTGGAGAATGTGAAAAAATCTAAATTGGAAAAATAAATAGAAATATAGGCACATGGTTAAAAGAACACTTCAGCCCCATTAAATACAAACAAATGGAGAAATTGGTGATAGATTTCATTTCTGAATAGAGAACTGTGACATAGTCAAAAAAACAAAATTATTAAAGTTAGCATAGAGACTTAGAAATATGAGAGAAAATTTACATATGTAAATACAGAGACAGATTAATGAACCTCAACACTTATGCGAATGTAAATATAAACTTTAAATTCATCATACCTCCACCAGAGCAGAATATGCATCCCCAAACGAACACCATGAATTATCTAGCAGTTGACAGTTAGTTGAGAATGCAGATGATGGTCTGCTAAACATATTCTAAATAGAAACATGTAAGTGAAGCCAATAAGGGGATGCAGTTTGACTTAGTCATACAATGACCATAATTGCAGATATATTTGTTATTAATAGTGGCAGATCATTAACGTAACTGAAAAGAGCAATGGACCCAGGATTGATCATTGGGATTCCATGTTTAATAATCCCCCAATCTGAAATATTACAATAATTTTATTCGATGATTTATATGAACCCTTTGTTTTCTACTATTCAGATATTTGGTGAACAATTATGATTCTCAATTTTTATTTCAGCTTATTTTTATTTTATTAGGATAGTCAAAAAAGTTTTGCTAGGTCCCAAATATTCCACCAGTATGAGTTTTATTGTTCAATGCTATAAGAACTTCATCCATAACTTTAAAAGTTCAATTTTCTGTTAATATTCGTTTCCTAAAACCAAATTTTTACCAGAATATTGCTAATTTCAAGGTGATTATAGAACCTGTTGAACATTACTGTTTCAAAAATTTTGAACAAATGTTTAAGAGCAATATGGTTCTGTGTTTAGAAACATAAAACACAGTAACTAAAAATGTTAATTGGAACTTAAAATGTGAAGCTAATAATATAATTAAGATCATTGTAAGACTGAGTCACACTCATACTCTTATTGCTCCACTTACTTGTTTAGAATAGGTAGTACTAGTTTCATGAACTATTGTTCACATTCTCAGCTAATTGTCAACTTCTGGATATTTTGTTATGCTTGGGAATGTATATTCTGCTCTGGTGGAGGTGTGATGAACTTCAGAATGAGAATTGAGGTAGTGATCAAGGTGAAGGTAGTTTAATGAATCTCTACACTACTGGGGATGAAAACATAAACTTTATATTCCTGAAATGTTCTTTTAACAGTGTGTCTATATTTCTTTTTCTTTTTCCAATATAGATTTTTTCACATTCTGCACAACTTATTTTGTAAATACCTACTTTTTTTCTCCAGTGGAATACTATCATTAACGTTGTCTATCAGGGGATTTTTAACATTAAATCTATCTACAGGTGCCAACCTGATATTAAAATCTTTTAGAATATTTTGAAATTTTTGCCTAGCCCATGGATGATATGTGAATTTTTTAAAAACTAGCTTATCTTTTACTGCTGAAAGTGTCATGGTTTCTTTAATAAGTTTTTGCCTCTTGAATTTCTGTACTCTTTTGTGTACTAGTTTTTTTTTTAAATGTTTTAATTGCTATTCTTTCTGTTTGTTTGTATTCTTTAAAATATTCTTCTTTGCTAATTTATAGTAGGTAACTAGCCTGTGTGTTAAGCTGTTGATCACTGCATGTTTGTGTGTTTTGGGGTTAAAATCATCAGTTGTTCAAGAGGTAAAAACTTATTAAAGAAACCACAACACTTTCTGCAGGTAAAGATGCGCTAATTTTTAAAAAATTCACATATCATCCATGGGCCACACAAATATTTAAAAATATTCTAAAAGATTTTAATATCAGGTTGGCACCTATAAACAGATTTAATGTTAAAAATCTCTGATAGACAATGTTAATGACAGTATTGCACCAGAGAAAAAAAGCAGATATTTATAAAATAAGTTATGCAGAATATGAAAAAATTTATATTGGGGAAACAAAGAGAAACATAGGCACAGGATTAAAACAAATGCATTTCAATAATATAAAATACAAGCAAATGGAAAAAACAGAAGTAACATCTCATTTCTGGACAAAAGCCATTACTTAGTGAATAAAGCAAAGTTATTAAAATCAGTACAAGGACCTACAGAATTAGCAACATAAACTGTATATTTATGAATACAGAGATATTTTAGTGAACTTTGACACTTCCAGGGATGAAAACATAAGCTTTAAGCTCATCACATCTCCACCAGAGCAGAATACACATTTCCATATAACAAATTATCCAACAGTCAACAGTTAGCTGAGGATGTGAACAGTAATTCATGAAACTAGTATGAGAAATAATAAAAAAGTAAATGGAGCAATAAAAATGTGTAGTTCAACTCAATTATACAATGATCTTACATATAAAACATAGTGGTAATATATCCCAAACTTAGGTGTTAATTTTTTTACACTAAACTCCACTTACTTTTATGTAAGTAAGTGGAGTTTATTGTAAAAAAATGAATACCTAAGCTTAGGATATATTACCACTCCATTGTCAACAGCTTCATAAGTACAATATTTATATACAAAATAAAACATAGTGTTAATCTTCTTTCTTAAATAAGATTAACAAGATTAAAAGAGAATATTTAAGATTTTCAGGAAAATTCCAATCTTTAGGGTCCCATATTGCCCAGTGGAGCAATAAGAGTGTGTAGTTTGACTCAATCATACAATGATCTTAAGTATAAAACACAGTTGATATCATACAATGATATCAATTATATGATTAGCTTCACTGTGCAAGTTCCAATTTACATTTTAATAAAACATAGTGTTTATGTTCCTTCTTAAATAAAGGATTAACAAGAGCATATTTAAGACTTTCAGGAAAATTCCAATCTTTAGGGACCCTTTAGTTGTACTTATAAAGGTCAAGCTTTTAAAATTTTTGTACTAATTTCATCATATCCTGTTGAGGTCTTTGTCTTTAAAAAGTGCATCATTTTATTTATTTCTGATAGGATTGCTCTTTGAATTCAGGAACTTCATCTAGATAAACTGATTGCAAAAATTTAGAGCTTTTTTCTAAAGTTTATGTTAAATTCATCAGTGGGATTTAAGTAAAAGTTATTGAACATGTTTTATTTTATTTTTAACATAACAGCCTCTTGGGCCTGAATGACTTTACCTGTTTCATTTTTTATAGAGTTCTATGTAGTTCTGATTTTATAGTTTGACTGATCAATACACTTTTGCTGCTCTTTTTACTTTCTTAAGTATTTTACAATTGTGTTCACAGAGATTTTTTAGATTTACATCATTACTACCTCTAACTTTGTTGTATAATTTTCTTTTCTACATACATTATTTTTTAATTCCTGCAGTAAGCCAGTCATTGTGAGTATGTTTATTATGAATGTGACAAATTTTAACTGGATTTTTTTCGATTCGTTTTATTTAAGGATGCTCTTTAACATCTCAGGTCATCAGCATCCCATTCAATTCCAGACGTGAAACGGCCGACAAATTTTGCTCAGAGGTCCCTTCTTTCAGGCTTAAGGTTCTTTTTTGTGCCATAAGTGTACAACACGGGATCCACATCTTTATTTCCCTTCCAAAGGAAGCCATACTTAGGGTTTTTATGCCGGAAAAAATCCATCTATCCTGGCTGGGTTTGAACCCGCGACCTTGGATTTAGAAGGCAAGTATGGTTCCACTACACTGCCAGGACTGACAAAATTTTTAACTTGAAAACATGCTTCAATATGAGTTTTGAAAACGTGAAAAACATTATTAAATGTATTATTTATATCATAGTCAAGTATACATCATTCCAAGATTCTTGGCTCTAGGTATGAGAAAAGTTAGTAAGAATTTCTATGAATATTATAAGAATTATTCTATGAATAATTTTAAGAATTTCTTTGTTTATGACCCTGAACCTTGAATATGTTTTATTTACTTTGGTCATTATGCTCATATCCTTTATGTATATAACATGAGCATCATGATTAGATAATCATTTAACTAGTACCATTTCACACTCTGAATTGAATGGAATGCTGATGACTGAGATATTAAAGGGTGTCTAATAATAATACATCTAAATAAATCTAAATAAGTCTAATATCAGAAATACACCTCATTATCCTATAATATCCTATTCATTTTCTTGAATATTTTGCTCCTAAATTATATCCATGTAACAATAATGATAAAAAATTCCTGTTTTTTTCAGTTGATGTTCTGATATACATATAAACACATTAATAGTTCTTCATTTTTGCTTTTTGTTACTGTAATATTCTGATAAGGGATTTTAAGGTTTTTGTTTCTCATATCATTTCTGCTTATTACAGTAAAGTTACCATTGCCACTTTTCTTCTTTTTCTTTTTCTTCTTCTTACTGTTAAGCTCTCTTGTAATTAAAATTTTACAGTTTACTTATCTAGTAACTATTTGTTTCTTTTAATTTCTTAAACAACATGATTCTGATTTGATCCTAACAGTTATAACAACAGAAATTTTCCTTTTTATTTTGTTGGAAATCCAAAAGGGGAGCTGTGTTATGTCTAGTGTAATTTTATCCGTCTATACTAAAGACATGTTATCATGTTAATATGAAAGATGTTAGGATTCTAGCTGCACATTCATATCCCTCACCCTCTTATGAAGATGTGGCCTGTCATACCTCTCAAAGGATCTGAAAACTTCACATTGGTATGGCTGTTTTTGTTGCAATGTTTTTTATATCCTTTTCAATAAAACTATTTATATTCAGACTAATTCCTTACCTTCAAACTGTCAATAGAATGACCATCTGAACTTTCTGGCTGATTACTTTGAAATGGCAGGGTACACAATAGCAGGATGACACATATTACAAGAAAGACACCCATGGTTATAATGCACATTTTGTATGAATTGTCATATCCTCCCTGTGGGGGCTGTTGCATAGAAGATTCCACATCTTTAACTTGGTACATTCCTTGTGGCATTTTGACCAGCTGGAACTGAAATATAAAATCTCTTAAGTCCATTCACATTATAATGTGCCATATATAAATGTTACTTTTAAAATGCTCACTGTGGAAAACTGCTACAAGCATTAGTCATATTGTTTAGACTGTCAGAAACTTTTCTTCAAAGAAGAAGAGCACAAAGATGAAGGAAGAGGAGGAGAATTATATGAAGAAGCTGAAGAAGGTATATTGTCTAAATTACCTGAGGTTTAGCTGCTCTGCTGCTGACTATAGGTAACTTAAATTTCAGGTCAGCATCAATCAGCTTGATGATGTACCATTCATAGAATATAGATGATTTACTGCTATTGAAGTATGTAACTTTTTATAACATTCTTTGAGTCTGTATATCCTGGAGATAAGTGGACCAGAATTTTTAGAATTTTATTGGTTAAGTGCCCAATAGATTTCTGCTTAAATAAAGCACTTGGGTGAGGTTATAATAATTCTAAAGGATGGGTGAAGTTTAGCAATAGACATTTCTAATTTGTAGTTTCAATGAATGCACATTCCATTTATTCTTCGTTAATACAACTTTAATAAGCAATAAACAGAGAATATTATGTTAAATGCCTAATAAAAAGCATTTGCTGTCAGGTTGATCTAACTCTCAAAGATGAAAGGTTATTGCCCAAAACTATATTTGGACAGGAGCACAGAACAGTTTTGGAAAGAGTAGATTGTACATTTAGAGTGATTCAGAAAAGAGGGGGAAAAATAAAAAAATAAAATAAAGCCCATCATCTTATGGGAAATCAACAAAGAGAGGATTTCCAAAACCTATACAAAATTTATCAGTAAAATCAAAACATAAAATGTTTTATTGCAAAAGAAGTTTATTTGAGAAAATATGAAACTAACCACAGCCCCCCCCCTCCAATATGCTTGTATCTTTACCCAGAAATATCCTATCTTTCACTTAATAAACTGCCTTCGCCTCGATCACTGTCTCAATTCTCAGTCTGAAGCTCGAGAACATCGTCTTTAACTGATCAGTCTAAGTACGCGAATGCAGCCTACATAACGGTCCGGCGGGTTGCTACTTTGGGGTGCCCGGACTTGGTGCTAATTCTCTCGATTACGCCCCATGGGCAAAAGACCAAAGGATTTATATCAGGACTATTAGGGGACCAGGACGCCTTGCACCAGAACATTTTCACATTGTTGGAGACTCAGCTTTGTACTAAGTAGCTCGTATGAATGGGTGGTCCGTTTTTCTGGAAGACCTTCCTGAGGCCAAGACTACCAGCCACAACTTTACTACTACTGTCCTCTATATTCCCATAGAAACCTCCTTCGTTTTCGTTTCTCTTTTCTTGAAGAAGTACGGAGGCACGACGTTGCCCATTCGAGATGATATTTAGGACGTGGGCATAGGTCAGAAACGTCGTCTTAGCCATCACGTGGACATCTCCGGAAGCCAACGATCGTTTCTCCGATTCACCTTGGCATCCACGGTGAAAATCTTCACGTCAAGTAACCCCTAAGACGGCTTTCGACACAAGCCAATTGCAGCGGGTCTTGGCGGTAACAGAGAACACCTGTCATAGGTACTTTGATGAAATAGGACATAAAGGTAGGTACCCCAGGTTCTCTTGAGCGATCCAACGAATGGTCATATCACTCAACAGCAAGATAATCGCCTATCGTTTGAGCAAGATCCTTACGTCTTTTGAAATGAGTTCTTGGGCTCTTTGGATAAGTTTAAGGATTCTTGTCATATTCTCCTTTGAACAAAATATCCTCGCCGAATAAGAAGAGCACTCCTAGGGCTTATCTGTGATTGCATTCCTCAGTGTCGTATCGTATACGGTCGGCCTGGGATTTTCAATAATCGCCATTTTTTATAAAATAATTATGTTCCACGATAGATCTAACTTGCATTCGAGGTTAATAACGTCTAATCCACGCATCTAACGCCAATTAGCACCTACTGCTGAGGTCTAACAAAGAGGGAATTTTATATTGAACGTTATCCGAATTTCATGATGCACTGTGTCGTAAGGATAACACACAAGAGTATACATAAACCAAAGTATTTGATAAGCATGTTCATTAATATAAAGCATCGGCATAACATTTTTAATTAATATTTTGCAGGTGCTAAAAATGTTATTACTATTACTACTACTACTTCTACCAACAACAACAACAACAACAACAACAACAACAACAACAACAACAACAATAATAATAATAATAATAATAATAATAATAATAATAATAATAATAATAATAATAATAATTATAATAATAATAACAATAAATTGTGCAAATTAACCAATTTAATAAAACAGCACAAATTAAAATGTTCAAAATTCATAATTGAAATAAAACAGACTTCAGAGCAAAATATTATAAAGAAACTAATAACAGAATAATTTAGAACATGTTAAATTTAATTTAATTATATAAGGATACATAGATATCAGGAAGAGTGAGGGTAGCCCAATACTGAAATGTCTGTCTATGAATTAAATAACAAATTTAGAGAAAAATATCACAATAATTATATTAAGTCGTAATATAACGCTCATTCACGAACAAAAACTTTAGATTAAAGCTGCAAATTGCACGTTTAAAAACTGCGGCTTATTATACAAAGTTATCAAAAGCAAAATAAAACAAAACAGACATATAAGTATATCAATGGAAATGGTTGAAAGCATAAGTATGCAAGAAAGTTGAATTCTGAAGAGAGTGTATGTGATCAACCATAAGGATGAGTTTTGAAGTGTTAGAAATATCGATTTTGTGCATATAAGCCTAAAATAAAGTTTAGTCGTGCTGCTGAAGGTGTTGCTGTAGTTGTCTAATTTTTCTAATGCAAAAGAAAGCTTCACACACCACACACACGCGCGCGCGCACACACACACACACACACACACACACACACAAAATACAAAGTAAACAGGCAATTCGAACTCATAGTTGTTTTCCCTCTTTTTCCTTCCTGCCTTCAAGAAATAAAAGACATTGACACGGGTGACCAAAGTCACTAAAACCGGACTCTGAGCGAAAGGTTTGCTATTCGAATTCCACTATGACTTTCCACCATGACTATGGTATTTTCTAGGTTTTTCATTCCTCATCAATAATAAATGTCGGGGAAGAATTATAAAGCCTTCTTCCCAAGTTATCATTTCATCTCATGTATCATAGTATCTACCGCCTGTGATGCCAAAACACTATTGAACAATTTAATTAGAATGTTATGCCATTTAGCTCTTATTTAAATTTATGCGTTGGGAGTAGCGTTCTCAAAGTTGAAATAATTTATTCAACTAATCATAACTTCCCTGCCAATTATTACCAAAATCTTACCACTTGCAGCGGTCAAATTCCTCCGGTACGACTCAACGCCGGCACTAAACTACACTATTATTGCTTTGGTACTACTCAGCTCGAGAGGAAGTCTAAATATGAATGCCAATGGTAGGGGATACGTCTGAGAACTTCCCCCTTCTCGTATCATAAAAATGAGGAAATAGTGGCCTAAAAGGCTATTGCATACATATTTCCTTATTTATATAGGACAGAAATTTTCCAGCGAATCAGAGCCTAAATCAGACAATGCACCTATTTTCTCCAGTACTCGTTGGCTCGAACGTTCAAAATATTATCTTAACAGCAGAAATGAACTCGAAACTGTCCTATGTCCAATTTACTTGACAGATGCGAATTTAGAGTGAAAAAAATCTGAAAGGAGCTCATTTAAGCAGCATGTTCCAAAAACGATTTCGAAAACGGGCTTAGTGATTACAAAGTCATCCAAATAAGTTACAGCCATCTACTGAATGTTCTGCGCTTCGTCAAATGTTCTATTAGTGTTATTCTATAGGAAACCAAACACTTTACTGTACACAGAAAATAATACTGAAATATTTACTAAAATTACAGAAAAAAACGCTTTAGCCGACAAACGGATTAAATTAGAAGTCAGAGATGGGATATATTTTACATAAACTTAGCTCTGCATGCTATGTTCCTCAATCCTAAATATTTTCTCTAATAAAGTCATAAAACTATTTATTGTCTATTTTCGCTTTATTTATGATATATATGGTTTAATATTTTGGGGGAATTCCGTTGAAAACAAACATGTTTCTGTTTCACAAAAGAAAGCAGTATGAATAATATGTGATACAAATAATAGAACATGATATAGCTATATATTAAAAAAAACACTTCCTTGTGAGTATAAATTTTCTCTTACGAACTTTTACATTGAAAATCAAGACCAATTCATCGGAGGAAAAAAAATACAAATAGGTGCATAGCATAAATACGAGTATTAGACAAAAATGTAATCTGTATAGATATTGCAAATTTGTCTTATTATTAAAAAGGATATTATTATAATGCATCAGAATATGTCATGTTCTCCCAATACGGGAAATTATTATTATTATTATTATTATTATTATTATTATTATTATTATTATTATTATTATTATTATTATTATTATTATTATTATTATTATTATTATTATTATTATTATTATTATTATATCATCCGATAATAGGAAAATATTCAAATGTGATATCTATTATTCAGTTGGTGAATTCACAGACGTATAGTGTATATTATGCAAATAATGTTCAATCATAAGACAACTTACTTAATTTGGTATAGTATCACTGTATAGCAAATGATAAAAATGTATGAAATGTACTGCTCTTTTGTTATGGAAAGGCAGCTTAAATAATCCGCTAGTTTTGTAGTCCCGCAGATAGAAGAGACAATGGCAAAATGGCGAGGATACTAAACGAACGGTCAAGGAGGAGGTTCGCATAGTGATCCGTTTTATATAAGCAAAAAATACGAACCTGACAACATTAATGAGAGAATTGCGTCTATATTTGTAGAGGAATAGATGTCTGTCAACAAGTGCGGAAATAGCATCTTGACTTTGCAGAGTATCAAACGACTGTGAAATATAAAGAAAGAAGTGGCAGACCGTTCATCATCAGAGGTATTCGTTAACGCCAGCGATGAAAGCTGTAGGAGAAAAGATGTAAAGGTGCACTTTAATCTTTCACGCAGTATTGTATCGGATGTTGCAATTGGCGAAGCATGGCTATTTATGTAGGCTGAAACATGGTATGTCGAAATTAATGGAAAATTTAATTTAATAACTCTGCATTGTTATCAGAAAGATTCTTCATGTTCAGAATTAAGGTGTTGTGTCTGTAATAATGCAAATGTTAATTAAATCAAATTACATGCAACATAAAAAAATAAATAAATAAAAGGGAAAAGACATTGTCACGTGACTCATCTCCTTAAATCGTTTGCATGTAAGCTTATCCTCCGGCCCTTATCTGTACAGTTTCATCAATCGCTGTTGAAACGAATTCTTGATGTTTTAATGACAATTTTACCACAATCAACAGAATATAGCAGTTCACAATTACGTAGAAACAGGGGGAAAGCAATTATGAATGAAAAGCTATCAGACAATCAATCGGTTGACGGTTCTGCTCAAAGTGAAATATTTTAATGTATTTTAAAAATTAATTGTAAAAATAATAAGTCGTTAAAATAAAATAATTCCATAATTCTATATGACCACAATAAACAACAAATAGCAAAATACTTTTCTGGTCTTTCTGGTATCCCTGTTGAACTTAAGTTCTGCAAATATATAATAATAATAATAATAATAATAATAATAATAATAATAATAATAATAATAATAATAATAATAATAATAATAATAATAATAATAATAATAATAATAATAAAGGCAAACATAATCAACTACGCTGAATCCAAGGCTAGCCTGTGACATATCGAAAACTGATGGAAGATCCCCTTCGCCTCTCACTGACAGTTACTTGAAAAATCACTACTACGACTGCGAAGGGCAGGCGGGCTTTCGACTGTATGATTGGTAATCGGCTATCTGCATCACCAACAGGGCGCTAGTTCAAATAAGGAAACATTTCGTCAATGAAAATTAATACTTACGAGTCAGCACACTAATTCTAGGTAGGCTCAGCCTTACAACCTTAACGGACGCGTTGCCCTTGGACTTAGCGCAAAGTGTGCTCCAGGTGAATCCCAAAGAAACTGCCGGACTAACAAAAACTTAAGAGCATAGTCACTCGCTAAAGGACCTGCAACCCTTTGTGTTGAGGGTGGCGCCTTTCGTTTGCAACAAGATAATCAGATACGGATATACAACTTCGATCAAAAAAAAAAAAAAAAAAAAAAAAAAAAAAAAACTGGAAAGATGAAATGTTAACATAACCAACAAAATAAAAGCTTAAGACGGTCATAAGTAGGGAAGATGATGGCAACCACATTTTTGGATGTTCATGGAGTGATTCTTTTTGATTTTATGTAGTATTCACACGAATGTGAATGCAGCTGCGTATTAGGAAATATTAATGCATCTTAAAAAAACCTATCAACTACTTGATTTGTATTCTTTATACTTTGTAATGCTAAACCTCATGTAGCACGCGACAAAACAGTCTAGTTGCACATTTGGCATTAGTAACATATTTCCGTCCACCTGGTACCTTCGGACTTTATTTGCTTGAGAAAATGAAGAAACCTTTATAGGGCAGACCGTTTTTCAGTTAAGCAGAAGTGATAAAATGACTCAACGAGCATAATGCTATTTTTTTATCCTCAGGAAAATAGAAAAACTAATTTTACTTCTAACAAATACTCAATAATTTTGGTAATGGTGAAGAAAATAATGAAATGGTGCCGAAATGAAACATGACCTATAATTTAACTCTTTACCTACGAAATATTAAGGAAACTTACCTTTTGTCTTACTCTCGTAGATGATTCACAAAGCACATCATTATTTAGAACGGTTGCAGTAGATTTAGCTTTTGATGGGAGTTTACAATGAGATGTAAAATTAATACCACAACAATTTTGCCACATTGCCACAAATCGCTATCAATAGCGCAAATTTTTCACAAATTTTGGTTATCATATCACTAAGCAACTTTTTATTAAAAATTGCAAAATTAAACTTTTCGGTCGCTTAGAGGGGTAAGACATATCGATGGATCCTAAACGATACTTTTCCTTTAATGAGAAAGGCTAAACTAGTATAAATGAACGTTTCACTGAAAGTAATATTATCGCAAGATTATCTCGCAGCTCTTACAAATTAAAACTATGTAACTATGCAAATTATTCTTGTTAACCGGTATAATTTTTGACCTCACTATTGAGTCCTATTCCAACCAAGAATTTTCATTTGATAATACTCATGGGAACAAAGAAGTAACATTCAGTGAACTTTGATAGAGTTAGGTAAAAAGAAAAAAATACACGCATATCTCTCTTTAAAAACATTTGCATTGACTTATATTTTACCATAATATTTTTAAAAAACCAAAGTTCAAACTTTCAAGGAGATTTATCTAACGTGTTCTCTCTTGCGTAAGCCACTGGTTAAAATCAACACAAATTAATATTTTTAAGAGAAAATGAGCAATCGAAATTTTTATAACAATTGTGTATATGATAAAAAGAAACTCAACAACAGGAGGAAGGCAAATACTACCAAACGAGAATGTGCAAAACGAGTGTATGCTACGACCTAAGCCATTGCCAAGAGTATGTTTAAATGAGAAACAGTTCAGACATTTAATTATGTATAAGTCTAATATCAGAAATGAGAATTAGCACTGAAATATTTGGTGTATTTGTATCGAAGCTGAAAAAATTGCATTTCTGGATTCTAAAATGTAAAATACTGAATTTATAAAATATTTAAGGCAAGGTTATGACGTATGGTATATCTTATTCGGAGCTTAAACAAATTAAAGAAATGCCAGATTCATATGAAAGAACGAGGTCTTCCCTGAACCATAATTTAAAGACGTTCAAAGTATGAAGTGTTTACTTTCATAACAAGGACCGTAAAAATATAATTTTCAAAAGAAACAATATTTTAAAATATCTCATATTTTGAAATGACGTGATGCGTTAATTTAAAAATCTTATATGATCATACAGCGAGTGAAAATTAAATTATACAAATGGTCACTTATTTGTATATTCATTATAGAAGCTTGTTTATTTTGTAATTATTTCATTCTAGGTTCACCGCCTGAGGTGTCTCAGTAGTAAAACTGGCGTTAAGCATTATTAAAAAAAATTCTAGATTCATTATACCATGGAATGTAGGTTATGTAGACACCATTTGATTCTGATTTATTGTTGCTAATTTTTGTAACTGATTAACGTTCCATGCCGGCTACTTATCAAGATAAGTAAAATCAAATGACTTTATGACGCAAACAAGTTTCACAAGGGTGAGGAAAAACCGCATTCGAGCACCTTTAATAGATCTCAACTTTTGCAGTTTTTGTGCAGGTTTGATTTGGTTTATTTAAGGACGCTTTTAACATTTCAGGCTATCAGCATCCCATTCAATTTAAAATTAAAACTTTTACTCAGAGGTCTCTTCTTTCAGGCTTGATGTTCTTTTCGTGCCGTAAATGTACGACAAGTGACCCACGGCTTTATTTCCCTTCCGAAGGAAGCCCGAAAAAATCCGGGCCGGGATTGAACCCACGATCTTGGGTTTAGAAGGCAAGAATGGTTGCCACTTACACCACCAGGGCCGACCTTTGTCCTAGTCAATTGAGCAACTGATTCATATGATTATTTTTTATTGCCTAACAATTTTAAGAGCAAATTGAAGTTCTGTCTTACTCATCACTTGGCACCAGTAAAACAAACTGCTCAACAGTCTTTCAGCTTCGGTTGTCAGTAAATTATTGATTGGAAGTGTTGAACGGAATTATACGAACACCGGCGACACATAAATGAACAAGAAGCACATAAATTGTTAGAATCAGAAACTACAGACTAAGATCGAATTTTATAGTGATAAACCTGGTGAAGCTAAAGATGTATATACTGTATCCGAGGACATTAGAGGAATATTTTTTTAAAAAGACAAAGAATGTTCTGCAGAAGATGCGTATTTAGCTACTAATAAGCCAATATTTATGAAATCCGTCAGCAATGAACCTTACATAATACTAAACTTGGCTTAAACATTATGTATAGGTATATATACAGGTTTTAATGAACAACGCCGAAATGTTTTCACTGCATATAGAGGAGTCTTAGACAAGTAATTTGAGATAGGGAACTTGGGTCACAGGCGTAAAATGTCGAAGTTATGGCCTATTGAAGAAATTGCAATTTTGTGTTCTGCTAAAATTAATAAAAGTAAAATTTATATTATAATGGCTTCATGCACTCTTAATAATCGCAATAAATCTAGTTGTTAATAACCAACAACAACCTTTTCACAATTTAGCGTTAAAATAATCTGTAATATTTCAGGCTAAACACCGAATGCATGCCATTACATTAGTGGTGTGTACTAAGAATTCAGTTGTAAGAAATAAAGTCGTGATAGTAATCTATGGTCGCGATTATACATTTTTCCTAATGTTGCAAGATGCTTATCAATTGTTTCACGTAACAGAAAATGCTTTCTGTTTTTCTGAACTTGCAGACATGTACCTGATTTATGGAGCAGCAAGAGGTTGAGCTGTAAGAGCTGCTGGGGAAAAAAAAAAAAAAAAAAAAAGAAAAAAAAATAATAATAATAATAAAAGAAAGAAAGAAAGAGAAAGAAAAAGAAAAGCAGGAAAGGATAAAATACTAAGAAAAAGTCTTCTTGCTATAGAAGAACTCGAGCAGTTCAAAATATAGCGATTACAATTTTTCTTAGTGTTTTATCCTTTTCTGCTTTTTTTTTTAGTTATTGTTATTTTAGTTACATTGTTAATAGTGTTACATTATTTTTAATGTATATTATATATAAGGTGTACCTTGTATATCTAAGGTGCAAATATTAGAGGGTTAAGAGATATATGACTATGTAAAGGCCATTTTTCCCTAAGTCAATTAGTTTTTTTTAATGAGATAAATGTATTGTCTGTTTCTGAAAATCGACAATTTCGAAGGGCATAAGTCTAAACAGACTAATGCTAGGCATTAGAAAAAAAGTTAATACTTTCACCGGAAGCATACATACTATATGTGTCATCATATTTAAAATATAAAATTTCAACAGCAATTAATTTCATCAATTAATGTCACTGACTTTTTTACGGCAAACAGTAAAAACAGAAATAAGAAATATCACCTGGTTGCTCTCTCTCTCTATGACTTAAAGTGTCAAAATGATTATTTATTATTATTTTGGTATTTATTATTGTGACAATATAATAATAATAATAATAATAATAATAATAATAATAATAATAATAATAATAATAATAATAATATTTCACTAAGAAAAGCTTCTATAAAATGAGAATTTCGTTAAAGTATATTGGTACACATGGATCTTACTAATTGCATTAATTTTTATGGCTAAGCGAAAAATCAGTCATATTACTTTGATTTGTCTGATAACTGTACTAGTGTGTAAGATAGATATATTTTTTTGAGTAGTGTTTAACGCCCGTTTTTACTACTGAGGCACCACAGGCGGTGGACACTGATGATACATGAGATGAAATGATAAATTGGGAAAGGATATTTTTTTTAAGGAAGGAAGCGTTCCAGGCCTAAGTTTATATGCCTCCCCGGCATTTTCCAGTTATGAAGACTGAGGAAAACCTGGAAAAAACCCCAGTCAGGGAGGACGGTCTCGGCGGGATTCGAACCGCAGACCTCCCGCTCACGAGTCCGTGCCTTAACGACCTCGGCCACCCGTGGCGGTAAAGATAGATATAAGAACTGTGCTTCTATATAAGAAATTATTGTTTATGTTTACCTCGCAGCACAAATCTGAAAATTATATTTGTCTTATTAATTTCTTATTTTGCAATATTTCAACGTCATTGTGGGGAATGATTCAATTATGTATAACAGATGTTCATCAAATCTTATAAAATAATGACTATGTAATACAAATCATTGTATTTAGCAAGATATGACCTTTAAAACGAGCTATTGTTCTGATTTCAATTTTTAGGGATTCGAGAATTGTATTGTTTTAAAATCGACAATTTTAGATGAAAATTGTCAGATCTAGACATGCTATGCTTCATAGAAGCATTTTCCTTTATATGTTGTAATTGCATAAAATTATTTATTAAATTTTAAAAATTTTGAGCTCAATTGTTCCAATTTTCTCGCCCGATTTCACACGGAAGCGTCCTAATAAACAATTATTACAAAGGAAAGAATTTATACATACGAAGCTTGTCCGTGTTTTAAGAAGACCAAGAAAATATATTATAAAACTACAAGAGCAGTTCCAACATAAGTTATATTGTTCAGATCCTTAACATTGGTCACATATTGTAGTGAAATGTATTGTAGTTAAATTACAAATACAAATTAGAAGGAAAGGAGTGAACGGTATGCACGAATTTCATTCTAAGGTGGTAAAATCAGGATCATAGCGCTAAAAAGGAAATCACTTAACCGGAAACTGTAACAGGAAGCTTAAGATAATGCCTCTAGAGGGAAAATTGAGTTTCAAATTATCGTTTTAATTTGCAGGGAAGTAAGCTGGAATTATTCTGAGAATTTCCTTATTAGCTATTTATTACAGCCTAAATTTGAGGATCATTAGGGGGGGGGGTTCAGCTATTCCAATATAATAGTATGAAATTTATTTTCTCATCATGAAAGTTTTAATTTTGGGAAAATAAAGCTCTTCAAAGTATTTTAGTCAACAAATTTACATAATTTTTCCAGAAATGGGCGAATGCTCAATTTCATTCCAAATAAAACACATCTAGATTCGAAATTCACTAAATTTATTGAAAAAGAGGAGAAAAGAAAGCAAAAATAAATTTATTTACTATTATTTTGCATAGAGAATTCAGCGTTGAGTTTTATTGCTGCTTTTAAAAAATCGCAAACTCACTTTCAGTTGATCATGCAGTTCTCTAGGCTGCGCAATAATGTATGTTTTAATTCACTCTGCAGTGAGGGAGCAGATCGATACAAAGCAAAGTTAGGTAGAAACACACTTCACTCTTCTAAAGATAACAAAACGTTTTAAGGACCGATCCTAACATTCTAAGCCTTGGGCTTTCCACGGAAGTACCTACAATAAAGACGCGTCTAAAAGGCTTAGAAAAGCATTTTGGGCTGAACAGTCAACAGACGTGCTATACTGCTACAGTTTTACACGAAGATTAAACATTCAAGAATATTAGGGAAGATGATCAATTGAGGGAAAGACGAATGTGATTATCATAAAAGCAATTTGAACTCTGAAAAGAGTACCTGAAGCTATAGACTGACATCCTATCCCTCTGATATCTGTAGATGCTAAGTGCAGCTAAATTAAAAATGATCTATATGGTTGTCAGAACTCGGAATTGGCCTTAGGTCTAAATTTTTAAGTCGATGCTAATGAACTCTGAAAAGACGAGGGGATAGGCTGCTTTTTCACGATTTTATAAGTTGATATTCTGGCGTTTAAAACAAATTCGTTTAAATTCAAATTTAGCATATTTTTCTGTTCTTAAAAATTCTATTTACTTTCAAATGTCTACAAATCCATTCTTCAGATTTAAAATCAATTGAATCCATTTTACCCAAATTACCTTGAAACAGTAAGCTTGGAATTAAAATGATTGCCATTAATGATAATAAGATAGTGTAAAAAAGTCTTGTACAATAGGAACATTTTATTTTGTATAATAACCTTTAAGCATTTCCCGAAAATGTAGTTTAAGACTTTTTTCCGAAATTCAAATTTACTGGACTTGGTCGGTTTTGATTCCAAGGAAGATGTGAGAAGGGAGTACTGCTTTAACAATGTCTTTATCTTTCCAAAAAATACACTTTAAATAAGCTTAGATTCAGTACCAGTGTCAAGTAGTATTTCTATTAGGTTAAAAGTATGCAAAATGTTTAATGCCGTACCCTTTGCCTATGTTTTCAGCAGTCAAAATGGAGGCTAAACACAACCTGAATCGACGAGACTGCTTATTTAAATGACACAATTAAGAGTTTAATCTGAAAAATCTGGACTTAATGAGAGTACAATGTATGTTACTTAGAAGCATAAAAGAATATCCACTTTATGAATTTTGCCAAATTATAAAGCTATCTTTTCTTAATACAATAGCGTTAATATCGCAAAACAACTAATTTTGGACTTGGTGACTTCTACTTGAACGATGTCGATAAGTATGTCAATATTATATTTTATGTTTAATTTCTTGAAATTCTTAGAATATTTGCAGATGGTACAGCTATACTAAAATTTAAAAAACCAGAGTTCCGGTAGACGACAGCAATGCTTAAAGTGCTGAGTAGCGTTTTGCAATGCACTTGCATGTTTATCCAAGGACAAAGCTTATCGGAACATTGTTAAGGGAAACGGTTTCCCAGTGTAAGGAAGTAGCGGGCTACCTCAGTTTCCGGTTCTAGTTTCCCTAAAGGAGATTCCCAAGAGTTGGCACCAAACTGTCGCTCCCAATGCTTTATAGTCATAAATATATATCAGTGCTACTTTTCCTTGGGACTATTATCTATTCTTCCATGGGGTTTTAAGCGCTATCCTAAATTCCGAAAGAAGCCCGGAAAAATCCATACTTCAGCTATCGAAAACGAACCTCAAAACAGTGTTTATACGAGAGAACAATTTTTATGTATTCTTTCATCATGTACCGGGCCCAAAACTTGCAAGTAATTTTTTTCTTGTTCTTTTTTCTTGACATTTTGACATTTGACATTGAGCATTGTAGTACACATGTAAACACATTAATCAAAATCCTTTGTAACTCGAACCCATAACACTATAGTTACCAGCTGCTCGCCTTGTCTGATTTGCAATCAATAAAACATAAACTTACTGCTTCAGCGAGAAAATTACCCGGGCATGATTTTTGGATCTTACATATTATGCAGATTAGAACTGGAATTTTGTTACAACAATTTCCACGACGCAGTTGTTTAAGGTATTTGTTTTGGCCCTGTTAAAAATTATGGAAGTTACTTTTTCTATGAAGATTAAGTTCTAAATAGCTTTTATCACATATCGCATATAGTTTTATTTCACTATGACTTCATTAGCCAGTTACCCATTCATCAGTTTCAAGATCTGTACCATTAGGTAGACATTTAATGACATGGTACTGATTCACTTTGCCCATCTTAGCAAATGATTAGATAACTCTTTTCTGCAGTGTTAAGCCCTTTTCCCTTATTACCCTACCAAGTCTATGCTTATGAAGAAAACAATAATTAGAATAACCACATTTACATTTTATCCAGAACACATGAATGATTTTCTCACATTCAGTAAAATTAAAAAAAATATAAAAAAATAAAATAAAAATAAATAAAAATAAATAAAAAAAAAAAACAAACTAAAATACTACTGATCTTTCGGGTTTTGTCACCTGAAAGGCAGCTGGTGGATCGGTAGTCAACGGTAACTTCCTATTCGCGCAAATTATTAAAGTTCTCGCAATTACAAAAACTACAATAAAAATAAGTATGAACACAATGCCAGGATATGTTAGAAATGTCCTGCTACATCTATACATTTCCGGCATATTTTTAGAAAATGGTCATTTACAAGCATGAGTTAAACTTCCGAGACTGAGTCAATTTCTCATCTGATATTTTCTTTAGGTTCTCCCACAAATATAATACATTATTTTTCTGAATTTATGGTTAGTAATCTCTATTGCGTTGTATAATTTACTGTGCACCATTTTCTCGCCATGCCCTTAATTTTGGTTGGTTGATTTTTTTTTTTTTTTTTTTTTTTGTACTCCAATACCTATTATTTTGCGCCGAGGCATGACCACATAAATGGATCTTTGCTTAACGAGTAAAGAACATTAAGTGTGGCCCAATTACTTAATCATTAATGTTCCGTAACATCCAATTATAGAAATTTATCCGAATATCGAATCACCTACCTGCAATTCATGAACCTAGTGAAAGTTAAAATTGTCTGAATTTCGAAAGATGTACTGATCGTGCTGGTGCACAGTAAATGCATAGACGTAAGTAATATGGCCCATCTTTTTTCCATACGTTTTAATTAACTCGCTTTCTTGTCTGTTCAGGTGGAATTTTGCAATTAATTTTTCATGCCCTTCTAAATGAGATAGAGACTTGAAAATTCACACATAGGTCAGAATTGGATGACAATACAATATAATACGGTAATTATCGTGGTTCAATGGTTCCACGGTTCAAAAATATGGTTTCGCAGTTTTGAATGTAACGCAGCACAATGTCAAACACGAAGGTTTTAAAAATTGTAAGATTGAATAGTAAGAACACATTTCTGCAGTTTCGTTAATAATGCATAAAAATATAAATTTTTAATAATATTTATTTAACAATAAGAACAGTTGCTATGATGACTAAATTATATTTATCAGTACAGCAAATAAATTATAGTGTAACTTGATTTATATTTAATTTCAAAGTTATATTTGAATCTAAAATGATTAGAATTCTTTTTGCTATATTTTGATAACAATACAGTCGCCATAGCAACTATTCAAATAAACAGCGCGATGTCGAACGCGCAAATTCCGAGAAATGCATGGCTAAAGCGCGACCAACTGTGACGATGGAAAAACGTTCTTCTCGACTCGCTAATGACACGCAACGACATCTAAATATCTTGATAACAATATAGTCGTCATGGCAACTTTTCAAATAAAAGCATCAAATTTAAATCCTCACAATTAAATCCGTACAAATAACATTTAATAAATCTGATTTCTATTACATAAATTCAATTGCGCTAGTGTTCATGTATAACATGTATATTAATAATGTATTAATAATTTCAACTGCGTAAACAAGTACTGAATGAGTATTATATTTAGTATAATATAATGAGTTACATATATTATCAAAGATTTTGACTTCTATATTGAATATCTGGTACAAATTTCTTTAATATAGAAATAAAAAAAAATCAAAATTAACTTTGTGTTTCTGTAGTTTGTTTTTAATTAAACAAAAAACAATTATTAATCAACTGTTTCGATATATCAACGAAGTAGATAAAACAATTTTCTATTTTAGATGTGATCAAGAAAGAACAAAATGATCTAAATCTGAAAGTTGCTTAATTTTTGTCAATATTTAATCGAGATGTCTAATATTGATTGCAAAATTACGTGCACACAAGACCAAAAAGTAGAAAATAATTTAAATAAAAATATTTTTAAAAACTATGTTTTTATTTTCTTAACAGAAAAAAAGTTTGATACTTATTTAAAAAAAAAAAAAAAAACAGAAAAGAGGATCTGGTACAAATATATTTAATACTGAAATAAAACTTTTCAAAATTAACTTTGTGTTTCTACATTTTGATTTTAATTAAAAAAAACAATAATCAATCAACTGTTTCGATATATCAATGGAGTAGATAAAACAAGCTTCTATTTTAGATGTGATCAAGCGAAAACAAAATGAACTAAATCTAAAAGTTGCTCAGTTTTTGTCATTATTTAATCTAGATGTCTAATACTGATTGCAAAATTACGTGCATGCAAGACTAAATAGTAGAAAATAATTTAAACAAATGCTTTTTTTAAATTCACGTTTTTATTTTCTTAATAGAATAAAAGTTTGATACTTATTCAAAAAATAGAAAATTTAAAATTAAATTACAAATGAACTAAAAACATAAAATAATTCATCGTGGCCAAATGCAGATTTATAACGCCATGCAAATTCATAAGGTCATAAGCGTTTTTAGAAAAATTCTCCCAAACAAAATACGTGGAGCGCATGCAGATAAAATTAATAACTGTTAAGGGTATTTATACTTTAAATTAATCATACAAAAGGTTCAGACAAACTATTAATGCAATAAAATTTTATTGCATCACCCCACATTTTTCGTCGGAAGAATTTTTCTAAAAAATTTATGAGATTATGAATTTGCATGGGGTTATAAGTCTGCATTCGGCTAGAATGAATTATTTGAGAATATCATCAATACAGCAAGATACAGGAATAAAATACGGCAGTATGTGATTCATTTTTATGGGGGAAGTTGAAAAATAAAGTGTATAGAATAATCCGCCACACATTAGAACTAAAAACTGACTAATTTCGGAAGATGAATTGATGCGAGAACGAAAATTTTCTAAAAAGATGTCAGAAATGTGTGAATATAGCAGGGTAAAGAAATAACAATCTCCCGTCATAAAATACGCGCTTATTATTTGCATTGCAATTGCGAGAACTCGAATCATATGCTTCACTGAGCCATGGCTCTACTGCCTACGCACCAACGGCCGTGAAACAGGCGACAAAATCTGAAAGACACGATATATGAAGAAATAAGAATATGTATCGCTATTTTAAATGTGTCTATATTACAATTTGTTGGTACTGGCAGTCTAGTGGTAACCATACTTGTCTCGTAGGCGCAAGAACGCGGGTTCAAACCCGACCACGGCTTTTCGGGAATAAAAATCTAGTATGGCTTCCTTCGGAAGGGAAGTAAAGGCCTGGATCCTGTGTGATTGACGGCACATAAGAACCTCAAGTCTGAAAGAAAAGACCTCTGAATTGAATGGGTCACTGATGATTTGAGATGTTAAACAGTTTCCGTAAATATACCAAATAAATAAAATAAAAATTATAAGAGCAACAATGAAAGACAGTAAACTCCATTCAATGAAAACTACTAAAGCTCATACGAGGGTAGGTTCATAAGTTTCCGGCCTAATCATTTCCTAGGTATCGTAAAGATATACACTACATTTCACCTTTCAATATAGTTACCGTTTATTGCAATACACTTCTCACATCTTTGAATTAAATTTTCAACTCCCCCTCCCCCAAATATTCAGAAATCTGATCTGCAAAATGGCATATACAGCATCCATCACTTTTTCGCCACACTTAAATTTTCAACCTCGAAGGTCCTCCTTGAGTTTTGAGAAGAGGAAACAGTCACTAAAAGTTAGATCTGGGCTGTAGGATGGATGTTCGATTTCCTTGAAGCCACATTTCTTCACAGCTTCCTTTGCAACAAGATCGATGTCGTGAAGAGGGCGCATACTACCAGCGTTCCTCGCCTTTTCTCTTTGATGGAAGCACGTAGTCTGTGCAGTAGGCCAGCATAGTACTCCCCATTTACTCTGACGTTCCTCTCCTCGAGTCAATGAAGAATATTCCTTCACGGTTCCAAAAGATTGTGGCCATGATCTTTTTGGTTGACTGAGTACCCTTGGCCTTTAGAAGCGGTGCTTTACCAGTTTTACGCACTCCATTGATTATCTTTTGGACAAGGATCATAGAAGAGCATTTCCTGTAATAATGGTTTGCAGAACCTCTCTCTCGCTGCCCAGCTGAGCTCCAAAAATGCCTGACAAAGATGACTCATTGGTGCTTTTGGACTGAGGAAAGAAACCTAGGCATCCATCTTTCACTAAACTTATTCATGTATAAATATTCATGAATAATTCAAAGGTCTGTTGTTTCAGAAAGGCTCAACCTTGCTATTTCTATAATTTCTCCTTTCACAAGAGCGATGTTTTCAGGAGTGAGCACCTCCAAGGGTCGACTTGCACGCTCTTCATCTTCAATGCTTTCTCAGCCCATTTTTTAATGGTAGAATATGAGGGAGGTTGCTTTTCCATATACTCTGTTCAATCGCTGTTTAATTTCATTTGGAGTAAGTCTTTTTGTGATGAACTTAAAAACAGCTCAATACTCCATTTTGAACATGTCACAATCTTCTACACATAGCCTTCTTTATGCAACGATATCTGAACAACTGAACATAGCAGAGCAAAAGTTACAGCTGCATTTATTTAACAGATATGGTATGACACCAAATAAGGACTGAAGGCGATAATCTTATCGATGAGTCTGAAACTTATGGTCCTATTCTTGTACAAGTTCATTAACATTTAAAAATGTGATTTCAGCTCTGAACTGCAAAAAATCATTGTAAGAATGGTAATGAAAATGATTTTGAAAGTTATGCAATTTTAAATTTGGTAAAGTGTCCAAGTGACTATATTTTCCATACTGCTATGCCCCTAATTAACACAATCTATAACAAAGGAATTCCAGGAATACAATTGTATGCAAATACCAAGCTTTCTACTATCTGCATATGAACATTGATTTATCTTGACAGATGGTAACCAAAGAATTGATATACCAATCTTCCATGTGGCCCAGACTTGAAACACATAGTTTAGTGCTGTTTCAATATGCTAGACTAGACAGAAGGCCAATAAATCCTAAGCTGATTTTATAGATAAATGATGATATTAGCAAGTCTTCATAATGAACTAATTTGGTACTAATACACTGCTTTTATGCATGTTATGAAAGTCTTGATTGAAAGTAAATGAATTGCTAATCTCCAAATATGTTCACAATTTTCAATAAAATTTGCAACAATAATTCAGAAACTCCAGCATATACTTTAAAGGTTACTACATATTTTTTGTTTGTTTTGTCTGAAACACCAACTGTATACAAGACCAATATTGTCATATAGTGTAACATCCTTCTGATATTGGTCTGTCACTTCATTATATGATGTAAACAGGAAATACTTTATCAGGCAAAAAATGTTATTCCATTACAATAATATCCTTGACCTTGGACTTCTTTCCCAAAACTCAATAACTACAAATCATAATTTTACAGCAAATGCATTTTTTTTTCTGGCAAGGGTTTATTTAAAGACAGTTATTATTTTCCCCAATACACTTTAATTACGAAGTAAACACAATACCATTGTTAACATTGTTAACTTTATTTGTTTACTACCTTAAATTACAGGGTTTTCTCAAAAGCTGATAAATAAAGTGGAGGATTTTCTCATAAATATTTATATTTTGCTATATATGTTTTTAGTTTATTTTTGTATTGATAAGGCATGTTTTTCAACATTTATTGAATTTAACATAAAACCCCCTAATGTAAATTTTCAGGATTATTTTTACTTGATTTTAAGTTGTCTTCCAAGAAATATGCTTAGAAGTCTCTTGCATCTTCAGATATTTCATAGTGCTTGAGCTAAGTGGAAACATCCTTTTATCTTTGCCCTTCATATTTTTTTTTTTTTTTTTTTTTTTGGTAAATCTCTGGAATATTTTAACATGAGCTGGTGGCAAGTTTTTTTTCCTTTCTTTTAGCAGCTACGACTTGAATTGGATTTCCATAATGAATACCCTTTACTGATATTTAGAATTTATTCAGGATCTTTTTGTATGTTTACTCTTCATCTTAAAAAGGTTATTTTTACCATAATACTTTCTTTGAGGTTTTCAACATGTTTCTGATTTTCCAGTGCAGCATATTGCATTTAGATAAAACAAAGACTGAAGAAGTATGGAAAACAATATTATGAAACTTATTTGTCACAATGCGCTACAAACGGTTTTAAAAAAATGTCTTCATGCCCGGAGGGGAACCTACGCTTTTAACCATAGCATCACTGCACACTCTGACACAGCTAATGAAACACACACACTAGTGAGTCTTTAGTGCATGCCATTTAACACAATGGCTGCAGTGGTTACACAGCTTTGCTGGATACCATGTGAACCACTTGCTGTATTGAGGACTTTTGCATTCAAGAGATGACCATATTTTTTGTCACCAGGGATACATCAATGTCAGATTTATATTCATTTGCACCAAAATGAGTGCACTCAGAATAATATAGCACCATTCACCATGCAAATATCTCAAAAATAAAATTAAAATGTTTTGATAAGGTGGAATCTTTAATAATGATCTCTAGCCAGTTTCTAACATGGTTCACAACAATTAAGTCTGGAATTTAAATGATATTAATACTAAGTTATATTAAAATATATAAATTAGAATGCAAAATATTACTGGTTTATCCACTTTCATTTACTCTGTTCGTGGTCATTTTAGAGTATTTAAAAAATCTGGACATTTTTGCTACTTTTAAATATGGGAAATATTGATTTTAGAAATAATTAATTATATGGGGTGATGTATTACATCAAGGTTATATGACTCCAATGTTATTTCCACTTTTAAAATTGTGAATTTATCAAGTTTTGAAAAATGCTCAATTGGGATAGCACCAGTAACGAAAAAAGACCCCTTGCCTTCCTTGATTTTAGTCCTATACCAACATTAAATGCTACATTATTATACTTTAGTATCATTAGATGATGGTAATTATTATACCATAAACAGTGCTAGAATGAAGGTAATGATGGAAACTATAACGAAGGATATGTGCCCAGATTTTTATTTGCTTATGCTACCAGTAGTATTTGGTCCTGCAATAAATTCTCTCTCTCATACAAAGGACCCTGTTTTATGGCAAAAATAAAACAAATATGTTTGCAATAATCAATAGCCTCATGTTCAGATTAACAAACCTACCAATAACCAAGATAGAATACAAATCTGAGCATTAAAAAAATCATAGGTATAGAATAGAAAAATGGCTACACAATAGATCTGGCCAACAAGAAAATAGAAGAAAAAAATAATAACAATAATAGCAAAAAAAAAGACATCATCACAATAAAAGGCTACAAAGGAGACCATATATAAGAAATTCACATTCCATCTATGAGTACACCAAACATTCCAGAAGATTTTTAAAGATGCAAACATTTTTTTGGCTCCAGCAAACAAAAGCAGTTTAAAAAAAAACTCATAAAAATGAACACAAAAGACAAAACTTTACAAATCAGTTGTAAAGATCGAAATTTATAAGCAATACAAAAAGAAAAATTGCCCTATGGTTTAAGGAACATATGAGAAATGTACAATATAAACACATGGAGAAATCATAGATAGCATACTGCTTCTGGCAAAAAAAAAAAAAACAAATTTGAACCAAAACTTTTAAAAGCTCTTGAAAAATCCATTGAATTAACAGCAAGGGAAAATTTAAAGTAAAACACTAAAAATCATGTCGTCACATTAAAACTCTCTGTGCAGCCACTGCTGATTTTTCAGCACATTTTTGCAATGAGAATCATGAAATAGAGAAGGACATAACATTACTAAAAACAATTCAACATCCGAAAGAACTTAATATATGGGAAAAAATTTACATAAAAAAATATGAATACAAACTTATGAATTTTGATATACCGGAAGCAGACAACATATTGTTTAAGTTCATTAACAGACCACCAGAGCAAGCATAGTAACATACATACTTTGCTGAAATTGGCTCCTCAGTCGTCGTTTTGGTTGACAATGTGAGGAATGTACCTCACGAAACATGTACCAAAATTACTTTTATAAGTGTGTTTGTGAAACTTAAAGAGAGTTTTAATGTGACGACATGATTTTTAGTGTTTTACTTTAAATCAAAATAAGATTAACAAAAGTTTCACTGTGTGGATTCCCAAATTCCGTAAACAAGGGAAAATTTATTCATAAACAAAAACAAAGAAAATTTAGTTATTTTAATCTTTCTAACGACAGTAGCCTTTCATTAAATTAATAAAATCTGCAAAGCAACATCTAAATGCCATGCTAGGAAGCTGACAGTGGAACTATGCTGATGATAAAGGCAACAATCTTTGAAACATGTCCAAGTGGAACAAAATTAGTGAAATTTTGTTGCAAATATAAGTAAATTTAGTAGTATATTACTTAATGAACATTTTACAGAACATACATATTACTTAAAATTTCTACCTTTTGCATTTATATTCTAAGGAAAATGATCTGATTATGCATCTATCACAGTAAGTACCACTTCCAGCAGTTCAGTGGCTACTGTCTTCATCAAATTTGTTTTTAATAACTCAACTTTTTAATACAGAGTAGAGCAAGTCTTTTACTATAAGATATTAATAGTTGGTAGTCCAAAGAATTGAGATCCAGACTTGCTGAGAGGCAATCAGTAGAAGTGATAAACTCGGGCACAATTATTTCTAAACAGTATTGTACTGACCTTGCTTTGTGTGCTGGTGCTGAGTCTTGTTGAAATAACCAATGCTTTCTGTAAAAAGGGTGGTACCTACGAAATTCAATAATTTTTCCAAAACACCACTTTTGTATTTGCATGTGCATTTTTTACTCCTTTATACACAGAAATGCAGTTGTATGAATCCCTCAAAGACTCCCCACCAAATCATCACTGATGCTGGGTGTGTACTCTTTCAACTCTAACAATTATTTTCTATGGCTTCCCAAGAGCTATGAGCACAAAATATCATTTTGCCAATTGTATTTTTCTTTCACAGTGCAGATTTTTGCATCTGTGTAAAGGATTTGCCTGTGAACATCATTTGTGTAATGCTGAAGCAAGCTCTTTGTTCTTGTGTGATGTAGTTTTTGTCAGTTGGTGTCCATTTCTTCTGTGATAGGCACAAGGTCTAAGTTCATTTTTAATTATGCAAGTTCATGGCAAGATTTTCATTTCTCTTGCCACAATTTTCTGCTTCTGCAGCAGATTTCTATAAATTCTTGCAGCAGTGCCTTTAAGGCTGCTGGTGTTTTGGTCGTATATGGTCTATTAGTTCTTGGTCTGTAATCAACAGAATACATCTTATTGTATGGCTTTATGACTAGATTCACAATTCTTTTATTTGTAGTAGTTTTAATAAATTCAAAAATCATCAATGGAATAATCGAAATCATTGTATGATTGAGTTGAACTAAACACTCTTATTGCTGCACTTACATGTCTATAAATGTAGAACCGGTTTTACGAACCCTTGTTCGCATCATCAATGGTGTTTTGCTATAGCTGAGTAATGCAATAGCAGTGATATGGTTCTCTCCGATTCTCCACTTCATGTTTACTGCATGACATATGGCCTTGAACTACAGCATTTGTAACAGCTTAGTATCTTATTCTATAGTACTATGTACCAAAATGCAGAAGTGCCAACTTTAGGTATATACCTATAAGTAGGGAGAGAACCTGCGGCAAGACTATGTATAATTCCATTAAGTGAAACATTTCATGGTGGTAATAGAAGTTTTTTAGGTGAAGCCTTGGCTGAGTGGTTAGAAGGTTTGCTTCTCACTGAGACAACCCAGGTTTGATATCAGCAGCTATAAATGGAATTTGTGGTAGGCTAAAAGACTGGTTTTTCTGGGTTCTTTAGTTTTCCCTGCCATTCATTATCTAGTGTTCACTGATAGTCCACTAGTCCTTAATGTATGAATTGTAATGGACTATGCTTCTGGCCTCATGTGCTCCAATGTGGAACTTTAAAAAGTGCATTAATTTCATAATATGTATAAATTTAAACTCATCCATTGAGATATTCTCTTTGTTCACCGTTCTTTAAACATCACTTGGGTACTAAAGTAATTCTTATAAAAGACCTGTAACAGAGGTTAAGTTTTAAATTATTTGCATTTAACAAGTATTTTACCTTCTGGGTTGTCATATTTGATTTTATTCACTTCTGGGGGGGGGGGGAAGCCTTCATGATGCATATATGATTATGATCTGACTCCTGGATTTAGGATATAAAGAAAAAAACAAGATATTTTTTCTGATATTCAGATAAATTATTATCACAGTTTTCATTATTTTAACAAGGCAAGACTTAGAGCAGCAGTATGACATAACTGTGTGTTAATAATTATAAAAAACAATCATATAGTACAATAAAAATTCTATAAATAATCAAAATCACAATTGCTGAAGGAAAAATAACTAAGAACAGTATGACGATCTCTACAAAGGGCAGTGCTAGATAACAAACATAAAAGCTGCATTGTTATCATAACATTATCTCTCTCACTCACTCATTCAGGCATTTACAAACACACAAGCTACATAGTTTGCTATGATTATTCCCCTATTTAAGAAACACAAAAAGCAGATAAACATTCTTTCTGCATATTATGCACTCTTTAACTGCAATTCTAGCTATGCTAATACCAAAATAACAATAAATATGATTCAGTTCTTGCATTTCTGTGACATAACTGTTCTAAACATTAAAACAAATATTTATACCCAATATCAGGCATATGATATTTTAGTTCATAATATTTTTTGAATCCTAAGAAATTGTATTAAATGAACTGAGTAGAAATGTAACCTTCTCCTCTTCTTAGTAAACAATAAACAACTAGCAAACAATGCTGGTAATTCACAAGATTTACTGGAAGAGACAATTTTCATTGAAGGTATAACAGATATTTCCTCTTTAAATTTTTTCTCTGCTAGAGAGATTGTCAGCCTGAATAATGAGAATGATCCTCTCTCTCATTGCTTTTAAGAAACAATGGTCAGAGTGTGATTAATTAAGTTTAACAATATGCTGAGATTCAATACAAATATGCAGACTACAGAAGAAAACTGCAGAATGTAATTGATATGTACCAAAACCACAGGTTCTGATTTTGCACACTTTCATTTTGAGCGATAATGTTTTCTGTATAATCTTTGTTAAAGTTCTTTCAAACTATTAATGAGACAAATTAATGGAGCTCAAGTCTATTGGTTATTAAAATTAATAATTTTCTTTTTGAATCCAGAAAAGCTGTAAAAACAAACCTTATAATACTTCAATCATAACTGATTCTTGAGAAGCAATAAACATGTTTCCTGAAGCAAGAATGACGATCCATATGCAAATCATGGTGAAATTCATAGAAGACCACCAACCATTTCATTAATTGCCATTTATTTATTTAGCATTAAAATGCTATTAATATGACAATTTCCTAAATCATACTTGCCAGATAATCAAAAGATACAAAACAAACTGGAAGTCACTTATGGAAAAAATAGCAGTAAATCAACTTTAATTTAACTGGCATTAAATTTAAATCTTTCAGAAATTTAATGCAAGAACAAGAAAAAGTGAATTTGTAAAGTTATAACAAGCTGCAAGTCTCATATGTGAAGGATCAAAAAGATGATAATCAACACTAAAAATACCTGACATTTATCTTGGTTTAAGGAAAAAATATGGCTAAAAATCTCAAACAAATAGATAGCTTGATTCATGCAGAATTTGCATTTGCATCTCATTTCGGAACAATGTCCAAATCACCTGCACCATGACAAACTACTTCAGTATTTTCTTTTCTCTTTTTATGACAACTTGCAGACATTGTGACACCCTAAACTTGTTTCTGGAGCCCTGAAACACAAAATATGTAATAATGATGCTTAGCAACTGGTCATGCAAATAACTAGCAATAATGGAGCAAAGAATTCAGTTGAACTGGATTACATAATCATATAAATGGCTTTGACTTTTCTTTGTGCTTGTAACCTGCCTAGCAATACCATAATATAATTAAATCAATGTAAGGGTGTTAAGTCCAGTTACACACACACCTTACACTTGAGGCTGAAAGGACCATTAGCTATACTTCTGTAAATGCTGTAATATCATGATTACATTTTGTTAGCTTTGATGGTACAGATATATCTTACAAATCAATGATTTTCAGAAATAATGATCTCTATTTAAAGCTAAAGTGTGACATTGTTTAACAGAATTGAGTAATGAAGACCATTGACCATTTCTTATCAGTAGAAAATGATAAATTTGTTCCAGATGTGCTTAAGTTATTTCAGACAGTAAATCTGACTGGTTAGCTTCAAGCACAACTACTGCTACAAACAATCTGGAGCATTAAGAGTTTTTTTAATGTAAATGTCCAGGGCTCAAATATTTATTCTGGAAAGAATGGATTTCAGTGAAATAGAAAAGAGCCAAACAAGTAATGAGGATTCCTACACAAAATATTAGGTGTTATCAGGATTATTGGGACTTGTCAAATCTTTAGAGGATGCTCCAAAACTGCTGGAAATATCAAATAATTGATGTGTTAAATGGACAAACCTGAAGCTAGCGTCTGGACAAAAATAAGTAGAAAGTCATCAGAAATTGACTACGGACAAAAGCGAAATACAAGAATTAATTGATCTTTTTAGGCTTATAACAATTTTCAAATATGAAAGTGAAGGTAAGCTGTCATTGTTTTCAGCAGATTACTCTGGGCAAACTCTATTTTCAGCAACAATGTCTGTGAAGAGGTTCAAAATTCTAAGCACAGCATCTGCTTACATTTTGAGAATTCATCATACAGAATCGAAAACAAAATAATGATGCATCCATTATTTCAGGATTTTTTTGAACAGTTTATTCTCAACTGCCAGAAATTGTTTTCTTCAAAGGAATATATATTATAAATGAAAAATAAAGTAATCTTGGGACAATGTAACTAAAATAACAAGAACTAGAGATGCAGAAATAGATAAAACACTTAAAGCTGCACAATTTTCACTGTATTTAGAACAGCCCATGTTGTTCTTCAAAGGCAGAAAATTAATATTCATAATTAAAATGTCTTAAATCACAAGAATTGTTTCAGTAAGAAACAAACCAACAAATGTTTCAAAAGCACATTTTGTAAGTAGTAGTATATCATGCAATGAGAAATATTTTCCTTAGCTAAGTTATATTAAAAGAGTCCCAGAGAGCAAATACTTCTAATTATGTATGCAATTCCCACATTTTGCTTAGAGGGTGAAGTTATCTTGTTTTTGGGTACTATCAACACTTTTTACCTCCAATGGCAAAATGCTTAAGTGTGTAATCTAAGAGTTAAGTATCTGCACGTCATTAAAATTACAATGTAATGACTAGCAGCTACAGTATAACAAACATTTATCTGCTTTCTACGTTAAAATTTACAACAATGTAATACCTATGTACTGTGGCCTGCTAATTACTGCTTAACAACAACATTCACCCAATGTTAACAATACACAACATTATTAAAGGGCAGTTACAACATGCATATCACTTCATTATAGGGCCAATATTTCTTACAGTTATTAAGTAAATTTTTTAAGGGCACCAGGAACCAAATTCTAATGAATAATGTTTCTAAGCTGGTGTTGCTTATTGAGAATTACTTAAATTGAATGCCTTTAGACTCAAACTAAAAGAATTAGGTTAACTACATTTTACAGATAATGGACTGCAACAGCCACAATGCACCCAAATGTTAATATAATGAATGCATTGTTAAACTGTTGTGTAGCATTAATGCAGAATAGTATAGCAACATAGCTTCTATGGCATCTATTAATATTGGGCTATGCCTAAATCTTCAGGATGATTATTTTGGTATTAAAGATGAGTTAATAATTGAATTTTGTATCACATAAGTCTTTTGAACTCCAGGTGATATTATTCCTTTTGGATGGGAAAGCTCTGATAAATTCAACTAGGTAACTTAAACAAAAGTGAACAGCTTGTTTTGAACTCTTAATTTCAATCTACTGTCCCTATAGTGAATTATATTCTATTTACTATGAACATGTTACTTGCTTTGTTATCTGTTACTTGGGAGACATTTCAGTTGCCCTGTACTTTCACTTTCAGTATTCAACATCCAGCATACATACATACATACATATATGGAGGTATATATGTGTTTATGCATATTCTATAAACAAGTACACAGCTATTTTGCTGAAAACTAAAATTGCAATGCACATAATACAAAGATTTACACTCATGCAGGTTCCAAAAGATATAACTTCAGTACCTGGCAAAACAGACATTTAAAACATTTCTAACTTATCCATTTCATTTAATGAAAAAAAAAATAACAAGCTTTGTGTTATTCAGGAATGAAGGGAGAGAAAGAAGAGTCTAGCATCAGAGCTGGAACTCTTATCCACAACCAATAAATCACTTATACAAATGCGCTGAGGAAATGGAGGAAAAAAAAAAAAATAATGACTATGTTCTAATTAGGAGGACTGCAGTACTTCTTCATATGAGCTGAAAATATAAAGTTTTATGGAATATTGAGAACAAAAACTTGAGGTACTATTTATTTTACGAGTTTCTTCCCTAGTACTCTTACTCTAAATTAAAATTAATTACATCCTGCAATACTGTCTGCAAGCTTTCAACTTAAAAGTAGGACTGCCTGGTAAAGGCATCAGCTGAAGAATAATAATATATTTTATAATTAACATTTTGGTTTATATGTTGAGCTAGAAATATCACTGGTTTGGGCTAGCTATATAAACCACTTCAGCATATGATAAAATACAATTTTTTCTTCAGACTGTAACAAAGTGTAAAATTTAGGCTCTAATTTATCCTCCACAGATAGTTGCTAAGTTTCTGAATAATAATAATAATAATAATAATAATAATAATAATAATAATAATAATAATAATAATAATAATAATAGAAAATACAACACAGAATACTAAAAGGAAATTATATAATAATATATTTTGCCTAACAATGACTAATATTACTGTATATTGGTATATGTACATCAGTAATTTAATTAGCTGAGCTTTCTTAGTTATAAACAACAACAAATAATCAGAAATGGACTAATATTAAGTATAAGAATCAGAAACACAAAGTAGTTTTAAATTTAAATATTATGCATTCCTTCAGGTACACAGAGGCAGTCCTAGTCTGCAGCCAGAGTGGGAAGGGAAATTAGGTTCTCCACAAACATTAACACAAATAATATCATTAATGATTATTTCTACATAAGCTCTTATTTATGGTGTAAGAGAGTATTAGGGTATTATGTATGGCTGTGTGCGCACATATGGGCGGTATTTCCTCTCACTTATATAAATATGTCATTAATGCATAATCAAATAAATATAATGCTCCACTCCAGACTTTATCCTCTGCAACCACCTCTGAGAATACAGTTCTTACAATATTTCACACATTTAACATATGCTTCAGATTAGTAGAACAAACACATACCACGGAAGAGGTACATATTATTTGCAGCATTTAGCAACAACAATGCTAAATTTTCAACATATACAAGCTAATGAAATTGGCCAAGGAATGGAATATAACGAGAAATAAATATCTTGCTTTAATATTCCTGAATTGCATGGTTAACCCATTCCCCAGAACTCAAAATATATTCTCTGCTAATATAGTAAAATGTAAAATTTGAATATATTTTGTACTTTTAACTTTATGTCTCTGTAATAAGTTTCTGAACCTGCTCTGAAAATTACATTATTATAATAATTAATCTATGTGATTAAATTACATAAGCAAAATTGATTCGTTTAAGTTGGTATTTTAGAAACTAAAAAACTGCCTTTAGCAGTTGTGAAAAAGCATATCCTACCCTTCATCTACTTTACCAGAATATTTTATTAGAGTTTAAAATAATTGATTGCTTTTTCTGCCGATGAAATTTAACAGCTTTCTCAACAATTTACCTCAAATTATAGTGTGTTAGGCAAGAGCAATAGTTTATGTAAATCAGAATATATTCTGTTTTGATGTTAAAAAAATGTATATTGTAGCACTTGCAGTATTACTGCACTACAACATGATTGCAATTTTAAATACATTACTTAACAGAGACATAAAAACAAGAGTATTATTTCTGTCTGGCTCTGTCAAGAGAAACAGTATTAAAACATCTTCACCATTCTTTTAGGGCACCATTTTAGTTATTGGTGTTCTTTTTAATTTAAAGATAATATGCTCATGTGATCAACACACCAGGTAGAGAAATTAAAAAATTCACAATTCTTGTTTGTAGAGGTATAGACTTTTAACATTGCTCTAGGGTTTCTATGTTAGGTTCCACCTGTAGTTTAGGATTTTTCTTTAAAAATTATAATCATATTAAAACTAAGGACTTAAATTCTCATTATAAGCAGCAAAACTAGAGATTACATTATTGGCACCATTTACATTTGTTTTCTAAGTGCTATCAATTTCTACATTAAAGTGATGGTATTTAAACATTTCTCATACAGGCCACCAAGATAAAACATATATTAACTTACTGTTACTTAATAATAATGTTGTTTCTATTATGTGAAGTACATGAGTCTCACAACACGAAATCTTCACAAACAATTACATTCATACACATTACTGCAACTATCAAAATAAATAAATAAAATAATAATAATAAAAAACTTAATAGCCACCAAAATGTTGTGCAAATTGGCATTATGATACAAAATCTCTTAGCTTTATTTAAGGTCTCCTTTTTTTCCCCTCCTAATTTTTCTGACCCATTCTTAAAATTTCATCTAAAAGTATATGCTACTCAAGACATATGTATATAAAATGGCATTGACCAAAAATTATTTGTCCCAAGTTTAAAAATTCTACATAAAAGTAATAAATTCAATTTTTCTTTCAGGAAATTATTCACACAAGCACGAAAATGCTTTCTCTGCAGATTAAATGTTATTTTTTTTAAAGGGAAATATTCTTCCCAACTGGGTACTGAAAAATGCACACAGTTACAACAGACCATCTACATGTTTCAGCATACTGGCACATTAAATGTAGTGTTAAAATCATTTGGCATTAATCTACAATGAAATACAGGGTTTGGCAAGAAGCATGACATTACATCTATTAAAAATTCAATTCTGCAGCTTGTGGTCATGCCAGATTGACACCTAGAAGGGTGCAGAAATGGGAATTTTTTGGTTATGCACACTAACAATGGAATAAGGAGCCTTTCTTAATTATGCTGAACAAATTCTATGCCTAAAATTGATCACAAAAGAAACCGCCAATCAGGCTTGCTACAAATTACATAGAAACAGCTCTGCAGAAAACAATACCTTAAGTTAAGATATTATTTTAATAGTCATATATACATTATGCAGATTTCTTTACAGAGCTGGCAGAGGTTGCTAAATATTTTGAGAGAGGCTGCCAACTGATTTTTAATGGAACTTTTCTGTATAGAAAAATAGTGTGACGCAAGTAATAACTTGCTGTAAAGGCAAATGGAAAAGAAACTATCTAAAATAGTGGAATAATTATCTTCATGAATTATTAAATCTTTTAAAGTCAGTATTCTCAATTTATTTGCCTTTTATTTCTTTATTTTCTTGGAGTAATAAAACACACTCTTGAAATTCATCTTCCTTGCTAGAAAATTTCTTATTAGAATAGCATTGGTAAAATATCATTGACAGGAGCCAAAAATATAGTTAATGTTTAATTAATAGCGTCTGAGACAAAACATAAATGTTTTCTCAGAGCAGATTTCTCTAACTGATGTGGAATAATCATGTTGGCTGGCTGTATATTTTTAGTTTCCTCTGAGCAGCATGTAATGAGCTATATTGGAGTATTAGGCAAAGTTGCCAGAAACAATGTGGGCATGTTTTTCTAATGTATTTTTCAATGTATTTCTTAACATTATAGTTAAAGTGATAAAACCAAGCAAATTGAATTATTAAATCTTTCAATAATTTTTTTTCCTTTACTATTTACAAATGCTGTTTTAATTCATGAGCCAAATGCAATATAAAGAGAAATGGGCATTACAAATTAATCTTTCACATAACTGCATTTCCAAAAATCATTATTTTCTTAACATAAAATGCCTACACTTTTAAGTTAACAGCGAGGAATATGTTTCAAGTATATTCAAACTCTTGCACAGCATGAAAGGGAGAAGAAGAATTAAAACTACTAATTTTTGTTGCACAATGAGTGCAGCTTTATGTATTGCTATGTGCCATTTAGTGACATTTTATGTTTGTCCAAATCTCATATTTAAAATATTCACTGTTGAGGCAATATATAAAAACCAACAATTTATCAAACTATGCATTTTCAAGTTTTCTTTGAAAACAGATTTTGCGGAAAAAAGTTTTATTGCAGTGGCTATTTCAATGATAAGGTTTTACTTAAACATTATGCTTTGGTACACTATTTTGTTTCTTTGTCAGGACTTTCTGAATATTCTTAATGACACTAACATTGCTTTTTTAATACTTTTTATTATTTCCACTTTGAATAAATAATTAAAAAAAACATAAACCTAAAGTATCAATGTATTCTATAATTTTTATAGTGAAAAAATACTTTCAAATCCTGTAACAATTCCTTAATCAATGAATACTGTGTGGAATCCAGCCACAAAATAAGTCACAATTTTGGAATTACTACAAAAAAAAAAAGTGGGAAATAATTTTCAAATTCTGCTTCTACCTTGATTGCTCCTAGAAAATCTGTTCAGTCTGTCAATTACGTATGGCTTATTATTTATTTTTTTTCCTTTTTTTTTTTGTTTTGTTTTGTTTGTTTGTTTGTTTAACATTGGAGAAGCACCAATAAAATGATCAGTTTATAAGGCGTAACCAGAGTTTTTCTATTTGCTATTCACTATTGCACACAGAATTTTTAACTATTCCATTTCATAAAGGTATCAATATAGAATTGTGTTAAAACATATATCCACAATTATTACTGGATATCTGCTAAACACTATCATTTGCCACACTAATGCTTTTATTGGAAAATTATACAACTTAAAATGTTATAAAGGTTCAGCTAGGTGAAACTGTAATGCTGTACTCTTAATCACAATTATTAAATTCTGTTAAAGGGACACAAATAACTCACCATTTATAGTTTACAACAAGATTATTTAGATGTTATAGCTCTCATAAGTTAAGCAAAATACCAAGCTGAGATGAATGAAATATTATTCCAGTTTAAGTAAGCATTTACATTTACACTGTTGTGTTTTTCTCTTTCATCCACATTTGACTATTTTATTAGGATAAGGGTAAAAATTTCTGCTACATTCATTCATGAGTTACAGCAAAAATGTCCCATATTTGCAGTTTTTATTTACAAAACTATTTGAAATGCTTGAAACCAGATTAAATGAAAAGAGTAGTATTTGAGATAAAATATTGCCTACTGTAATGCATAAATTAGAACAAATAGAAATACTTTCAGAGAACAGCAGAAATTCTTCCTCACCTAGATGAACCTTCATCAGATTTTTTCTTAGGCTTTCACTAACCTCAAAAGGCATATTGAAAACCTAGCTCCTAGATGTTAGCCATCAATGGCTCTATTGCAATCCATCTCTTACTATTACATCTGTAACTATGTAATACAGGTCCTGGTACTTAATTGTAAGCATTGCTATATACAAGATGTCATTAATGAGCACTTAAATGAAGAGTATATTTATTTGTTTTTGCATGTATTTTATCGGAAGTATTTACGGCTTAGAGTACAGCAAAAGGGCTGTTAGAACTGATAATGAGCAGAGAGTAGTCCAAAAATAAGCTGCAAAATAATTAAATGAAGATAAACGTATAATGCACAGTTTGCTTCCTTGGAAATTTGCCAAGATATGCAAATTTAACACTTTTAATTATTCTATTTTATTTTTAAGGCTACAGATGGTTTTATTTTATGTAAAACATCGTGATGGACCTCATCATGAAAGAGACTGGATTTTTCGGAGTTCAAACCTTTTTACATGGAATCATGCTTTGTTTGAAAACAGCAACAGATTTCTTGTCATGCAAGCATTTACCAAGTCTATTCCTGATCATAGTATCTGCACCAAGTTAACTTTGTTAACGTTCTTACTTCATGTGAGTTAACAGTGTTATAGCTAAAATTGTTAATTGAAACAGTGCACAGTGAAGCTAATCATATATTAAGATTATTGTGTGATGAGGCAAACACTCTTTAGCTCCACTTAATTGTTTAAATATGAAGATAAACTCGGTATCATGTATTTTACTGTCAGCCAGTAGTGAGATTCCTTGTTTGAAGTTTAAGCGTTAATACATCTACCTTTATTATTATGCTTTTACAGTAGAAATTAATTTCTTGCAACTAAAGGATGCATGGCAAGAATTGAGTTACTTTTATTATAATTTTTCTTTGTTCATAATTCCTTTCATATTTTTTTTCCCCAGATAACTCTCATTCCTTTTGCTATACCACTCTACACAATGGAATTCCACAACATATTTTCACCTTAAAAATAAAGTTTGACTTTTGAAACCTGAATATGTGCAAGTCCACTTTGTTCACATATGAAAACTATTGACTGTTTTATTCCAGTAAGCTAAAGTTGCATGAAATTATCTCATCAGTATTATATGAACCAGCAATGCTTGAGGTTGTAGGTTTGATTCCTACCTGGTCTCTTATTTAAATTTCTCTTTTTAATAAATATGTGAATTTCTTTTATGTTGCAGTTTTATTTCCAATACTTGGTACATTTTATTTCATTTATCTACCTGTTATATCTAGCTACTTGTAGACAGAGAAGGTGTAGGTAATGTTTTATGGTATTTTTTCTATTATTATTACAATATATTATAATGGAACAAACGGGTAAGAAATACATGCACTGGAAATTTAGCAAACAAAATAAAATTTACCCTAGTTTGAATACAGCTTCATTGAGTCCCACCAATGTTACTTTAAGTTGGATGTTGGAAGCAGACCTCTTTTTTCTGTCTGCATGGGTACATAATGCATTTACTTGCATAGTAATTTCCCGGACTTTTTTAGAGAATATTGAACCTTCAAATAATTCTTTCACAATTTTAAATTGCAATATTATAACAATAACTAATAATGGTTGCATTTTATAGTGCATAGTATTAGATAGCATGGCTATCAGTGAGGATGGAATCACATAAATAACAAAAGCAATGAGAAAGATGGCAGTTTACATGATGCTAGTAGTAGCAAAAGAAAATGGAAAAACAGCAGTTATGTAAATTAATTATAGAGAAATGTTTTTATACTGTGTCTTAAATTTTTATGAAGGCCAGCTACTGCTAGTTTCATGAGATATCATCAAGCATTGTCTGAATTGTCTACCAAACTTTTGGCCATCTTGATTTCCTGGCCTCCCTCAAAGTACTCTGAGGAAAACTGCACGAGTCGAAATGGCCAAAAGTTTGGCAGATCATTCAGTCAATGGTGGCTGATATCCTGTAAAACCATAATTCAAGATGATACAACAAAACTGGTTTCAGTGATTTTTTTTTTAAAATAATGTTTAACACCCATTTTTACTACTTGCCAGGTAGTGAACATCATGATATATGAGATGAAATGATAAATTAGGAAAGGAAAATTTTTCGAAAGGAAGGACAAGTTCCAGTCCTAAGTTTAGGCTAATTCCCCAGCATTTGCCATTTATGAGGACTGAGGAAAGCCTGGAAAAATCCTATCAGGGGCGACGTTTCTGGTGGGAATCAAATCCCAAACTTTCTGCTCATGAGTCAGCACCTTAACGGCCTTGGCCTCCTGTGGCAGTTTTCAGTGATGTATTGAATCCAGATTTGAATGACTTTGCATTTTTTTTTTGATATTTTATTAGTGCACTGCTCTGTTGAAAATAAAACATGGCTCATAGCATCAATATTTTTATAAGCAAAATTTCTTTTTTCTGATAGGGGGGCTCTTTTTTAAAGATTTACATATAATTTTACAATTATTTTGAAAAAAAATTATGATTGTTCTCATTTTATTGATTAAAATTAAAAAATTAGTAAATGCAATTTCCAGACCCTTAGCAAATAAGCAATTAAAAGTCCTAGGAATCTGTGACAATCTCTCTTTTCCTTTTTTTATATTTATATATATATATTGTTTTGACATTGGACTGCTTCTCCTCAAGTATTGTTGAATCCTCCTGAGTGTTTTAGCTACCTTCTTGATTTCTAATGGAAACATGAAAAATTTATCACCTTGCATATGCTGCCTCTATAAGAATTGTGATCACTGATTTAATTTTAATGGTTGTTGCATTATCAAGTTGATCAAGTACATGGTTACATTAACTGCTGAACACTTTCTTTGATGTCAGTAGATAGAGAATGACTCAAGATTATTAACAGTGAATGACAAGATTCAAACACCATAATCCCCCCATATATTATGTTTTAAATGAGTAAGATGTTAAATTTTAACACTAACATGCCAAGGGGTAGAATCAAAATATTACTTCTGTCAACTTAGAGCAATTTGTTTTGGAGTATAGCAACATTGAGTTTTCAAGTGATGACAGCACTCTCTTACTGTCAAATTTGCCATATAAAAGTGGCAGCAGAAAAGAGATTCGCTGGTGAACAAAATGTGAACATGATAAACAATACCAGCAAGGTCTTGAGGGAAAAGAATATGCAACAGATGCTTCTTGGACAGTGCAACTGTGTAAGTTCAATGAATTCCCTAATTAATCATTTTCTGGTGGAATTTTTTTTTTTGCTAATATTCCATTCAACAAATAACATTTATTCCATTTAGAAAGTTTGTATCAAGGGTAGTCATATTATCAGACTCATCATCATGGCTGCCGAAAGCAAGTGGCAAGACAGGAGACTTTGAGAAGTTAGTCAACAATCAGCATTTAGGTCAACAATCAGCAAAACTTATCTTGAACAATGCTATGACAAGACTACAAATGAAAATAAGAAAAAAATTGGACAAGCAAAACTTTAGGTTTTCAAATTAGGGAACACCGATTCTATGGATTGCTATATTATAAATGTAATTGTCAGGGCAATGAATGAGGAAAAGTGGCAAAATTCTTCTTCCAAATTGTAAAGTGCTGGAGAAAGCATACCATTCTACCACAAAAACAAATTATTGCCATAAAAGTGAGTTATCTGTAGCTATTGGTGTCCGGCATGATTCTCTGCTATTTTCTTGCCACAAAAGTCACACTATATGTGGTTAAAACAAATTCAGAAATGAAGGGTAAATTGGCTTATAGGGTCAAATTTTAGAATTCTGCCATCTTTCTCTCTCTTTTTCTTTTGTTACAGTTTAATGTTCCTCATAGCAATGAAGGTCTGGGCAGATGATGAGTGAATATTTGATGAAATGAGCACGTAAATGTGCTGAGCTCACAACACTAAAAAGTTACTGGGTATTCACCTTTTCAGTGCAAGGAAAACTCCAGAAAATGTCTAAACCTCTGCTCTCACTTTGCAGAACTGAATCAAAGTGAAACACCTTATGCCACACCCATTTAATGGAATCAAATTGAACTGAACCAAACTGAACAGAACATTGGAAATGAAGTGTAGGCTTGGCATTAGAAAATGGATAACATAATAGACTTGCATGTTTATATGAAGCACAGAAAGAACAAATAACAGCAAAAAGAAACAAAAATACTGGATTAATGACATCTCGTAACATGAGATACTCACAGTAAATTTTTCATACTTTTTAGCTTCTGCTGTGGGACAAAGTAAAATTTATGCAACATTTTTGAATGAGCATCCAAAAGTTGAAACAAAAATATTAGGTAATGATCTTTTTTAACAAGAGATATATGGTGAATTTCACAGTATTTTTATTTACTTATTTCACCCCAAGCATTAACATGAACATAATTGTCGGTCCTGGTGGTGTGGTGGTTACCATACTTGCCTCCTAAACCCAAGATCGCGGGTTGGAACTCGGCCAGGACTAATGGATTTTTTTCGGGCATAAAAATCCTTCCTACAGAAGGGAAGTAAAGTCGTGGGTCCCGTGTCGTTACATTTATGGCACAAAAAAGAACCTCAAGCCTGAAAGAGAGGCCTCTGAGCAAAATTTGTCGGCCGTTTCATGCCCCGAGTTGAATGGGACGCTGATGACCCAAGATGTTGAAGAGTGTTCGTAAATAAATAAATAATAATAATAAAAAAAAGCATAATTTATTGCAGTAGTATTTGACATTTATCATATAGCTATGGATAGTTTTAAAACAGAGTTATTAATTTTTCTATGTTTATCTTTAACCTTTATATTTTGATATGCATAGCAGTCTAACCTCCAACAAGTAAATTATTGTGCTGGTAAATATAAAATTTAATTTCATGTCAGAACCAATACAGTGAATATATTCTTAATTATATAATCAGTCAATTTGATAATCTTATGCTCCACTTACTGTTGAATTATGCATAACTAGTTTTGCAGGCTTTTGCCTGCATTCTCAGTTGCCAGTCAACCGTCCGATTCATTGTTGGTTGGCTGGACTTGGTGTAGCTCTCATGGACAATCAATAGAGAAATCAGCAGTTGCACATCACTTTTGGAGAGATAAACATGATATAGAAATGGGATTGAAATTATTGAAATTAGTAGATCGGCCCATGGAGCTGGGAATATGGGAAAAAATGTATATAAAAAAATATGAGGATAAGGTTATGAACTTTGAGATCCCAACAGAAGACAAAGTAATCCAAAAGTTCATAAGAGACCTACACCATGTCCAGTCAATCAACAACGAATATGACAGTTGACTGGATGCAGGCAAAAGCCTGCAAAACTAGTTTTGCATAATTCAACAGTAAGTGGAGCATAAGATTATCAAATCGACTCATAGATAGTTAAGAATATATTATGCTGTTATTATATTGCACTATAAAATATTTGTTTACTTGAAAGCTTATGATTACTTACAAAAGTTTCACATTGTAGCAGAACAAATATTCTTGCCCAGAAGTTCCTTTTGATTTGATATAGTTTCTTCTACTATTTCCCATTTAAATACACTGCTAAAAGAAATTCCATTCAAATCGGTTCTGCTAAAAGGGAGTGCTCTCTTACTCAGGTAATTGACTTTATGGGATTCGAACCCAAGACCTCCAGAATTGCAGTTAGACAAACTGACTACAAGATCATGAAGGTAGTCTGCCATGTATCATCACATCCCTGTAACAACATGGATACCCGGTTTTAAATTAAATAGACTTGGTGTATAAAATATAGTGAACTTTTGTAACAGTGATGTCAAATATTAACATTTTAAAAAAAGTGAGTCGAGATTGTAACATACACATCACTAAAATTCAATTCAATGTGTATGTTTCAATCTTGACTCAATTTTTTTAAAATGTTAGACTTGGTGTACTCATGGCAGTAAACAAAGGCATATGGAAAGTGAAGTTGGTGGACATATATTTGATAATAAAGAAAAAAGAAACAGTTTTGAAGAATAGTGCAAAACAGATATTCTTTTCTGATATATATATATATATATATATATATATATATATATATATACTGTCAGGAAAGAAGTGCCCCCTTAATGATGTGGAAGAAGAGTTGGAATTGAAGATATTTACTGCTTCATTTAATGATCTATGCCTTTGATTAATGTTGAAAGCAGCTTTTTGATGTATAAGACCCATTTAATTCAGAACTGTCAGCCTTTCACATCTGAAAATCTAAGGAGATGTTTGTAACTTACTGCAATGTCGTAGTGAATGAGAAAACTATATGACAATAATAAATAATATAATTTTATGTTTATTTTAAGTAGTTTTATAACTATATACAAAAATAAAAATTATTCTTTTTTCTCCTTCCTCTTTCTATCATTTTTAATTAATTTTAAGGTCATAAAGTCATCTTATTAAGATCATTTTAAAAGTATTTCTTGATCATTATAATCCAGGCCAAAGTGATATGTATGAGATTACTAGAGAAATTACTTCAAAAATAAAATATATGCAAAATATTCTTGAATAGAGATGTAAATAGCTAATTCTTAATTGCTACTTTTTTTGCTTCATCTATAAGATGAAATATGTAATATTAATCTTTTATCTGCTACAAACCTTAGTTGATAACAGGAAATAGTAGTTTTGACATGCACTCTCTAGATAATAAAGTTATGTTTGAAATAATAACACAAACAATTTCAACAGAGTATAACGCTTTCTTACCATCTGTTCTGCACATGAAATGTGAAGGTTCTCGCACATTGAATCCCTTTCCTTAATTTTTTGGCTATAAAAATGGGAAGAAAAGAATGGTCTAATTTGCAAAGAAATACTGTGTATGATATTTCTAATAATTATTAGAAGTATGCTAAATGTTGAACCATTTTACAACCCTCTTAATTTTTAATTTTAACTGTTAGAAGCTTTCTATAAGAAATGCACAAATGTTATGACAATGCAAAGAAACATATTTCATATTTCTGATAAGTTTTCTATATGTGAATAAGAAAGAAAAAAAAAATATATGCTGCAGCTTATTTTTGGGTTTTTATAAGCATTAGTTTCACCTATTAAAAGCATTTATACAGTGTTTCTTGTGAACAATAAAAATTTGAGCACAATAAACAGCTTCAGCGAAGCTTTATTCATGTCAATTTCTGCAAAATTTGGTGTCAGCAGAATTTTCATACTTTTAGCATTTCTATATTAATATTCTATACAGAAGTTTTGTTCATTTGGACAAAGATCATGTATAAGTATTTTTTCATTTCACATCCATACAAAAAGTACTTTCTTAATAAATAACTGGAAAAGACAACACACTTTTATATAGAAACAATGACCCACCTACATGTGTCATATCAATGTGGGTGCTACAGGAACTTCCTGGTCATATCTGCCTTCTTGATTGTGCTGCAAGAACTGCTGATCTTGTTGTTGGTCCTGTGACTGCAACATTGTGTTGCTCTCTATAGAAATCTCTGCAGGAGGAAAAACAACATGGTACAGACTACCCTGTTCATTAGCTGCCACAGAAGCAGACCCAGGTGACACTGGTACTGGCATCACTATTATCTCAATGGTAGGTACATTGTCTGGAGGTTCTGGAGGAATGGATTTTCCACTTTTTGCAAAACTTTGTTTTTTCTTCCGTGTTGCCCATGCTCGTTTTACACTACGGCGAGCAGAACGATGCTGTAATCTTGCTCGTTTAACTTTATTGGCTTCCTCCCGACCAGATGATTTCTCTTGAAAAATACACACGTGTGCTCCTAGTGATATTTTCTTCTTGAAAGCCTAAATGAAAAATCAAATGAAAGCTTTTATTTGTCATTCTTTTACTCTTTCACACTCTAATAGTATCATTTAGATAACAAAAACACTTTCTATTTAAATGAAACACACAAAATTTAAGGCCATTCTGAGACCTTGACTTATTATTGCAGCTTTGAGCATTGTAAGTACAATAATTGGGTTCATTCCACTATTCCAGTGTAAATGAAAATTCTATATAAACACTAATACATTTTTGGACACATTTGTTGCTTTACCTTTAAATGTAATTGTTTGCAGTGTAAATTACAACAGCTTACATTAAATAAGCTCATCTGCACCAAAGAAACAAAATGGTTTATAAGGGTGAAAGAGTGTACTTTGAGATGTAATAATTCATTTTTTATTTTATTTATGTTCAGAATGACCCACATGTGAAAACAATTAACAAGAATAAATCTAATATATTCTGGATGTAGAGTTGACTATGTTGGCTGATGTTTTTTCTAATTTGTTGAAACCAAATTAAATAAAAATGAGATATATCTAATTTAACTACACAAGTTTCTGATTTACAAACACATTTTTAACAGCTGATAGGAAGCTTTTAATTACATTAATAAAGAAAGAGTGGGGTTGGGTTTCCAGCCAGATGCACATGAATGCTTTTACTCTGTTATCAAATCACCAATCTTCCACTGCTTCTTTTAATGGTCCAAATATAAGGTAACACAAAGCCAGTTTGGACTATAGGGAAGGTGTTCCAATATTGACCTGCGGATTTCAAGATTTTCTCTTGTTAAGCAGCTGTATGTGGAAAGGCTTTGTCTTGGAGAACTTTTTAAATTGGCTGTTCAGTCTTTCTCACCAATAAGCACATTTTGCCTCAATTAGAAGATGGCAGTAATAAGCTGCATCGACTGTTTGAAATTCATGAAGAAAATCAATGAATAAAATGCCTTAGGAGTCCCAGAAAACTGTCGACTGTTCATATGGTTTATTTATGGATGCTCTTTAATATCTCAATTCATCAGCTTCCCATTCAATTCAGGGCATGAAATGGTTGATAAAATTTGCTCAGAGGCCTTTTTTTTCAGGCCTGCAGTTTTTTTTGTGCCATAAATCTACAATATAGGACCCATGGCTTTATTTCCCTTCTAAAGGAAGCCATACTTAAGATTTTGATGTCTGCAAAAATCCATCGACCCTGACTGAGATTGTACACATGATCTTGGGTCTACAAGTCAAGTATGGATAGCACTAGATCACTAGAACTGACGGAAAACTGTCAAGAAAACCTTCCAATAATATAGATGAAATTTGCTTCAACAGGAGCTTATCCCCCACTCTATTCTTGCTTGCTTTGACTCAGGAGTATAGTGGTGTGCCAATGTTTCATCACAGGTTACAATTCAAAGTAAAAACCTTTCTTCCTGATTCTGGTATTAAGGCTAAAGCCTCTGACTCACTCCCACACAGAAGTGATTTCAGAAATCATCAAATGTTGGTTACGCTTTATAAAGTCCTAAATGACCTGAATGATTGTTACCATTTTGCTCATCTGAGGTCGACATTGCTGGCTTTCATTTTCTATAGTTTCTGGCCCTTCTTTTTGTATGACACATACACTTGTGTCTTAACCCCAAGCTATGCCTTTAATCTAGGAACAATTTCAGCCAATTTTATGCCATCCTCTGTCACAGAGTTAAATAATGCATTGTGCAACTGACAAGTACCTCTTGCTACTGACAAATGAAATAGTTGTGTGAGGCAAACTACTCTTCATCCTTCTCCAGAAATTCTTCAAATTAAGTATCTAAGGCATATCTCACTTGTATAAAACCACAATTTTGATATTTTATCCTTGTATTAAGGGAAACAAAAGAATGAAATATTTTTTAATTTCATATGCCTGTGATTAATTCACAGCTCAGAAGCCTGAATTACGATAAAATTACAAATTTAATACACCAAGATTAAAAAGACTGATGAAACCCGTATGAAAACTAATGTAAAGCAATTTAAGTAAACATGGCACATTGCCTTACTAACATGCATTGAAGATATTTACAACTTTATCCAGCAATTTGTTCATACTATTAACACCATAAATGAATGAAGCAATTTTTATTTTGTACTTACCATGCCACATTGATGGCAAAGATAAGGAGTTCCTTGGTGATGCGTTTTCTCATGCTGCTGAAGTAGCGACTGTCGCTGGAATGTTTTGTTGCAGATTTTGCATTGCAGAGGCGTTGTTGAATTGTGGGTCAGAATATGGAGCTTTAGCTTATCTTTCGGCAGAAAATAAAATGTATTTCAAATCAACAAATTTTACAATTAATACATACAAACAACATGTATTTCAGATTCATAAACTTTCTCTAAGTTTAATTATAATGCTATAGTTATTCATACAGTAGATAGGGTTATTCTAAAGTCAGTTCCCAGTTTCAAATGGTAACTTTGGCAAATTTTGTTATTCTGCAAAAATAAAAACTCCAATTTGTTTATAAAGAAATGGGTTTTCATATAACAAAAATAAATAAATAAGAATATTATAACACAATAAACAAAAAAAAATGAAATATTGACAAAAAAAATTAAATATTAATGTGTTCAATAAGAAATAATCATTCTTGTATGCTATGCTGTGGCATTAGTAAGTGCATTTCAAGGAAAGTTTTCAGTGACTTCTGATATCAATTATTCAATTGAATGATTTCAGTTCCTTATGAGTGGTAGATCTACTAAGAAATACCCTTTCTTTTAGGTAACCCCATAACCAGTAGTGAACCAGATTCATATATTGCGATCTAGGAGGCCAAGTGTTTGGAAAATGCCAATTAACTGTACTATGAACAAATATGTTGCTTAATAGTATTTTATGGTTTTGTGCATGTGAGGTGGAGCACCATCTTGCATAAAAGCAATGTTTTATTTTTCAATTTACCATTTTTTCATAGAAATAAGGTTCCATTATAAAATGTTATATAAAACCATACTAGACAATGACCCTGACATCATATAATCTTTGCTGTTCAATTGTGTTTGGATTATTTTCTGCAAGATTTTATCTAGCCATTAAACATTATTCTGACTTTCTGCTAACATTTGCTAAGTGAAAGTGATGCAAATCTGCTTAGTTTGTTCTTTGAGTTCAAAATGCATTTTCATTTTATAGGTAGAGAGCCAAATCAGTCTTCTCAGAATTTTCCACACTGTTGAATAACTCAATAACTCTCCAAATGCCTTGCAACTTTATTAGCCCTACAAATATTATATGCAGAATTTTCATATAATTCCTAAACTTCTTGTAAAACTAGAACTCCACTCACTTTGTTTTTTTACTAATTTTTTGTCTACCCTATTGCTTTTATCGTTCACTTGTTTCTTAAAATTTGTTCGCCAGCTTAAGGAATGATTTTGCTGAAGAGTCCATTTCTGAACCCATTTAACAATTAAAATTTTCTCAATGCACTAGGATATTGCTTTGCAATAGTGCTGAATGAGGCTAACAGAACTCATAAATGCAAAAACATTCAAAATAAGTTGGGAAAGGATTTTTTTTTAAAGGAAGGAAATGTTCCAGGCCTAAGTTTAGGATACCTCACCAGCATTTGCCATTGATGAGGACTGAGGGAAACCTGAATTTTAAAAAAAAAAATCAAGTCAGGAAGGGCAGTCCTGGCAGGAATCAAACCCCAAGACCTCCTGCTCACGAGCGGCACCTTAACGTTAACAACCTAGGCAATTCATGGAATACCATAGTAATGAAAGTTAAACACGTGCATGGGGGAAAAAAAATCATTCTAAAGCATATTGGTATGTACATGGAACCAAACTGTTGCATAGAATTGTAGATATGTACAAATGATACAGCCATTTCAAAATGGGAACTTACTTTAGAATAGCCCTACATAAATAAATGTTTTAAGGACTGGAGAGAAGATTTTTATAACTGAAGTTCATATGTAGTATCTTGACTATGCAGATTCTTCCATATTTTTTTGAACATCTGTATATGATTTTAGCATATCTAAAAATAACTAATTTTCATATTAAATAATGTTAATGTACAAAAATATAAATCTCCCTACATATTGTTATTGTGAAAATATCCTCCTTTTAACCTAAATACTTCATACATTTGAACAATATGATTTTTGAAGCCTAGTCGTAGGATGACTTTACAGTTATGAGGAAGCATAGCTAAAACTGTGGAAAACACCAGCAGAACATGGTTTTTACACCACGATAAAATGGCAAGACTCAAAAGTTAGACAATATACAATAAAACTGGTAATGGAAGTCCGTGATTTCATATAATGAGCCTCCATGGGAAAAGATTTATAACCTCACCCAAAGATTTATGAAGCAAAGAGAAAAGAGAGAATTCTTGTGTCTCCTAACATTTTTACAATCCTGCAGAGACATGACACCATACTAGAATTCATAAAATAAATTTTCATATTAACAATATTATGGCAATATAATGTGTTGGCAATACTTGCATACTCACATTTTTATGTGCATGCAAGTAGGTCAACACAATATCTCTAAGTGTAAGATTCAACAACAGGAAATTGAGAGGAGAAAAGGGAATCTACTTACGAATATGGATAAAGGGAATTCGCTAAGGAATACAGATAAAAGAGGTTGCAGGGTGAGAAAAAATTGGAGTGATCAAGCCACGGTAAGACTAACAAAAAGGATAGCAAGGTAGCCTTGCAGTTAGTGAGAACCGAAAAGCAGTAAAAGAAACAAGGTGTGACCATCATCACCCCAGTCTGAGTGTTGAACAAAGGAAATATTTACTAGGTAACTTTGTATACTTAATGAGTTGATTTGTCAAGTTAATAAAGTATTATATTATTGCTGAATATGTGAGTTTTGTTATATGTTCCTGGCCCTTTTCTAGGTTTCTATTTTGTTTTAATTATGTAAATGTTTCGTTTTAGCAGGCTGGTTGGGAACTGAATCTCACAATCCCCAACCCAGGTTCTTTAGCCAGAATAATAGATTTAGGAGTTACCGAACCTGGTGTGCAACAATATGGTCATGAATAGAATTCTACATTGCACATCCCAATTTCTTCTATAGAAAGAATAAATAAAATAAACATTTCTTTTAATATGAGCCCTACACACTCTCTCTGTCATCACTCTCACATATGCAAGCTGATGTAATACAAATTACCTAATATTGGCATTACAAGACAAACATGAAATTATCCACTGACTCGTTGAAAGAATAAGTTCCAAGAATAAGTTGTAACACAGTGCAGCTATGCAATTAATGGATGAGAAGCATCAAATTGTAAACTATTTGATCAGTCACTGGATGGAGCTATGGCATTCATACTATGCAAAGGATTAAATTTTTTGCTGAATTCAGGAAAGATTCCTTTAGAGGAATTAAAAGAGTTGTACCGTTTTAAATCAAACATTAATAAAAAATGCCAGCACTCTTTCACACGAAATAAAGAAGTCTAGAGCACCGACAATATACAGTGATTCCAGAATGTCCTGGATTGCTCACAGGGATTTAGCATCTCGGCAGGTGGCCATGTCTGTACTACAACACATCCATTTTGTGGTACCATGACTTGTTTTGGAAAAAAACCACTCACAATAATGCACATGTGCTATGGGATCACCTTATAGACAATTGACATGTGTACACTTTTAAGGTTTGAATTTTAACAATTTTGTTGCTGTGTTTACAGGAGACACTGAAACCCTAACATGTGCTAATTTTGGTTGTGCTTTTGTTGATGAGCATTCAAGATTTGCTTCAGTTTTGTCTAAATTGACTTTTGTTAAAAGTGTATATCTTTGCTTGTATTTTTGTTTTGCACTGAAACAGTAGTATCAAATTTATTCACAAGATCATGAATTGCAGTTCTGAAAGGAGGCAATAGCCAGGGAACCTACAAATAATCTCCTCATGAATGTAATGAGCTGATTTGTATTTTTAATTACATTTACACACAATTTGCTCTCAAGTCTTTGCAAATGAATGTATACTGGTGACTGCTCAGCAGCTTAAGGACAGGCAGGCAGCCTTGGTTGTTAAGCAAAACCTCCTGCAAGCGGTGAGGACATGTTCTGGAAGCCTGGTATTATCACTTAGGCAATAGTACTGATTTACAAAATCAAACTTTTATTGCACAAACAAATATACTTTCAGATTTCTTCCACTGAGCAGGATTTTAATATTTTAATAAATTAAATAACTATTTAAAAATTTATTGAAACATTTCAGTAGACTACATAATATACTACATTCAAATATAAATACTTTATCAATCCATTACAAAATGAGATCTAAAAATATACAAAATTAATACTAGTCTTACTTATTAGATATTTCTTTCTAGAGTTGCTTGTTTGCATTCTGATCCCAATACACACAACTCCAGGTTATTAGTGTATTGGTAACCATCATATTGCTGTATTATGAAATAACTAAGTAATGCTGCATGACAGATATACAAAAGATTATGATATATCTACATAAAAATCTGCACATAATGATCATCCAGCAATTGTCAAAACTTTTGGTATAGTTCCATATAGACATACTTCCATATAGACATTTTCTGATTGAAATATTCTCTTTGCTCATCAATGAAAGTTCCAAAATATTCTGAGAAGAAATCTAAAAGGCCAATTTTTGAAGACATTCTCCATAATTTTCTGATTTTTGGTTTCCAAGAAAATCATGATAAATGTTTTTGAATCAGATTGATTTTTCAAATGAATTAAACAATTTCTCAAACTGTTCATCATTAATTCATTAATGATCTTGATAAGTAGCTTGGTTTGCATTTAATAGAGAGCAATAGCAACATCTGTATATTGGTCACAATGTTTGCTTTCTATGTATCAATATAATATAGTAACACGTAATTTTGAGTGACTTCAAAAAATGGGTAAGACTGGAGTTTGTAGTGTGTGTTTCAATTCTTTTTTCTAGAAGGAAAAATAGCAAAGGATATTCATGAGAGTATTTTGCCTACATTGGGTGATGCTTGACCCTTCTATGAAACTGTAAATGAGTTAAAGTGTGGCAGAACATGCATTGAAGATGCACTATGTCCTGGAGCTCCAGAATTAGCTGTGAGTCACAAATCATCAATAAAGTCACATCTTTTGACTGATAGACAAGTGATGGACAGCAAGAGGTGAATCACCTCCAAAACAGGCAAAATGCATTCAATCTGGTGGAAAAGTAATGTCTTTAATTTCTTTTGGAATGCAAAAGAAATTCTCTTAATTGCCTTTTTGAGAAGGGGAAAACCATTAATGAAGAATGCTATGCATTACTTATGGAGAGACTGAAAACAGTGATTGTGAAAGAACATCCAGAAATGGCTAAAAAGATGTGTATCACCATGAAAATGTACTGTTGCATTCAAGCTGTGTCCCTCAAATAGATCAAACTAATTTGAAATCTTTCTGTATCCATCCTATTAACCTGATCTCACTCTCTATTTCCAAATTTGAAACTTTTCTGGCTGGAGGCAAATTTAAAACAAACGAAGATAAACCCTTGTTATTTGCACAATTTAACAACACTTTCTGTTTTTATTTACCAGATATTTATTCAGGATATATTTTGTGGACCTTTGTCCACAGCATCAGCTGTTAAATGACTGTTGGATTGTTTAATGAAGTTCAGTTGGTAGGTATCTGAGTTGACTGTGATGATCTTGCAATAAACTTGAATAATGAGCTGTCTGCGCCAGTATGTAAAAATTCATTAGGTTTTTATTGTATTTTTTTATGTTAATCTTTTCTCATATGTTTAATTCCTTTGATTATTGAAACATTTTTAATAACTTGACGCTTTTTTTATCATGGTTTGCATTCCAAAAATTGATGCCATGCTGATTCTTTATTTGCTTGCAACTGATGCTCCTCCAATGTTCCTTCAAATGCATGCCTATATTTCTCTTTGCTTTTTCTAAGTAGATTTTTCCACAATCCTGATAATTAATCTGGTAAAGTCCAGATTTTTTATTTTTGGGCCTGGAATCTGTTTTGTTTAAATTTTTTCCCACTATATAGGTTTCCAGCTGTTCAGATGATATTGCAATCCCTGAAATTTTTTTGAAATTTCTGATTGGCAATGATGGTTGAAGGAAGAGTGGAGAAATATCTGTTATAAGCAAATAGAAAAATCAACTGATGGCATTTCATGCTTTGAATGAAAATCATGAGATAGAAAAAGCATCAAATAATGAAAAATAGTTCAACAACCAAAGCAATTAAATATATGAGAAATGATTAAATAAAAAAAATATGAGCAAAGCCTAATGAATTTTGAAATCCTGGAAGCAGACAGTTCTTTATTCAAGTCTATTGCAAGACCAACAATTGTTTAACACCTGAAGATATGGACAAAGGTCCACAAAACATCTCCAGTAAATGCAGTTAGAAAGTGTGTTCTTAAATGAATTTATTACGCATGCTCAGTGTGTTAGATTCCAAATTTAATTACCATTGAAAACTAATGAAGATGTCATACAGGAGGTAAATTAGTAATTTTAAGATCCTCAAGGAAACCCCATTTTCAAGAGGGAATTATGTCAAAAAATAAAGTACATACCAAGACTGAACTTGTTCTCTCTCCAATTAACTTTGAAACTGTACATATGGTTTCCCCCTTATCTTAATATAATTTACTTATGTTTCCTCCTTTTCCCTTAAATACTTTAATATTTAAACATGTTTAATACTGTATCTTTTTTCCATTTCGTATTTTTCCATTTACCAGTACGTCTTTGTAAACAGGCAACCCAGTGCTTTGCCTGCTATAGAGTTGAGAAGACTTCATAAATAAGGTGGTGAGGGTAGCGCTGTTGTTTGCCAAGGCTAAGCAGCAAATGTTAGTCTTTTGTACTCGTGGTAGGTTTTTAACATGATTTTTAATGAGGTACATTTACAGTTTGCATCCCCTCAAAGTCATGTAATCAGGAGTTAATGTCCGAAAAGGCAGTTGACCTCAGTCAGCTGAAGTTACAGTTAAGATTTAAAAGACTCGTATTGCAAGATTTTTAAAGCTCATCCAAGCTACCGAATTAGATGAAGGCAAGCAAATTTAAAGTAACCAATATTAAGACAGGTTTTAAATTTTGAAATAGAGATGCAATGCTGACACATATTTCGCGCAACTCATGTGCTCTAACATCCTCAATTTGAAACTAGTATGTAAAGGCAAGTTTGGGCACAGAGTGGCATTTGACTCTCAGCTTTATTCTGCGCTTCATTCTTTGCTCAGCTCTAATCTAGTCTCAGATTTTCGATTGGCAGTTGCATTACTCGTTGCTCAGTTTATAATTGCTTCGCTTTGATTCTCAGTTTTATTAGCATCTCAGAATTTTATACATTCAGCATTTTGGCATTCTGCACATTCAGGCAGCTACAATTTATCAGGACAAACAGTCCACTAATCAAACTTCGTGGTGCAATTATACGCAGTGCCGACCCAATCAAAGGTAATGCACCAAGGTACAGCAGAAAATACGCTGAATAAATCAACTTTAAAAGTAGCATCGAAACGTATGTTCATTTATGACACCTGAACCTTTTCCTATGCCCCATTGATTGTAGATAAAAATTAGCGGAAATTCCCTGAGGTGTTGCTTCTACTGGGATGGAAGCAGGAACTAGACACTCTCTATGAGCAACCATTGCAACTGGCAGCAACACACACATCGACAGTCTCAAATTTTGGCTCACCAGTGTGACGCCATCTTGAAAACAATATGTCGGCGCAATAACAGCCCAAACCTTGGCGCCCAACACGGGCCATTTTGGAAACAAGGATGCCCACACATAACAGTCGCGAGTTACTTATCAAACTTCCTTGTATTTTTGGTATGTAAACAGTTTTCTTCTTTTAATAATTATGCATTACTAATTTTTTTAAAATTTAGATTACAAATGCAATGCAAATTTAATAGATTGCTTTCACAATTGCTACATATGTTCTAGTTTAGTGTTCAATGGAAGTAAATGCACTCTTTCAGGATTAATGAATTGGCTTGTTTTTCTGTCTAGAAATAAGAGATACACATTTAGGTATTTGTTCTTCCTGTTGTCCTGCTCACATATCATACAATAAAATTTGCCGTCCTTCAGATTAAAACAAAGTACTTAAAGAATCACTTTCCAACCTCTACAGGTTTTCCAATTATGAAGCTATAGTTTCTCTAACAATAATTTCATATTTTTATTTTGTCTTCCGTTACAACAGAATGGCTGTAAGTACTGATGTAATTCATTATGCACATAGCAGTTTTCAGACTAACTTTCTTGAAATCACTATGGCTGCTATGATAACTGTTGTATTTACCTAGATATCAGACAAGGTTTTTTTTCCCTTTCATTTTGACATTTTTAAAACTGGGGGTAGCTTAAATTTGCATATTAACCAGGTAGATCAATGTCTTCATGTTGATGTACAATTATTTGTCAATCAAGACATGTCCCTTGCCGTTGTGATGTCATATTAGCAGAAAAAGTGAGAAAATATAAGAATATAGATTAGTCAACAAGGGAATAATTTTGCACTATGGCAATATGTTCCAATAATAATTTTTACTATGAGCAAGAATGAAGTCATTAAATAAATTTTTTAGTGATTATTGATTGAAATAAATTTTTGTGTGCAATAATTTTGTGCTATATATTTGTGCTGTAATATGCTGCAATAATCAAAATCATTTTTACTATGAGCAGGGATAAAGTCACTAAATACATTTTTCAGTGATTATTGATTTGCAATAGCAATATTTGTATGCACATTAGAATATTGTAATTAGTTGTAGTTTTGCTACCAATTCATTCTTTATATCTAGTAAGTGTTTCTACATCTTGTAGCACTGCTATGCCCAGTTGTCCCACTTCTACATCATTTATCAAGCCTTGAACTAAGAACAACAATGTCACACTTCCATGTGTTTGTTCTCAGTTCACTTGGCATAAAATAATTACAATTCATTGCAACAATGTACTAATGCACACCTATGATCACAGATGTCTTTGATTTACAGCGACACTCATTTATTTACACATATACAGCACTAAGAGTGACATTCTATGGCAATATGTGGAAGACACTCTGGCAGTGATTGAAAGTGAGAGTGTAAGTTAAAAGTGGAATTTGACAATTAGCATTGTTAGTGAAATACAAATACAGAAATATAACTTGACCATGTAATTTTCCCCAGACTTCAAGAAATGTTCCACGTTAAATATGAATTGACTGACCTGTCTATGTGAACGTTGCAAAAACATTCATTCTTATACAGAAATCTTCAAAATATATTGTATTTTGGATAAAGATTCCAAATTGTATAAATAAAATATTCTAATCAACCTAAATACTTTAAAATATAAAATCCTACAGAGGCCATTGGAAAATCAGGAGATGTCTTTTATCAGGGAAATCTGATATACATTTTGTATCCTTATGCAGAGATTCTATCCTTTCCACCTGGAACTTACAAAATGGATTGTTGTTTGGATAAGTTTAAATCAGGTATTCGATTGTTAATATGTTCTTGAACTAAAATGTGATACGTTTTATGACCAATTTCCTACTAATGTTGGATCAATATTCAGATCATTTCTGTCTTGTTCAACATGAGTTGCCATTGCTTAAGTTTGCATAATTTGAATAGTTTTTTTGAATAGTTTTTAACACCCGTTTTTAATACTTAGGCACCACAGGGGAAATTTGGATACTGGCTATAGGAAACTAATCACTATGTAAGACAGTATATCTTCTCTGTAATGCTTGTTAAGCAGAAATACCAATTAATTGATTGGTCGGCAAGCTTTCCTCCAAATCACAGTGCCATTGAATGGCTTATGATATGCTCTATACTGTATAGGTGTATCGAAAATGGGGATATTTTTTTTTTTTTTATGAATTCAAAATGAAAATAGAATTAAAATGTTGCATAATGACCTCTTTATTATCTATATAAAATCTGGAGATCCTAAACAACATTTTGAACCAAAGCGCAATCATTTTGAAATTAAACAATTTGAGTAAAATGCCCATTTTTCGTAACTCTTTGCTTGATGATATTTGTAGTTCTAATCTGGTCTGTAGATTCAGACTGTATTATATAACTGAAATGTCATCATACAACACATGTTAAAAGGCTACATCAACCCAGAACCCACCGCGGGGAGGTTGCTGCTCTAGAGTTCCATTCAACCCACCCACCATATTCTTACTTTACCATTAATTCACTGAATGATCAATTTTGTGATTAAGTTCTTTTTCTTGAGCCAAAGAATTAAATTTTCTTCTCATATGTTATAGGCAGTGTCATTCTTGGATTGACTGTATGCACCCATCTCTGTTTTTTATCTCCATATGCAGATAATGCAGCATCACTAAGAACTTTAACAAGTCTCTTGACAGCTTGAGTATGGCATGGGAACGAGGGAATCTTTATGTCTGGAACAGATCCATTCTTCAGGAATTCCTGAAACTTGCATGCTTAAAGCTAGAGATTCTTCATTGTATTCTCTTCCCATCAATCAAATCTACATAGCATGCAGCTGAGAAATTTAATTTTGGTTTTTGGAAGGTAAGAATTTCTTTAGCATACTTAGAACTGTTTCACAGCTCTTGTCTGAATAATTTGTTGCACTGCTAGCAATCTTATATTTTGGTTCTTGCCAGTTAGCATTGCCAGACATATTTTCTAGATAACAATAAAAGGCATTTCTTGATATTACACTATGAACTATATCTCTGCAATTATCACTCAAAAATCTGGATAGACTAAAGAAAATATGCCTGGAACCATCTTTACAATGAACATGAGTATTTTATCTGGAACCACAAAGGAACATAAACCATCACAATAAATTCTGTTAAAGTTTTAAGTCCCTTGGACGGTTTTTCTGCAGAAAAGTACGAAGCAGTCTAGATGCTGTTGTTAGCCAGTGCGCATGACTCAGCTTTCCTGGTTTGTTATTTTCTAAGTTTGATTCATATTTTTCAGTGATTATAGTTTGGGCAATTTCCAGTAAATATTTCTGATCAGAGGTAAGATCTTCAACAGTTATTTCAGGCATTCTGAATATATTTGATCAAAATTTGTAACAGGCCAATCCTCACAGTTTTTTACAAACTTTCCAATAGGACCATAAAAGGTCAATGGTCCTGTAGTGCACCCATCTACATTTCAAAATAAATGGCTTAAAGGCATCTCAGCAAAGTGCAAAAGAAAAATACACTACTGGAGATGATGTCCTATTTTCTTGATGTGTTGAATGATTCTTCCTTTCAGTCCTGTGTTAACTACAATTCCATCGCAACCTATTGCTTCTAAATTACCTATGTCTATTTCTATATTATGTTCCTCCATTTTCCTTAGTATGGCTGAAGCAATGTTTTTTGCAGTTGCTCGGCCAGCTAATGAAGCATGACCAAGTTACATGCTTCCAGGTTCTTCTATGATGACATAGTGCTCTTCAGCCATAGTTTCATAGTAGTTTCTGCCGTCTTTCTTTAAACTTTTTAAGAGTCTGGTCTTTTCTTCTATTGAAATATAAACTGCATGGTTTAACACTTTCTTCTGACACTTTTTCACAAATTTTTCTCCAATTTTTTAATACTTCCCCCTGTACTTTGCTTTTGCCTATAACTTTATTCTTGTATCAGAATACTTTACTGATGCTTGGTATTGTGTCAGGATATTCTTCTGACACAATACCAAGATCTTCCATTATAGCACTGGCAATAGCAGCAACTTTGCACACTGATATATTTGACTTGTCTTTAATTTTCTCAAGCTGTTGCATTGATACTCTTATATGTTTCTTAGCTTGTGTCTCTGAAACACTATACAAATTAAAATAAATGTCATTTTCAGTATAAAATATAGTGAACTTTTGTAACAGTGGTGTCAAATATTAACATTTTAAAAAATTGAGTCGAAATTGTAACATACATACCAATAAATGAATTGAATTTTAGTGGTGTGTATGTTACAATTTCGACTCAATTTTTTAAAATGTCATTTTCAGTGTCTAAGTCTCTACCTGAAGAAGTTAGCGTTGCCATCCATTGTCGTCACAGTCACGAATGGTCTTTCTATTTCATTGAAAAAATGTGCTTTATGTTTTCTGTCTTCTCTAGTTTGAACATATACAAGAATTAACAATATCCATACCACCTATCACCATTTTTCTGCTAGTTGTCTGGTCATTTAAAAATTCCTTCTCTTTAACAGGAATTTGATTAGTTTTGTTACAAGCATAGGCTGCAAATGAAATGTATTTGTATACTGCAACATCAAAAAGTATGACAAATTATTGTTACGTAACAATAATTTGTCATATTATAATATATTTCACTTGAAAAATTTCCGATACAAAAAACTAATCAAAAAGTATGTTAGAATCCGATATCATCTTTCCCAAATTAATATTGTCCCTTCCTTTACTCTTCAAGATATTATTCACTTTTGTATGATAATTAGTGGATCATTCTATATATTCTGTTCTGGGAAACTGTAGGGATTCAGGCATATTTCAAATATCCTCCACTTTCTTAGCAACCACAGATGAAATTTTACTCTTTGCCAGTTCTTTACTTCCTTCACCTTCACAAACAGTAAATAAATAACAATGCATTATCTCTTTGTGTGTTGGGAGGGTTCTAAAGTTCAGATCATCTGGAGGTTCGAAGATTTCTTCATATTTCATACAAGATTTAAGTTTGTTTTGATGTTTAGCCATGGTTAATGGTTATATCATTACATCACTTGCAACTTATAACAGCACCTTCTCTAAACTCAGCTTACAAGATACTGAAGCTGAGGAGAGGAATGTGTCAAGATATGCACTTCCCCACCTCTTGGCTGTATCCTCCCTGACTCGTGGGGGAGAACTGGAAAGCTCAAAATGCTGAGTCAGTATCAGCATTGATTCAGCAGTCTGTACCTCCATTATATGTCTAATTAAAAGGAATGAAATGTGCATGGCATGCCCATAATTTTTTCAACTTTAAAGATTGAGCTTTGGTGAAAAATCAGTTTATATACCTAATTTTTTTCCAGCTCTCTTATAACATCATAATGCAACTTTTTAATTCTACTACTGTTATAAATTCGAAAATATATTTTTTCGATATTCCCTACTGTATAATTAAGAGGAACCCATTCTAATTAAGATCATCAGCCTATTACTGTTATAAATTCGAAAATACATTTTTTCGATATACCCTACTCTATAATTATGAGGAACCCATTCCAATCAAGATCATCCACTTTGTACATGAAGTTTGCATTGATCAGAGCATTCCATCATCACCAAATACCAAACTGAATTTGACAAGAGAGGACAGAAATCTGCTCTGAAAATGTGACAAGGTATATGTAAAACAAAGAACTCATTCTCTATTCAAGAGAAAATACATCTGCAATATACACATCAATCAACTAGAACATTCCATCACTACCAAATACCAAACTGAATTTGATAATGCTCTTCTTACAGAAACATTTTACCAACAGGGAAGGCATAGAAATCTTCAAAACATCAAATTAAAGATATTCACTTAAGCAATGCTTGGAAAACATTCTTAGAGAGGTAAATAACCACTGAATAGTTTCTGAATCAATCAGAATGTAGAACAGAAGAGAGAGATTAACAAGAAACTTGTTCATCCTGCTCTCACAAATCTAGACTGATTGTTTTTTCAACATAAAAAATAAGCTCATCCTTTGAATACGTATGAAATTATTCAGTTGTTATGTTGGTAATTAGGTACCATAGAGACTGCCTGTGCCATGCTTCAAGCTCCCATTACCAAGGTCAGTCTGGATCTATTCCTTACAGAGTTAAAAAGCACAAATTGTTCTTTTGTTCTTGTGTTTTGAATATGCACGAGTGAAATGGCATCAAAGCAAAGACAAAAAGTTGGAAGCATTAAACAGAATACATAAGGGAGAACAGCTGAAAAACAGTTGCAGAATATGGTGTAGGGATTTCAATTGTGTCAAAAGACATTTGTTTCAAAATGACGACTTTATGAAACTGTGTTACAATAAAGAAAGCAATAAATGGATCTCTAGATGATGCATCCTTTGCTTGGTTCAACAAAAAAAGAGAGCATGGTGTTTCAATAACCAGTCTGATACCACAAGAAAAAACTGTAAACTTAAACAGCAATCCACTGGATGGTAATACTAACTTCACAGTCAAGTCAAGATTAGTTAGAAAGATGGAAAGCTCATCATGGTATACATCAGCTTTAGTGAAATATTTTCAAAGTAAGTGGGTGCGGAGGATTTCAAAAAAGAATTTCAAGACTTATTTCCTCTGAAAACTTAACCCTATATAAAATTTATAATGCCAATGAATCTGGACATTTTTTATCAGATGTTACCAGCAAGACATTGGCTTATAAATTAGAGGATTTGGCGAGGAGGTATAAAAGATGTAAAAATTGAATTACAATTATGACTTGTAGCAGTATCCAGGGGTATTTTTCCTATCCTTTGATAAAAAAAAAAAAAAAACCACAGAATCTGCATGCTTTGAAACATGTCAATTGATCCTGTTTGTCAGTTGTTTACAAATCCCCCCAAAATGCATGGATGAACAGTGCATTTTTAAAAACTGGTTCCAAAGTGATTTTGTGCCAAGTGCCAGAAGATATTTAGAGGAAGGGGATCTACCGCCAAAGGCCATATTGTTTATTGACAATGCACTGTCACATCCAGGAATGGTGACAGAATGAAATTTTTTCCTTCTTAATGTAATGGTTCTTTTACAATCCATGGATCAAAGTGAAATGGAGAATATCAAACATGCATACAGAAGACAGCTGTTAGATAATTTAAATGAAGAAGAGAGGGAAATTGATGTGATTTCTCTATTGAAATTAGTAAATATCAAAGATGTGATTTTTATAGTAGCATCTTTTTGGAATCACATTGCTGAACTATCAATTAAGAAGTCATGGAAAATAATATGGTGAGCTATGTGAGTCTGCTGATGAAGTTGGTGAAGCTGTCAACACTTATAGATTCCTTTAAATATTTGAAAACATTCCTTGTTGCTTGAATTTAGATGATAGTGTTGTAAATGCTGGTTGCAAAATGACAATGATAAAATTATTGCTGCCTGTGCTAGAGAGCAACAATGATGGTGAATTGGAAAACAAAAGTGGCATTCTAGGGGAAGAAGTAATATCTCATGAAGAGGCAACGGCAGAGCTGAAAAACTAATGCTGTACTTAGAATGCCAGATGGAAATAACTCCAGCAGAACTGATGTTGGTGAAACATCTATGCAATTGAGCATTGTTCAAATGCCACAGATATTTGAAACAAACAAAACTTACACACTATGTATTTTAGTCAATAAATTCAGTACAATATTGAGTTCAAGTGCATAAAAGTATTTTTCTTCATTCTTGTTGGTGTCAAAATAAAGATTTTATAAATAAGCTTATATACTTTTATTAGTTTATTTCTGGATTATCTGGACCACCTCCAGTCTCACCTAGTCTGGATAAACATTTTGTGTGCAACCAATACTCCTGCAAATACCAGAGAGAGCTATGGATGATGATTTAAATAGTATTATTAGGATGCCTCTACAGCTTTGATAGCATAGTTCAATACCCTATATGAATTGTGACAAACTTTCTTCCTGCTAATACTAACTGCCTACTTTAAAAACTATGGTCTTTAATTTCTACTATAGCAAAAATATACGTATTCAACATACCTTGTCTGTTGAACTCTTTCAGACAACCCAGATATGAGCGGAATGGGCACTTGAACCTCTTTACAGATTGATGAATGAGAGAATGTCTCACTAATTTATCTTTACGATTAAACGCTGCTGAACAATGCTGAAAAATTAAATGAAAATTATATTATAAATGTTTGCACTTGCAATTTCTCTTATATCTACATCATCCTGAATTTCCATAATATTTAATATAGCATTACTTTTCATGCCTGTTTCTTCTCTTTTAACCTTCCCCCTACCTTTTAAACCACTGCAATTTTGTTTCATTGTTAATGTATGTTTTGTTAAGCCATACTTTGTAATGAATACAACATAATACCCCTCCAAACTTAAAATAGACTCCGCTTGATTTGACGAAAATGTTGCTGATTGGTTGAATATGAGCTTCACAGTTCACTGGTATACAATGACCATTGCTTCTAATGGCTTCTGGTATTTAAGTTAAGATTTAAGTTTTGTGGAAGTGAAAATTAGCTAGTGCTAGTGTCTTTTCTATTTGCCCATTTTCATTATTACAGTAAAACATTGATCTATCATTCCTGGCAACACTGTTTTTTCGGATATCTCATTCAATTTATGCAGTCCCAAACGTTTTTACATTATAACTTATGTAAATAAAACCCGCATTTATCGTTCCTCAAAGTATTGTTTTCCTGCATCATTTATTTAATAAGTTCAGTCCAAAGAAATTCTATCCTCAAACGATCAATTTCAAACTGGAATAATTGAAGTAGTGAATGTTGCATGGCACAAGTTACTTCGTGCTCTACCGGCTTCCTTCCACTGCTCACTTTCTCAACTCAAGCGTGACCTGAACTCTCCATAGTTGTCGATACTTTTGGAGCAGCAAGATGATAGCCAATGCGAAGAAGAAGTGCAAGTGCAGTCAGTTTTGATACCTACAAGGATGTTGCCACATGTGGCATTCAAAGAGCTGATAAAGTGCACGACGAGGTGGGAGTAGTAATTGTGATATGGGAAGGGAGTGAGGAAGAAGGGGAAGATGATGCAACAGCTGAAGCCATGCCAACATTTGCAGAAGTTCTGAGAGTATGTAAAACTGTGCTAGCATATATCGGTAGTGAGAAACAGTGTGTATTGAACGTGGAAAATTCATTGTTTCATATGAAAAGAAAAGCAGCAAAGGTCAATTAACAACCTTATTCAAAGAAAGTGGTAAACCTGTAAAATGTGTACATGGTAACATGTAAAACTGATGCAAAATACAGTGTTTGCTTATATACTGGCTTAATTTATTTTGAACTTGAACATGATTTTTTTTTTACTCCAAATCTATCATTTTCCTCCACACATTCTTTTTTTAACCTGGTCCCTCCAAAAACAATAAACTGAAGTTCTAATGTAGTATATTAAGATCATGTATAATGAGTATAAGAAAAAGGAATTGTGCCACAATTGATAAAAAATTAAACATATTAAAAATTAGAAATGGCTCCATCCACTTTGAATTCAATTGTGCCAAGTGCATCAACAATGTCTTTGGAGGATCCAGCAGCAAGTGCACACATATTCAAGCAAGAAATATAAATGCCTGGAAGGATGTTAAATAATTTCAGTAACATAGGGCAGAAAAGTTTCTATCAGTGGTCCTATACTGAATGAGAAAACAGTAAAACTAGCAGTGGGTCTCAAAATTAAAGATTTTTGTGCATCATAAATTTAGCAAGGGAGGTATAGTGAAAGTAAAAGTGTGGACATAAAATACTAAGTGAATGGAATTTAATTCACAGGTATGTATTTAATGCTGATGAGACTGGCCTTATTTAAAATTTAATGCCCACCACACAATTGCATTCAAGGGAGAAAATTGTCATGGTGGGAAATGTAGCATATTATGTACAAATAGTGATGGGTCAGAGAAACTGCCTCCATAGACCAATGGAAAATTTGCTAAGTCAAGATGCTTGAAGAATATTGCAACTCTCCCCACTAGGGGGCAAAAAAAAAAAAAAAAAAAAAAAAACAATGTTGCATGACAAGAAAGGTATTTAAAGGTTGGTTGAAATCCAATGATGCAAATATGGGTACAAGAGGCAAAAAGATTATTCTTTTCATTAACAGATGGGCAGTAAAACCTCCTGACACTTCCCATTTGATGAACATTACTGTGAAAATTTCTCTGCAAACTGTACAAAAGAACTAAAACTGTTAGGTTTGGAAATAATTTTTAACTTCAAATTGCATTATTGTAAGATGTTGGTCCAACATGCCATTCACTGCCTAAAAATTGGAAAGAAGGAAGAAATGAAGATTCATAATCTTCAGGTATGATTTTGTTTTCAAATTGATAGATAATTTACTCTTCTCTTCAACTCATGTATTCACATTTCTTACACTATTCACTATTCACAATCATTATTTCTTATTCACTTACATAAAAGTAAGACGCATTTTGGGAGAATCTCTCCCATCTTCAGTTGCTCACTGAACCTTCATTACTCGAAACTATGGCTGGACAAATGAATGTTTCTGTGGTGGCCTCTGTTGGTTCAAGTAGGAAGTCGCTGAGCTCATCTATGGGAGAAAACTCGAAATTCATTAGGTTTTTTCTATTTTTTAATATGAAAATTTTTCCCAAGTGGATAATTCCAATGGGCTGTGAAGATGTTTCAGCAATTTTATTCCCGGTTTTATTTCATGGTTTTTGGTCCAAAAGTGAGCTGCAACTGCCAATTTATCCACCTGTTTAAAGCAAATGTTTCACTGAAAAACACAAAAGAAGAATACAAATTCAAAAGTTTCACCTACCATCCAATTTACCACAACAAGTTCAAGAAAATCTTCAAAGAACATGGAATAATGTTAGCCCCAAAGAACAGATACAACATCAAGAATTTATTAGGTTGCACAGTAAAAGACTCCATACCACCAGAACAAAAATCAGGAATTTATGAGATAAAATGTGCACATTGTGAACAGAGCTACATAGGCAAAACAAAAAGAAATTTGGAAATTCGGAGAAAGGAACATTAGAAATATTCACTTTAAACAGGATAAATCGGCAGTGGCAGCTCACTTTTGGGCCAAAAACCATGAAATAAAACCGGGAATAAAATTGCTGAAACATCTTCACAGCCCATTGGAGTTATCCACTTGGGAAAAAATTTTCATATTAAAAAATAGAAAAAACCTAATGAATTTCAAGTTTCCTCCCATAGATGATCTCAGCGACTTCCTACTTCAACCAACAGAGGCCACCACAGAAACATTCGTTTGTCCAGCCATAGTTTCGAGTAATGGAGGTTCAGTGAGCAACTGAAGATGGGAGAGATTCTCCCGAAATGCGTCTTACTTTTATGTAAGTGAATGGAGTATAGTGTAAGAAATGTGAATACATGAGTTGAGGTTAGATTGCCACTCCATTGTCAACAGCTTCGTAAGTACAATATTTATACTCTTCTATTGTCACAATTTTTTAAAAATTCTACATAGGTTGTGCATTACATTGCATCATGGAACAAGATACTGAGTCAGCAATCAGAAACTGTTTCCAAAAGGCAGGATTTGGTGATTATAGTGCTGATGAAGATGACTATGAAGATAACAGCAGCATTCCTGACTGTGAAATGTGTGAACAACTGGGAGGTGAAGCTTCATTTGATTATCTGATGACAAAAATATAATTATAACCCAAAGCACACCTGAAATTGTTGAAGATATTTAACAGGAGCTATGTGAAGATGAAGAGTCAGTGTATCCATTAATGTTTTGTTTTAATGATGCTATAGTGCATTTTGGAAATTATGGACATTAAGTCATAATATAACTTACAAATTATGGAACAACTTAACAAATTATTATTGAGGAAATCACTGAAATTTCACTAATTTAGTTCCACTTACTTGGACATGTTTCAAAGGCAGTTGCCTTCATCGTCAGCATGATCCCTAATAATTTGTTATGTTATACTATATTTCACTGCGAACATTCCCGCAATTCAAAACTATTTATGGAACAACTGTCTGAATTTGAGGGCATGCTTTTTCATTAGAAGCAAAAATCAAACAATGTATAATAACAGATTTTTTTTTGTAATCACTCACTTCATTTAGTTATAATGCTAATAAATTTTTTATTTTATAAAATATAGTATCACTAATCCAATATTGTGTACTGATCTTTATTTGTGATGATAGTAAATGCTATTTCATTGATATGTTTTTTTTCTTTGATATCCCTAAAAATGTATACGTCATAGCAACCCTCTATTTCAATGATAATGCAAGTAGGACAAATTTTAGCAGCAGAGCCCCCTCACAAGCATGTATTATGATGCTACTAAATGGCAGGGTCTGAGTAACGTGTGAAGTCTGTGAATGTTTAACAGTTGTGTCTGAAGAATGTGACCTCATCGCCCGTCACTCTCATTATAAGATGAGATAAGTCATAACAAAGTAGATGTATCGGAAGATGGCTTGAATAGGATTTATTTGTGAAAATAGTAGTTCTCTATGGAATGAATGTAAGAAAATATCATGCCAAGCTTGTGGAAGCATTAGAAATTGATGCTCTACTATACTGAATTGTGGTCTTGAGGTGGGGAGCACATTTGGATATGGGAAGAGAAGCATCTGCTGACATGCGCAACATTCAGCACAATTTGTGATTGCACATGTGACTTTGCTCATGCCCAAACTGCCCAGTGCTTCGATGATAAGAGATGGTCTCTGCATGAGATGCAGTTTCATACAGGTATTGAGAAAGAACCATCCACAGGATTTTATGAGAAGACTTACACATGCACAAAATTGCTGTGAAATAGGTACCACATGCAGTAATGTAAGTGGGACAGTGGAGACATTATGAGGCATGCCATGTATTTTTTTTTAATAGCCCATTTTAACTACTGAAGCATCACAGGTGCGGTACACCGATAATACATCAGATGAAATGATAAATTGGGAAAGGATTTTTTTTAAAGGAAGGAAGCATTCCAGACATTAATTTAGGGTACATCCTTGGCATTTGCCTTTTATGAGTAAAAAAAAAAAAAAAAAAAAAAAAAAAAAAAAAAAAAAAAAAAAAAACTTAGTTAGTGAGGGCAGCCCTGGTGGGACTTGCACCTTAGACCTCCATTCACGAGTTTACACCTTAATGACCTTGGCCACCCATGGCAGTACATGTTGTGTCCACCTGGCACGATATGAGCAAGAAGAAGATTACATGCTGACAATAATAGTGGCCATGGATGAATTTTGGCCTATTTTTACTACTGAGGCACCACAGGCAGTGGCACTGACAATACACGAGGTGAAATGATATATAAGGATTTTTTAAAGGAAGGAAACGTTCCATGTCTAAGTTTAGGGTACCTCCCCAGCATTTGCCATTTATGAGAATTGAGGAAAACCTGGAAAAAATCTGTCAGGGAGGACGGTCCTGGTGGGATTCAAACCCCAGACCTCCCACTCGTGAGTCCGTGCCTTAACGACCTCAGCCACCCAAGCCAGACTGAAATATCAGTTCACAGAGTGGCAAAAAGTGGAAATTTCCCTTCAAGTTAATGGTCATCATGGCATATGACATTAAGAGTGATTGTCCGATTTCTTTTCACATTGCCAAACAGTGAAAATATTCTACTGCATCTGCACTTTCCTACACAGACACCTATGTCAGGCTATTATAGAGAAATCCTCCGAATGGCTACAAGATGCAATATCCTTTATGACAACATGATAGCCCATACAGCAGAATGTGTACAGAATCTTCTTGCACAGTGGGAATAGGAAGTACACCAGCATTCACCTTATTTGTTGGACCTTTCTTCCTGTAATTTCCACCTCATGCTAATATTTAAGCTGGCATTTTGTGGGATAAGCCTTTGGGCAAATGAGGACATTGCCATGGCAATGAGATGTGAGATCACAAAATTCTCTCAAAATAAGGATGAGGGTATTCAGTGCCTTCCACATTGTTGGCATGTGATGGATTCTGAGGGAGACTACTTTGAAGGGCTGTAGATGCCATACTTATGCACATATGCATGTACATTTGTAATTAGAGGAATAAACACATTTGAAACAAATTATTGATATTTCTTATTTTGTGCTATTCTCTAACCTGATACAGATCTCTATGATGTTCAAAATTCATACATTAAATGTTAGCATATATCATGATCCTCCAATTGTATATTTTATTCTTGTCTAACTTGCATTATCATGAATAAAAAAATAGTTGCTACAACTTTTGCAGTAATCCTTATATAAATAAGTTTTACTGTAGTTAGTTTTCTTCTCCTTTTTGTGTAACATGTTCAATTTACAGTACTATTCTACTGCAAACACGTGTCAAGTAAATGCCCATCATCTATTAATTTTATATGCACTTTTGACATATTTCCTCATTGACAAGGTAATGTCAAATTGTTACATAATAATAAATAGAAGAGGAGAGAAAATTACTACCAAAACTTCTTTAAGGATTTTCTAACCTGTGCAGTCCTACACTTCCAGAAGAACATTCCCTGACTTTGCTAATCCAGTAGGAAATGCTATCTAAAATAATAATCATACAATAGAAACTACATTGTTTACTTACTTGACAAGCATAAGGTTTAAGGGTACTATGTGTGAGCATATGAGTATTAAGGTACTGTTCTGTGCGGAAGCCCTTGCCACACTGTTGACACATGAAGGACGACGATGCTCCATGTGTTGCCAGATGTCTGCGCAGGTATCTCTCACATATGAAAACTTTACCACAGCGTGGACATGGATAGCTGTGGCTTGTGGATGATATGTGGTGGTCCAATGTCTCAAGAGTTGCAAATCTGCTTTTGCATTTTGGGCACTGGAAATGCCTGTTTCAAAATGAATATTAAGTGATATTATTTTAATGATCTTGTAGCTCAAAAAATAGTTTCTCACATTTTGCAAAATATCTTTTTCAATTAGTAAAGCTTGGTACATGGCTGTTAAGGATTACTTAATCCTGTATGCTAACCATTTAAGCATCTTTAGAACCATGTTCTTTAGTAATAAACAAATTTTTAAATATCAAGACTGGTTATAGTGATTCATTCCTTGAAACCATTTAGCAACTAGAACCTATAAAATTTTTAAGAATCTTACTGAGAAACTGTTTTTGAAGTGCATGCAGTCTTTTTATGAATTCCAGTGTGATGGTACTGATGGAGGCCAAGGTCTCTCAGGTCACGGAACTGTTTGTTGCACACATGGCAGTGATAGAGCACCTCACTTGCATGAAATCTTGAATGAAGAACAAATGCATCCAAGTCAGAAAATGTCTGATGGCAGTTCTTTTGGATGCATTTGTACACCTGCAAAGAAAAAGCAGAGTAATTTTCTTAACGAATATTAATATAGTATATACATCCTATACAACCCAATATCCATAATGTTTAAATAACTGAGAAAAACTTAGTTTTAAAAGAGGAGGAACTAAGTCATATTTCATAAAAATTGAGTTTTTAAACGGGAGGAACTAAGTCATATTTCATAAAAAACTTTTTAATTTACATTCAATCCATGCTATACAAGGTGATATCAAAAAGTTCCTGAACCAGTTTTGTTACAAGAAAATACTCAATTTACCTAATTTTGAATATCATTTCCTTGGGCAGCAATACATTGGTCCAAGCATTTTTGCGACTTTTGGAATGTGGCATCAAAGTTATTGTTTATGAATGAGTGTAGAGCCTTCCACGATTCAAGCTGTATTTCATCAATGATGTTGGAATGGCGACTTTTGCCTGCACTCATCCAAACAACACACTAACAATGTCCATTGATCGTTCGTCAATTTCTGAAACTTTTTCAATATTTTTGTGGGTGATGCTCATTGTCTTCCAGGGACGTTCTTCCAATGTGCCTGTACCTCTTGAAACATTGCATAATTGCCATAAACTTGCTGAAGCATGTTTAATGTCTCTGCGGCCAATTTCCCAAGTTTAATGTATTTTTTCACATCAACTCTAGATTTCAACTTGCTGTCCATGACAAAATCACCAACTATTACATGCTCTTGATGACCAAAATACTAACTGCACTACTCCCAATGTAAATGCAGTGTCTGTTGCTTGATATACTGCTAGATCAAGGTTACAGCTCCTTGGCGTTGCACACACAACCTTGTACTACCATCAGTTGGTGTGCTACAGAACCACTCTGGGAAATTTTGACACCACTTTGTATTAGTGTAACACATATAATGGCAAACAATTTCCCATTAATTCTGAAATTCTGCTATGTTTACTTTTTATGAATCAGTTTAGGTTTGATAATAAAAAAAAATTATCCCAATATCAATATGTAGATCTGCAATAAATTAGGCTGTCTCCTATGCAAGCAAATTTAGTGAGAACATTGTTCAACTCTGATGTATAGCATAACAAATTGGCTTAGGTTAGTCTTCTGTTTTATGCTATCAACATGGAATGGTAAATAAAAGAAAACAGAAACAGCTCTGTGCTGAATAGTGGGTAGAACTGTTAATACAATTTTCAATTTGCTCAATGGTTTAAATGTCATTGAAGTTTTCTACAGTTCTGTCACTGAATTCAGGGAACTTTCTTCTATGGAAGGATTTCAAAGATCAAATTGGTCCACACAAGGCTCACTTCAGGATAGTAAGCAGTACAATAGAGGATTTGGGAAATTCACGCAGTGAGATAGTGAAAGATAATGATCCAGGAGCTAATATTTCCCCTAGAACTATGTCATGGATAATTAAAAGAATATTTGCATACAAGAGTGTACCAATGCTCATTGAGGCACTCATTAATAATTGGCCTGGAGAAAAAATACAAAGAACAAAAAGGTTTCTTCAATGGCTACCACAAAAACATTGTGTTTACAAATGAAAACACTGTAATGCTGAAGGAGAAATATAAGAAGAAATGACAAAATTTCGCCCATACTTCAGGTTAAGCTAAGGAGAGACTTCTTAAGATCCAAAGAGAACATTGCCCTCTGTAAGTGATGTAATAGGGGTTGCAATATCAAAGATTGATGTGTCTTAAATTCTTCCATCAGGAATAAAACTTATCAGTTTCACAGAAGACACCACTGAATAATGTTATATAACCCATAAACACAATTCAATTCGAAAGAACACACTTGATCTTCCAATAAGACCCAGCTGCAATTTTACAAAGTATAGATAATGCAAGTGTAGTTAAGGGCTATGTTTCAGAGTACATTTCTGAAGAATATAAAAAAAAAACTGTCAACAGCACTTTGATATTTGGCTTAGATTGACAAGTTTTTTTTGTGGTTTTGCTGAATATTTTCCAACCCATTGTGATGATTGGACTTCTATCTTAACATCATAATCATAGATCCATGCCTCATCACCAATGATTATTCTATTCATAAAAGTTGCATCTTTATACATAATCCAAGAGCTCTTGCTAGATCACAATGCAGGTCTTTCTGTTCTTGTGTCAACAGCAAAGGAACAAACTTTGATACAACAAGATGCATACCAAGTTATTCTGTCAGGATTTTATAACAAGATCCCACAGAAGTGTTACACTTTTCAACAATTCTTGAACAGTCAGATGTTGAATGTCATGGCCAATCTCATTAAAGCTGGCTGCATGAGCATAGTCAATTGATATTGATGGTCTTCCAGATGCAGACCATAAACTACAAACTTCCAACACTTAAACAACATATCTCACTCATAGCACTGTATGCCTTGAACAGTTATCTCCATAAGCTTCTTTCATCATTTAATGAGTTTCATTAGAGGATTTACAGAATTTCACACAAAATTTGTTAATATACTGCTCATGATAAACTGCATCTCAATAGTCTCAAAACATGCACAACACTGTTGCAAAGAAAGTAGTGTACAACTCTACTGAAATAAGATAGCACTGCATGTCAAACAGGAGCATTTTAATATAAATTTGAATAGTTTGGGATTTGCACAGTGAAATATAGTATCATATAACAAATTATTTATGAGGAAGTCATTCAAATTTCACTGGTTTTTTTTCTCTACTGGACATGTTTCAATGGCAAATTTCCTTCATTGTGAGCACGGTTCCACTGTCAGCTTTCCAGCTTGGTATTAAGATGTTGCTCTTTGGATTTTATAAACTTTTTGATGAGGTTGCTGTTGTTTGGAAGATAAAAATTAACTAAATTTTTTTTCTTTTCGTTCCAAGAATATATTTTCCCACACTGATAATTCTATGGGTTTTTGAAGAGCTTTTATGAGTTTTGGTTCATTTTGGAACTCATGTTTTTTTTTTTTGCCAGAAATGGTATGCTGCTGATTTTTCTGTATGTTTATATTTTATACTTATCATGTATTCTTTAAACCGTATGGTTATGTTCCTTTTTGTTTTACCTATATATATATTATTGCAGTAAATTTGTTTTACCTATAAATATATAGGTAAAACAAAAAGGAACATTACCATATGGTTTAAGCAACAGGTGAGAAGTGTAAAATATAAACATATGGAAAAATCAGCAGTAGTATATCATTTCTCGCAAAAAAAAAAAAAACCACGAGTTGTAAAATGAACCAAAACTCTTAAAAGCTCTTCCAAAACCCATAGAATTATCGGCGTGGGAAAATATATTTTGAATGAAAACAAAGAAAATTAATTGATATCAATGTATGATTCAGTTATATTAATATGATTAGCTTCACTGTGCAAGTTTCAATTTACATTTTAATTCTTAAAGAAAATTAAGTTAATTTTGATCTTTCAAACAACAGCAACCCCATCAAAAAGTTAATAAAATCCAAAGAGTGACATCTTAATACCATGCTGGTAAGCTGACAGTGGAACTGTGCTGACAATGAAGGAAATTTGCCTTTGAAACATGTCCAAGTACCTGGGAAAAAGCTAGTGAAAATAGAGTGACTTCCTCATAAATAATTTGTTATAGGAGGCATTTTGTCAACATCAGGGCTAATCATGCTATCGTTCTCTTTTTTCTACAACCCTTCATTGGTGTACAATTTTGAAAGTTCTGGTATATTTTGAAAAGACCTAGTATATAGCATCCAGAGGTATTTTGTTTGCTGCCTTTGTAGATGACTTGAGTTGGTACAAACTACATTCACCACAAGTCTCTACTTAAGGGTCAAACTGTGAAACTCTGGTGTTACCAATATGTCATCAGACATCTCCAAGAAAACGTGATAAAGGAAGAGGCCTGGACTGTGGATAGACAATTCATAGATCCTGCAGCATAATGTCTCAGCTCATTCATTATTGCCTATTCATGAGTTTTGCATGAAAATCAAGATATTATATTGTTATATTATATATATTATTCTTTTCCACTCTTCTGACTTAGCATCTGCAGACTTGTTTTTTATTTTCTCAAAGCATCCATAAAGGATGATGATTGTACTTGGTTGAGGAGATAAAACATTTATAGACAGAACTTATGTGTATATTTTATTTCCAAAGCATCCATGAAAGGATGAAAATTTGACTTGGTTGAGAAGATAAAACAACATTTATATACAGAACTTGGTGCAATCTCATAAAATGTGTATCAGAACTATTTTTATATGTTTAAATCCCATTGGAAGAGCTGTATTAAGAGGGAGGAGATTACTTCAAGGGAGTCAAATTTAGTAAGATGCAGGTAATCCCAAATTTTAAAATATTTAATAGTAATTTTTTGAACACACTCATATACTGTTACTGAATATTGGCTTAGTGAACTGAGGCATATGTGACTAACAGGGATTATAAATGCTTATTAACTAACAGTTAATGTTGAATATAAGTCTTTTATTTGAAACTAAAGGTTTTCTTACACAGAAACAATTTATGGCAGGGTGGATAATGCAATATCCCAGTAATCTATCATCAAAGCATTATAATTAATTTAACTCAGTACCTCGGTTAAAAACTACAATGAAATATAACCATCATTTATTGCTACAATTGAAAGCAAGATTTTTGATACCTTTTGATTGGAATGAAGTTTCATGTGCGTTTTCAGTCCATAGTATGATTGAAACCGGGAATCACAGTACTGACACACATAAGCTCTATCCAATATCATGTCTACATCATTTGTACCCTGTAAAAGATAACATTTACCTTTCAACAGAACTAGTATTATATATTGTACCACAAAGAAATTATAATTTACACCAAATGTGATTTAACTGAAACACTCATATATTATAATATCCGATTCCAAAAAGGTGCACACACATGCTGAAAACAGCTCAAATCTAGATGCATTGCAAATTGCCTTGGTAGATCCTGAAATGCCTAAGAGTTCTCGGTAAATATAAAATTTTCTTTATTACTAAAGTGAGTTGTGTATGTAGATCTGCCTAGACAAGTAAAACTGTATGAAAATTCTTTTGTAAGCATTTAATTTCCTGACAACTACCAAGGTCTTTAAAGATTATAAAAGGAAAATGAAATGATATAAATGAATCTGGAAAGCTTAGCATTTAAAGTTACCTGAATTTCACCTTTTCAAGATAAGGAGAAAACTATAAATTCTTTGCCTAGGTAACACATCTCAATAACTCATGCTATAGAGCCCATAAAATTGCCAGGAATGTTGTATCTGTATGACAACAACATGCACAAAAAACTAGACTCTAAATATGGTATAGGAACTCAATTAAATGTACTTACGAAGCTGTTAACTACCTATATATATGGTATAGGTAGTTAACATATTCCATGAAGAAGTCAATACATACCTCAACAGGATATGTCATTCCTTCTTTTAAGTGTTTCAAATTATTGGAAAACAAACAGTAAGTTTATGAAAATTAGCTGAAACATATTTATTTATATCAACCCCAAGTTTTCTCTAAGAGACTGTTTAGCAAAGAAGGACCCACATGATAGAAAAAGAATTTGACTCAACCCAGAAAAAATGAATATGCTTGTATTTTTTAATAAAAACTTATAAAAACCAGTTAAATTAGGACTTTATTGCATTAAATATGTATTTTTATTTTCTACCTTGTGGGAAGATAGGTTATATTTTTTAATAAAAACTTAAATGAGTTAAATTAGGACTTTATTGCATCAAATATGTATTTTCATTTACTGCCTTGTGGGAAGAGAGCTTATAATATAATACATTTTAATATATACATGTAGTTATGCATTATACATTATATTCTATTTACTCTAGGATCCCATAAATATAATTATAAATATGTAAAATAGCTTATAATGATATACACACTAGTGAGTGGAAAATATATATTCTTGTTTGATATAACACTAGTACTCCTAATTTAACAAATAGAACAATTTTTATTTCATTTCATAAAAAAATACAAGAGGGGTATGGAGTATTGAAATACCAAGTATTCAGACTGAAAACATTTTAGTTAGTTTATTTTATTTAAGGACACCCTTTAACTTCTTTGGCCCCATTCAATTCAGGGCACAGAAGAGCCAATAAATATTGCTCAGAGGCCAATTCTTTTAGGCTTGAAGTTCTTTTACACATCATAAATCTATGACGTGGAACCAATGGCTTTACTTACCTTCCTTTGTAAGGTAAGTAAACCCAGATTTAGATTTTTATGCCCCAAATATCCATTATCCTGGGGTGATTTAAACCTTCGACCTTGGGTATATGAGGCAAGTATGATTACCACTAGATTACCAGGGCTGACAAGACAGAAAACTTTTATTGGCATCAAGAAAATCCACTGCCATAAGTGGCCAAAGTTGTTATGGCTCATACTTGTGAGCAGGAGGTCTGGGGTTCGAATACCACCAAGACCATCCTTCCTGTCTGGGTTTTTTTCCAGGTTTCTTCAGTCCTTATAATTTGGCAAATGTTGGGGAAGTACCCTAAAACTTAGGCCTTGAACGTTTCCTTCCTTAAAAAATATTCTTTCCCAATTTATAATTTCATCTCATATATCATCAGTGTCCACTGCCTGTGTTGTCTCAGTAGTAAAAACGTATGTTAAGTACTATTAAAAAAAAAAAAAATCTGGTAACGATGCATCTCTAGTATAATTCTGTTGTAGATCAATTAGGTTAATTAATTTAATACAGTTAGTGCAATTGTTTTTAATATTTTGAGGGGGTTCATCTTTTTTGGTAATTGCAATTTGTAAGTCAAGTAGTGCCAGAATTCATATATTTTAAGAAATTATTACTATATTTGGTTTCCCTCAAAACCGAAACCTATTCTTAATACACAAAGAGGACAGTTGCAGCCTCTTTTCTGTTAAAAGCATTTCTGATGTCTTCTGTTAGTTGAAGAACCTAATAATAGAATATGCTCTACTGTATCAGCTTAATGATCACTAATCAAAGGCTGCATTTCAAGATATGTTAATCTTTAATGGCAATTTTTTTCTGCTATTTTGGCCATTACTATTTTTAAAGATATATGTTAACTATCTAACTGGTCTGTTTATTTTTTTATTCTTAATTAGAAAAAAAATTATTGCTTTCTTCCACACTGTTGGAACAATGCAAAATTTAATAAAACAGAAGGATTTTTTTTATGAATGGTGTTTAACTGCCATTTTACTACTGAGGCACCACAGGTGGTGAACACTGGTGATACACAAGATAAATTATATATTCGGAAAGGATTTTTTAAGGAAGAAAATGTTCCAGGCCTAAGTTTAGAGTACCTCCCCGCATTTGCCATTTATGAAGACTGAGGAAAACCTGGAAAAAACCTCAGTCAGGGAGGACGGTCCTGGCAGGATTCGAACTCCAGACCTCCCCCTCATGAGTTCATGCCATAACGACCTCGGCCACCTGTGGTGGTACACAGAAATACTGTTAGTTAAGAAAAATAAGTGATGAAAAATCACAATTTTGGTTACTTGTTGCAGCATTGTGGCCATAGTGGAATCAGTTATTTCTGATGCATGCTCATAATTCAATCTAGAACTAGTAACAGAAATTTGAGGCTTATAGTAATAACAAACCATTCTATTACTCACATTTACATTGTTAGTTCTTTTCTCCCAAGCCAAAAAAAACTAATCACAGTAATAAATAGGGATGCACTGGCATACAAATTGAGATGCAAGGGAGTCAGTACTGAATTTATTTTAGGACTTCAAAAATTATATGAAGGAAGCAGGTTTTGTGTCAGATGTAAAGATAATAAAACCACAGATTATACAATTCAAAATTTGGTTTTGAGGCAGAGATGTAAATTGAGCTCAATATTAATTAATTTGTTTATAGATGATATCCTAGATAGTATCATGAAAAACAAGAGACACTGTCCAATTATTGGAAAGAAGGAAGTACCATGATTGTTTTTTGCTTATGATCTCATAACAGGAGCATTAACCATGATGGGATTACGACATGCCATTAGTAAAATTAATAGATTTTGTGCAGAATAGAGTATAAGGATAAACAGTAAAAAATCAAAGATAACAGTATTTAAAAAAGGAACAAATTAAGAAAAGATGACAGAAGGTTTATAAGTAGATATCCAACAGAGGTAGTGAAAGAATTTGATTATTTGGGAATGAGATTTATGAGTAATGGAAGGTGGGAGGTTCAGTCTAAGTAATTACAATTAAAAGGTAAATTAGCTATGAAAGTTGTCAAAATAAGTTTGTATAAAGTTCCCACATTGCTAATGAAATGGCCAGAAAGATTATACGAGGCTGTGGTTCAATCAAAGATGATTTATGCAGTGGAAATTTTGGGAGTGTCAAAGGGGCGGACAAAGGTTGAGGTGGTACACAGAACGTTTTGTAGAAAAATTCTGCGGTTACCAAAAATTCACCCAGGGGTGTGAGTTTGGCAGAACTAAGAAGACTAAGGTATAAAGTAGAGAAAATCTTGAAATATTGGCAAAGATATTTGAAATTAGATAACAATGTACTAAAAAAATGACTTACATACCAAAGAGAGATGTACTGGGAAGAATGTGTTGGTTTGGGGAGATAAGGAAACTACTAGAAGAAATTGGAATGGGAGATGTATGGCGGGCGATTGGGTGAAAGTAATGTCAGTGGACTTTGGAAAGAAGTGAGGAAGGGGATAAAGATAAGGAGAAACAAGATATTTGGGCTAGCTTAGAGGATAAAGTTCTGTGGATTTATATAAAGTAGTTAAAAGAAACTGGGGACGAGAGAAATATGTAGATAATTGTGATCAATTTGAAAGGATAGGTCTTGCATAAATGCATACATGGAGGGATATTATTTCTAAAAGGATTAAGAATAAATTTTAAAGAAGGATGCATTATGTATGGTAAAATGGACAGTGTGTTCCATTGTCTAAGTGAAAGGGTAAAAAAGTGGAAGGATAGTATCTGGGATGAAAACTGGAACAAACTACAAAGATATATTGGCAATCAAAATGTTATCAGACACCAGTGTACAGAAAATAAATAAGATTGGGGAATTCTTAGGAAAAGTAAGGGATAAGTGGAGGAGAAGTATAATGAAGGAGCTTGAGGGCACACATAGTTGTGAAAATAGTAACTTATTTAAGGGGTTCCTTACCACCTGGTGGTTAAGGTATGGGAGAACCCTTAGTTTGGTACTGCTAAATTTTTAGATTTTTTTGTTTATGTAAATTCATAGTAATGTTGTTTGCCGAAATATTTTCATTCATTCATACTACAGTAATATCCTTCATACAATTGCATTACTCACATTATTTAATCCTGAATTATCTGTGACTGGTTGGAGAGGTTCCTTGGGAAGAGTGGAGGACATATCTTTAGGCCACACCTTGTGCGTGGCCATATGTTTCTTTACATTGGACTTCTGTGAGAATGCACGGCCACACACCACACACTGGAATGGTTTTTCTCCTGTATGACTTCTTAAATGCTGTTGCAAATCAAAATTCTTTGCAAACATTTTGCTACAGAAGCAGCATTTAAGCTGTAACATAAATTTAAATACATGAAAAATTAATTGTACATAATAACTACCAAGTTGCTAACAACCCATTTTCTGATGAAAAAAAAAACAACTATTTTTTATAGTTTAAACATAGGGTTACTTAAAGTGATTTCTTCAAATTTCCAACACTATGATAAGTTGAATCACTATGATATTTTTTTTGAATAGTGTTTAATGACCATTTTAACTACTAAGGCACCACAGGCAGTGGACACTGATTATATACGAGATGAAATGATATATTGGGAAAGGATTCTTTAAAGGAAGGAAACGTTTCAGGCCTAAGTCAGGGAATAAGGTCATGGTGGGATTCACACCCCAGACCTCCCATTCGTGGGTCTGCACCTTAATGACCTTGGCCACCCAGGGCAGTTTCACAATGAAATTGCTCAACTGCCATGTTATTCTGTTTCTATGATAGTCGTTTTGTAAGAAAATGTTAACTGTATGACATAAGGCTTTTAGGGTGTTGCAATTTTCTAAGTGCAAAGCATGAGTTTTGTTGGTATTATGGAGCTAAATTACAAGTTCTCAAATAGTGAGGTTTACGAATAAATTCACGTGCTAGATGTCGTACTAAACACTCTTATCGCTTCACTTACTTGTGTGATATTTGGAACCGGTTTCGAAGACCTTTGTCTTCATCTTCGGCCAAGGGTACGTATTTTTTAAAATAATTTCTATTTTAAAAGATATGTTTTAATAGTGAGGTTTGTAATTTCAATGGGCTAAGTTGGTAACATTAATGCATATTCTTTGCAATTTTGCTTAGACACACGTGTTCTTGCATTATAGAAACATCATGCTGCTACAAACTACCAATGCCATAGTTTCAGAACATGGGCAAAACTTACTGTACTATGACTACTGATTACCATTTAGAATTTTGCAATACACCAATAACCTTGAACAATACTGCCAGCATTTCCTCACAAAATAACTATCTGCTGCAGAGTGATGCAATAACAATGACAGTCAATATGATGACTATCTAAACTCTTAGTTTCATTTTCATTTGTAACATGCCAAGTTATTATTTATTTTATATGTAAAGAATTATGTTCATTTCATACCAGATGAATAATGTTCCAAATAATATTATATATATGTGAGGCAAGTTTAGCATGATTGTTTGTCACACTGGCTTTGTTAATTTCCTTAGCAAATGGTGTAGTGCTTAAGCATTACTTTCATGGCAAAAATCACCACCTAATCAATTAGAACTTTGCTCACCCTAAATAAATAACTCTTATATGAATTCTACCATAATCCACATTTTTGTGCAATGACAAGTGGTGAAAATTCAACATTTTAATATTCTTGCATATCATATATTTCGGTGATTTGAAAACTTCTAAAAATACAAGTAGCAGTGATAATGTTTAGTTAGAAGTTCACAGAGAACTATCCTGATTTCTAATAACCATCATATTCTTGGTCAAGGAATATAAGCACTTAACAAATTATTTTTGAAGAAGTCACTCAAATTTCACTAGTTTTATTCCACTTACTTGGACATGTTTCAAAGACAAATTTCCTTCATCGTCAACACAGTTCCACTGTTAGTTTTCCAGCATGGTATCAAGATGTCGCTCTTTGGATTTTATAAAATTTATAAAAGTTTATAAAATACTGGAGGAATGTTTAGTCTGTGGTCAGAGGGATATATTTCTAGGCTTAAATGCATGCACATTAGCCAAGAGCATTTGGGTCCTATGACAGTGAACTGCTTCTGACACAGATGCATGTAAACAATAGAGAAAAGTTTGATGCTTATGTATAAGACATGATTTTCATTTAATAACATGATGACTCAATACATATAGGTATTTGTGTAGTCTGAAGGAAAAAAGAAAATACCATTAAATATAAAATTTAATTTCGTGTTGGAATCAATACAGCGAAGCGACTAATGTATTCTTAATTATCTAGTGAGTCGATTTGATATTCTTATGCTCCACTTACTGTTGAAACTAGTTTTGCATAATTCAACAGTAAGTGAAGCATATAAGATTATCAAATCGACTCACTAATTAAGAAGAAAATACCATGTTTTATCATATAATTTCCCCCCTTAAGCTTTTTTTTTTTTAACAATGGAAGTTATACAGTTAAATACTGTCTATTTCCCTTCCCTAGAGAACACTGGACTTTCACTTTTATCAGTTTATGGTATTTAGTTTCCTATCATTTTTGTTTTAGATTCTATTACGTATTCAGTGCACAAAGCTAAAAAAAACCTAATTTTAAAAATATCTTAGACTTGGTAGGCTACTACTGCTGTCCTCCTCATTTCCTAAAGGGTTGTAATTTGAAAGATTAAGAACTAAAGCAGCAGTGGTTTGATGGACACAGCATGTTACTGAAGTCACAATGATAAAAAAAAACGTCTGTGTAAAATAAGCAAATTTCTCACTGAGTTGAATTAACTTTTAATAAAAATGAATATAAAATGCAAATTAGGCCTTATTAATTAATGAAGTCAAATAAGTTATGGCATTACCGTGTGGTATTAGGGGTACAAAATTAGAATTTTTGCCATCTGCAAGTATCACAAAAGAGAAACCACATTATTGTTGTTATTATTATTATGATTATTATTCCGATTAAACCACAAGAATTAATGGTATATTAATTAAATAAAATATATGACCACTGATAGACAAAACAATATTGTGTGGATAATTTTAAACATTTTTAAATGTAACCATGTTAATGAACTGAGCCCTTGATATCTTTACATTTACTAAAATGGAGAAAAATAACAAATTTTCAAGTTACACTGTGTATTTACGAAGATGATGTTCATATGTTTCAATAAAACAAATATATGTTACTATTTAAAAACAATTTCAATGTACTAAGCAAACATACACAATCAACAAAGAACAATAGAAAGTTTCATTAGCTTTGATATTATATTTAAATGTTATTGTATTAAAAACATATAATGCAAACATTTTCTGATGGTTATTCCAGAAAGCTCTTACAAACAAATATAATTCTCAAATACACATTAAATTAATACTTCACAGTTGCTATCTTCACGATGATGCATTTATTACATATAAAACATATGCAATGTTTAAGCGATGAATTAATTTCTCATTTTATTTTAAAACAATATAGTTAAAGCAAAAGCCCTTTTAAAATTTTGGTTTTCAAGTGTACCTTTAGTCCTATTAGTCCAGTTTCCCTAATTTTCAAAAACTATTTTTCTTATTCATTTAAATGCTACATAGAAAATTTAATTGTAAAAAAGAAAAAGCAACTAGTGCAATTTTCAAAATTTTGGTTTTAGGTAGTATCCTCTTCTAATACTCCGATTTCATAGATTTTCAGAAATTATTTTTTTTCTTATTTTATTTTAAAGGCACATACTGAGGTTCTTTAAAAAAATACTAAAAAATGCAGCCACTAGAGTGATTTTTAAATTTCATTATAACCTCCACTCCCTTTTTCAGGTAAACGCCCAAACCTAATAATCAGATTTTGCTGATTTTCAGAAACTATTTTTCTTATTTGGTTTAAATGGTATATGCTGAGTTAAAAAATAAATATTGGTACTGCTAGAGTGACTGTTAAATTTTCGGTTTCAGGTGAACCCTCACTCCTAATGTCCTGATTTCCCTGATTTTCAGATACTATATTTATATTTTATTTAAATGATATATACAGTGTTTTCTTTGGAAAAAACAAATTGTGCAGCTAGAGTGATTTTTAAATTTTGGGTTTCAGGTAACTCCCACCACTTAATAGTCTGATTTCACTGATATATGAAAACTACTTTTCATATTTCATTTCAACACAGAATATACCAAGCCTCCTTTAAAAACAATTTAAAATTGCGGTAGCTAGAGTAATTTTTAAATTTGCTTTAATCCACATTCATTTTTCAGGTATACCTCCATTCCTAATGGCCTGATTGCCCAATTTTTGGAAACTGCTTTTATAAATTTATTTTAAAGAAATTTACTAAGTTTTGTTTAGATAAAGCAAAAATTGTGGCTGCTAGAACAATTTTAATTTATCTGTAAAAATTTTTCGCTATAGGTTAAACACCCCTAATGGTCCAATTTTGCTGATTAAAGAACAAGACGAATCATTTGTTAATTGATGCCGAGTTTCACGATTGGAAAGAGAGAGAGACAGCTAGAGCATACATTTTTTATAACTTTTTTGTTTTTTGGTGACTAGTAGCTACGATCAATGCAGATTTGGATAGATTATTACTATAAAATTAAGTACATTTTTCACAGATATGGCTGCAATAGCTTCATTCCTTTTGAAATAGCAATCACATGATGCATTTTAAATTGAAGTGCTATCTGTTTGGTAGGTTGGCTTCTAACAGCTGATATTGAATATTTGCTTGATTTGTTTTCTGGTAGTAGTAGTAGTAGTAGTAGTAGTAGTAGTAGTAGTAGTAGTAGTAGTAGTAGTAGTAGTAAAAAAAAAAAAATAATAATAATAATAATAATAATAATAATAATAATAATAATAATAATAATAATAATAATGGTTTTGCTTTACAGTACACAATTCTTGTTCATAATTGTGTTTGGTTGATTGCATATTATGCAGCATTTACTTCAGTTGATTTATTTTGTGCAGGTGAACTGTGAGGCAGACATGGCCGTCTTTAGTCAAAATATTGTTACTGGTATTTTTCTTGGTTTATTTTAGCAAATTCCAAAGGAATGTAGCTGTTGTGGTTGTACCCATGAAACAATTTTTGAAAAATATCTTCAAATCTCCATTGATTCTACCTATTAGGCACCAAAAATGACAGCGAAAATTTATTTTATATATATGTATCTGCATGTGTCTGTTAATGGTCTAGCAGTTGCAATTTTTATTTTCTCTCAACAAAACTGAGCATATTACCATCAATTAACAAACAATAAGTTCATTAAAAGGCAAAAATTGGACCATTGCAGATGTGGGTTAACCTAGAGCAAAAACTTGTTAAAAAATTTAAAAACTGCTTTAGAGGCCGCAATGTTTGTTTTTTCTCAACAAAACTTGGTATATTTCTTTAAAGTAAATAGATAAAAGTAGTTCCTGAAAATCAGGGAAATTGGACCATTAGGATTGGGGGTATACCTGAAAACCGAATGGGGATTAAAGCAAAATTTATAAATCACATTAGTGACTGCAATTTTTATTTTTTTAAAAATAAACTTGGTATTAGCCACTGAAATAAAATAAGTAAAATACTTTCTGAAAACTAGTGAAATCGAACTATTTGGAGGTGGGGTTACCTGAAAGCCAAAATTTAAAAATTGCTCTAGAAGCACTGATATTTGTTTTTTTGCAACAAAAATCTGTATATACCATATAAATAAAATAAGAAAACATAGTTTCTGAATATCAGGGAAATTGGGCATCCAAAATTTAAAAATAGTTCTAGCAGCACTGATATATTTTTTTTCACAACAAAACTTGGTACATCCATTTAAATCAAATAAGACAATAATGTCTGAAAACCAGGGAAGTTAGATTATTAGAAGTGGAGATTTACCTGAAACCCAAAATTTAAAAATTACTCTAGTAGCACCAATATTTGCTTTTTCAAAATGAAACTCCATATACATCATTTAAGTAAAATAAGAAAAACAGTTCCTGAAAATCAGTGAAATCTGATTATTAGGATTGGGGGTTTACCTGAAACCCCAAATTTAAAAATTGCTCTAGCAGCACCAATATGTGTTTCTTCACAACATTATGCAGTATATACCATTTATGTAAAATAAGAAAAATATTTTCTGAAAATTAGGGACATCGGACCATCATGAGTAAGGAGTATACTTGAAAACTAAAATTTAAACGTGCTGTAATCTTTATTTTCTCTCTATTGTTTTAAAATAAAGGAACGTTAATTCAGCATATAAACTTTATTTATATCGATGTATATATTTTATATTTAATAAAAGCATCACTGGGAAGATAGCAAATGTGAAATATTAACCTAATAAGTGTTTGAGAATTAAATTTGTATGTAAGAGTGCTCTGTAATAATCTTAAGAAAACATTTGTGTTACATGTTTTTATTACAATACCATTTGAATTATATTTCAATGCCAATGAAAATCAATGAGTCTTTCGATTAATTATTGCTGAATTCTATAATTGCATTATACATTGAAATTAATTTTAAATAGTAACATGTTTTTGCTTTATTGAAGCATATTTAAATACACAGTGTAAATGGAAAATTTGTTATTTTTCTCCATTTTAGTAAATGTAAAGATATCAAGTTCATACATGTGGTTACATTTAAAAATACCCACACAATATAGCTTTGTCTATCAGTGGTCATATATTTCATTTAATTAATAGTATACCTTTAATTCTTGTGGTTTAATTTCCACAACAAAAACAATAAAAAATTAATAATTATAATATTAATATTATTAACACAATAATAATAATAATAATAATAATAATAATAATAATAATAAATAATCTAAACACGTGGTTTCTCTTTTGTGATACTTATAGATTGCAAGAATTCTAATTTTGTTCCCCTAATATGTAATGCCATAACTTATCTCATATCTTAAATTAGTAAGGCCCTAATTTGGATTATGATTATATATATATTTTTAACTTACTCTACTAGCCTTACCCAGCTCCTGCATGACAACATTGATGACCTGAGCTGTTAAAGAGCATCTATAAATAAATCAACCTGCATGACAGATTGTAGCTTATCCAGCTCCTACATGACAAATTTTTTTATTGTTATGCCAGGAATTTTATGTTTTTTATGCTTTTCTATTTGTGAGCTGTCTTTGAGGAATTGATTTTTAGTTTTTTTTAATTAAATTCTTTTTTGAATGTAAGTTATTCAGTATTTTATGGGTTCGATGTTTGCTCTTTTTTTCAGTTCGGGATCTTCTATTTAATTCCGGTTATACCTAACATGTGAGGATACCCACTGAAAGTGGGTAATTTTGTTTAATTGGTGAGCATTTTGATTATTTGTCATACTTCATCGATTGTTTAGGAGATGAAACATTTATTGGATGCTAATGCCTCTAGTGCTAAATGAACAATCTGAGAGGATTGCTGCTTTATTAAATGATCTTGATCTGTAAAATGTGTAATCTTTCACCAATGCAAATTGGATGAGGGGTAGCATGACAACCTAATTTTATGTTATTGGGATAGGCAGAAAGAGAAACTTGTGGCTGGAAGGAAAGAAAAGAAAGAAAAAATAAACTTTTCACATGCATTAAAAAAACAAAAGGGGGAGGGGAACACAATAAAAATGATAATGCAGAACTTATGAATTATGAACATACTTCCATAGTTAGAATTTGTTTATATTCACATATAACCACAATTACTTTATCCTCTGTACCTTTTATGCTATAGCAATGGTATCATTCCAATATTTTAACAACTAATTCTCTCCAATAATTATTGCACTTTCTTTATTTTAATACAAAAATAGCTTTTTAAATAAGATTGTAATCTGCTAGAAATAACAAAAAGTCACTATCTAATATGATTTTATAGTAATTTTAAAACAACTCAACCTGAAGATCATAAAAGTGACCACAAAGCTGGTTGCTGTTAAGTGAATAAATTGTACTTACAACTGTATACAATGGAGTGGTAATATATGCTACAATAATGTATTTAAACTGTTCACACAAACTCCATTTACTTACATAACACTGGACATGTTTTGGAAGTTAATTGCTTCCATCATCAGCTGTTGACCGACTACTCAAATTGAGTTCAGTATAATTCGAGTAGTTGGTCATGATGGAAAATAATTAGCATCCGAAACATGTCCAGTGTTATGTAAGTAAATGGAGTTAGTGTGAACAATTTGAATACATTAATATATTTGGTGTTGTGAATATTTTATACTTCCCCTCTTCTTGATGCAGGTGTCAGCAACTGTATGGTGACCAAGGCACAGTCTAGATCTCAAGAAAGGAGTGGCATCCCAATCAACAAGAGGCTTACTAATAAGCATGGTCTGAACTAAAAGAGAATTTCTTTCATATGGATGCTTGCTCTACAATTCTGGCAGAACTACATGCAATTACCTCTCCCATTTGCTATTCTGAAGATAGGTGAATGTATGCCATACTCTATAGACTTCAACCCTGCACACACTTTACAGCTGACACAGTTAAGATCTTAAATTTCTAACCATGTTTACTTGTTCATGAAATACTGTCTTTGGACATATGACCAAATGAACAAATTGTTTGAAACATTCGAAGATGTAGCCACATCTTTTCTTATGTTTATTCAATTTATCTCAGCCACCATATAATTCATTTTAAATTCATTAGATGTACCAGTACTGAAAAGAATTAAAATTACACTTGAGTGCTTCATTTAAATAAAATTATTCTTTTACATTCAAATTGAAGCACAGTTTAAAGATTAATGACCCAAGAAACAATATTTCACTCTTTAATTGACTGTAGAAGCTGCATGATGGGTTGCCAAATCCCTGTTCAATTAATGGGAGATCTGCTGCATTAATTGAATCCCAGTTTATTAATTGCAGCTGGGATTCAAGGTTGCACTGAGTTGGATTGTAGTTCACTTTTTCAATAGCAAAAGTTCACAAATTTTATATTAAAAATATTGTCCTACCATTCTGCCAAACAGTTACCCATGAGATAAATTTTAAATTTATCAACTAGTTCTACAAACTGCAATAATACAAATGGAAAAAAAACCCAAAGGGTATGGCCAAGAAATTATGGACAAGAAAATGAAGAAATTCAAACACGAGAAGAGGTTTAAAAGTTCCATAAGTTTCCAGCCTAACCATTTTCTAGATATGATAAAGGCAAAAACTATACTTCACTTTTCAACTTAGTTACCCTTTATTGCAATACACTTCTCACATCTTTGAAATAACATTTCAATCCTCCCCCTCCAAAATAGAATTCTTGTCTGCAAAATGGGCTCAAACAGCATCCATCACTTCTTCATCACACTTAAATTTCCTTCTTGGAAGGTCCTTTTTGAGTTTTGAGAAAAGGAAATAGTCACTGGGAGCTAGGTCTGGGCTGTAGGGTGGATGGTTGAAACCACATTTCTTCACAGCTCCAGTTGCAACAAGAACTGTGTCATGAAGAAGTACCACCATTCTGCTTTCCTTGTCTTTTCTCTTCGATGGAAGCACGTAATCTGTGCAGTAAGCCAGCGTAGTATCTCCCATTTACTGTGGTGTGCCTCTCCTTGAATTCAATGAAGAGTATTCCTTCACAGTCCGAAAAGATTGAGGTCATGATCTTATTGGACTGAATGACCTTGGCCTTCAGAGGCGGTGTTTTGCCAGGTTGATTCTCTTTTGGATAAGGGATTATAGGAGGACCACAGTTTCCTCCCGTGTAACAATGGTTTGCAGACCTTCTCTCTCATTGCCATGGCACAGCTCCAAAAATGCTTGAAAACAGATGACTTGTTGCTGCTTTTGGACCATGGAAAGAAGTCCTGGCACCATCTTACACTAACCTTATTCATGTTTAAATGTTCATGAATAATTCGAAGTTGTTTTGTTGTTTTGAAAGGCCCAACCTTGCTGCTATTTCTGTAACTATGAGCAGCCAGTCTTTCATATTTTCTCCTTCCACAAGAGCAAGGTTTTCAGCAGTGAGTACCTCCAAGGGCCAACCTTCATGCTCTTCATCTTCAATACTTTCTTGACCCATTCTTTTATGGTAGAATATGAGGGGGATGCTTCCCCAAATACACCATCCAATCACTGTTTAATTTTATTTGAAGCAAGTCCTTCTTTAGCGAATAACTTAATAACAGCTTGATACTCCATTTTGAACATATCACAATCTTGTACACATAGCCTTCTTTATGCAACTATATCTGAACTGAACACAGCAGAGCAGAAGTTACAACTGCAATTATTTATTTAAAAGATAAGGTATGACACCAGATAAGGGTTTTGTGAAGGTGATAATCCTCATCAGCAAGGCCAGAAACTTATGGACCTACCTTTGTACTATTCATAAGAAATTTACTTACCATTCTTGGGCCACCAAAAAATTCCAGAAAATACTCTGAGAGTTTGGGATTACTTTGTCCCCAGTGAACAAATTCACATAAATTATCTCTCAACTCTGGTGATGATAGAATACTTGATGAGAAGAAGCTAGGAATGTATAAAATCAAGCGTTCAGAATGCAACTAAGTATATACTGGAAAAACAATAAGCAGCATTGCAGGCTAAAAGAATACTGGAGAAACATCAGGTACAATCAGATAGATAAATCCCAGTAACACATCATTTTTGGAGAGATAAATGTGATTTGGAAATGGGGGTCAAATTATTGAAATTCGTAGATAGACCCCACAGCTGCGAATATGGGAAAGATTTTTTATAAAAAATATGAAGATAAGGTTACAAACTCGGGATCCTAACAGAAGACAAATCAATCCAATAGTTCATAAAATGTCCACAAGGGCTAAGTCCATCCAACCGACAACAAATCCTGTAGTTTACACAAAGCTGATGATGCAGGCAAAAGCCTGTGAAACATGTTCTGCATAATTTAATGATAAGTGAAGCATAAGAGTATTAAATCAAATCAATAGCTAATTAAGAATGCCTTAATTTAGTTTTATCGCTGAATTAAATTTTAAAGTTAACAACCAGTTCTATGAAATGCAATAATTTTCACAAACAGATTGCACAAATGAATGCAAACCAGCAGAATGACACCACTGGCTATAGCAATCTCTATAAGCAGTTTCCAGTCAACATAGGAGATCTTATAAAAGTTGCTTTAATAAAACTTTTAAAAATGAAAGTCAAACATTCTAACTGTAAAATAATGCTTAGTACCTTTAACGGTTTTAAGGCAGGTCGTTGATTATCATGTGCAGTCTCTAAGGAAGGAACATTAGCAGAGTTTTGTTGAACATTATCAACCATAATGTTCTCATTGCCTGGATCACTGGTAGGCTGCAATGTCTGCTGCAAGTCCTGCTCTGTAGCAAATTCCACAGCTTCCGGATCCAGCAATTCCAAGCTTGTTTCAGAGTTTCCAAATTCTAACATTCTCTTCCCTGTTACAGGCCAAATATGCAAGGAAATTTCAGCAATATTACTGGAGAGAACATCCATTTAGTTCTGATGAATCTTTTTAAAGAATACTATATTCATGAGTTTGCTTTAAGCAGATTACAAGTGAAGCATTCCTTTATGCAGAAATGTCTTATTTTGTTGGTTTATGAAGAGAAACCTGAAATATACTGAAACATTTTTCTGTTAGTTTGTAGCTAAATCAGAATAGGTTTCAATTTACCATATAAGCTAGAACAGGTCAGCTCAGATTAGGTTATATCTCAGCTAACTGCCATAAATTTTCAGGACAAGGTTGGGTTGGTTTGGTTAGATTTATCAGAATTACACTTACTAAGTTGGGTCTGAGTAAGTAAGTTTGAATAGGCATTTTATTATTTATTACCTTAAGTGAACAGTGACGTTAACTTTATGTTTTAAATGTCCTTTGAAAACATTACTCTGGAGCAAATTCAATGAGTCTAGACAATATTTATTGCTCTTATAAGCTAATGAACTGTAGCTCACTATTTATTTAGCTCAATAACAACCTCCTCATCCCCAAACTGTGTTGTTATAAATAAAACAGGACAAATATTTGAAGTTTTCTTATAACTATATGTGTTGAGCAGCCCACAGCACTGCAATTGAATGTATTCTATATAAGAGTTGAAATATTCCAAGAGACATACCTGGAGCTCTCTGCATGAGCAGATTGAAGCTCTTGACATCATCAGGCAAGTTCTAAGCCCTTAACTGCATAACTGACAGAGCAACTAGCTCTTATGCTTTATTGTGAGATGTGAAGGTTGCAATCTGTGGGAGTGTTTACATTGTGCATGTAACAATATGGCGAAAGCAATGTAAAGCCTGTTAAAGATTACCTTTATTTGTTATAAACTTGGTGGAAAAAGTGAAAATAAAACAGTTGGATAGACCTGGTTCTGATCTGAATTGAACACAAAAAGCTATAGTTGGAGAAAAGAGAAGTTCATAAGTAAGAATATTTAATAAAAAGTGTATGAAAACAGTTGGGTGTGTGAATGTGAAATTTGGAAAAGAGATTAAAGACACCTTTCCTCATAATTGAATGTCAGAACAATTGCTTAATCATTTGTGATGCTGTTGACTGAGAATAGTACAGTTGCCAACATTGAAGGATTCAGCTTGAAAATGACTGATACTGCAGCAGTAAACAGCAACATGTGGATTTCACTTTCCAGCAATGAGTGAGTATTATGTTTCTAATATCTTCTATATATTTGTTTCTTTTTACTCTTTTGATTGGTCATTTTAAATAATGCAGCTAACATCTGATTTCTTGCATGAGCCTCCAGTGAGTCTAGAAATAAGACTTTTAAAAAAGGTAACACTTTCTTATGAGAATCATCATTATAATTGATTCAGCATAGTTACTATCACAAATTAATGGATTGAAGGGGCTAAAATGTGTACTAGAAGTACATGTGTTTAATACTATTTTATGACTAAGATTTGAGATCTAGAATAGAAAATGTTAACATTTTAAACAGTGATTTTCATTTTTAAAATTGAATGTTCAATTTCTTGTAGATGAATTGAATGGCTTTGAAACACTTTTGTGAGGCCAAAGTACCTTGAGTCATTAAATATTTTGGTGGAAAGCAAAGCAATAGATCTAGAATGTGTGAATAGCTTAGGGATAATAAATTGTGAACTTTTAATCAGGAAGCTTTAAGTCTGATTTGGTCTAAGTCTATGCTGGTCAGAGAATAAGCCATAATAATGATGCAATGAATAGCGAAGATGAAATAAGTGGAAATCTGCATATAAACTGATGCAGGCATAAACTCCTCCCACCCATAAAAAAATTATATATTTAATTTTTTAATTTGACCTTTTTTAATACTCAATATAAAGTTTTTACTTGGTATTTCATATGGGTTCAACTGCACTTGTTAAAATTTTGCCAGAAATATTTGAAAATTTAGAGCAACATAAATCACTATAATAAAATTTCCTTTGAATAAAAGAAGTTTGAATTATAAGGCTTAAAAGGTCAGTAATTCATAATACAATACTTTTTTTCACAAAATATGTTTTGTGAGTCCTTTATCTTTAGCTGATGGATGACTATAGTTGTAAATGGACAAGATGGAGGCATCTGTAATTTTAATGTAAGTTCACTCAGGATGTCCAACAGAGGGATTTCAAAGTTCATAATGCAAGCCTTATACCCAAGTATGAAGATTTTCCCCATGTAGTTAATTCCTATGGATATTTTATAGATTTTAGTAAATTAGCTTCAGATATGATATAATGATTTTTGACCAAGAATGGGCAGCTGTAGCTGATTTGTGAACTTGTTTACAATTGTATCATAATTTCTACATTCTTTTTTGTTTTGCTCTTATTTAGTTCATCCAATTATCTGATGACTTAATATTCTTGTTTATAAAGCTGAATAGACATGTTCTTAAACAAATTAGATACCAATCCTGAAAACAACTCTTGAAGATCACTTTTCAAAGTACCTTGACCTTTAGTACCAGAAATGACTGCAGGGAACAGAAAGCCTATAGTAAATAGCACTTCGGATTTTTTTTTTTTAAAATATTAATGAACTTAGGAGTATTGATAAAATTAATAATGCAATTAGAGTAGCATACCTCCACTGACTCCATTGTTCATGGTATCATGCGGTTGATCCATGTCTGGTGATATAAAGGTAGTGTCAGACAGATCTGAAGCTTCAAGAATGATGGGCTGCCCCTCCAGTGCAGTCACATTGAAGTTATCTGTTGCTGAACTAGACTGAGTCTTCAGGGATGGTGTGGATGAAGTTACAGGAGAAGTGAGGTATGTTCCACTTTGTATCACACTTGACAATGATGGAAAGTCCTGCATAATTAGAGTTTTTTAAAGTTAATGTTTGCAACTGAAAAAGTAAGGGAGGGAGAGAAAGATGGAAATAGGATAAACATTTTCTGCTGAAGCAATTTTTTTCTTTACAAGTCTTGTGCATACTTACTAAGTTTACTCCCATATTTCACACTTTTTGGACAAAAAAAATTCCTTAAAATGAATGTTAAATTGCATGATAAATTAAAAAAATAAACCAAATAATTTGCACTAATGTAATTTTATTGCAATGTATTTATACATATTGTACACTAAATAGTCCTGCATAATTACAGTTTTTTAAAGTTAATGTTTGCAACTGAAAAAGTGAGGGAGGGAGAGAAAGATGGAAATAGGATAAACATCTTCCGCTGAAGCAATTTTTTTCTTTACAAGTCTTGTGCATAATTACTAAGTTTACTCCCATATTTCACACTTTTTGGACAAAAAAAATTCCTTAAAATGAATGTTAAATTGCATGATAAATTAAAAAAATAAACCAAATAATTTGCACTAATGTAATTTTATTGCAATGTATTTACACATATTGTACACTAAATATTAAGTATGTAAAAACAATTTAAAATCTTAAAAAGTGCAATGCCACTCCATAATGAGGAAGCTTGTATGCTGCCCACAAAGGGTGAAGTGGCTAAAGAATCATAGCACAAGTTACTGGTTAATGCCTGAAAAAAAGTGAATGTGATTTTCACCCCAATTTAAGTGAGTTAAATGGAAGGCAGCATAATTTTCATTTTGCCACAGAATTTGGTGACAACCCATTCGCCAATGTTCCCATTGATTGAGTTAGTAATATGCTCAAAAGAGCTAATTTAGTAAGAATTTGTAACACTCTAACCACCTGACTTCCTATGATATTTATCTCTGGTGTAAATTGTTACAAGTACAATTAATGTATAGAGATTTCTCTCATAGAGTTTTGCAGCATTTCATCATTAACAGCATAACCGTTGTTCTGTAACTCTTCTATGTATGATAGAAGTTTCTTTACCAGTTCCAGAAATTTTCCATTTCTCTGTCCACCAAATGCATAACAAGAATTTTTCATGGCAGTTACTGAATCCTTTTGTTTTTGCCAATACTACATATGTGCTTCCAAAACACTAAATTTTCTCTCTGCAACACCGATCCCAGTTTCTTCTGCATACAAAATCACACAAACTTTAAAACTGGCCATTTAATTAGTACTTCATTTTATTGAATTTATGCTGATAATTCATTCTCATAACGTAACTTTCATCAAACAGACAGCACTGTCAATTGCATAAACATCAGATTTATCACTATGCTTGAGGTGTGACTGGCATGGAAAGTGGATGCTTTACCTTGGATAGAAAAACACGCTTTGTCACAGCAACTAAAGATAGCCACTGAGCACATGGCTATGATATCATTGCACTTTACTGTTATAACAGCCAACTTTGAAAAAAATAAAAAATGGAGGGAAAAATGTTTAACAATTAGGGTGCATAAAATATGACATGGCAAAAATTAAGTGAGTAAACACGGTATGTCAAGATAAAACTTATTCAATAAGATAACTCTCACAGTTTATGAGTAGCTGTTCATTACCTAAAGAATTTAAACAGCTTGAAAACTTGCTTCAAAATGAACAAACTAATGGTCACAAATGTATTAACTAATATACTACTAACATTCATTCTCTTCGTCGAGAAAACTTTAGACACAAAAATATATACACACACACACATATACATTAGAAGTTCATCCAGTGAAGTGATCCTCCAATATTAATCAAATAGAGAGCCAACTTTTAACACATTACACCAACTCTCTATCTAATAAATTTTAGAATACAACTTCAAAGCAGATGCTTAATAAAATCAGTATGGTAGTATAGTATCCAAAATGTAGTTCCCTGGCGTTTAAGATTTGCAATATAGCTGGAAGATTTTTCTCTCATTGCCATCCACATTGTGTTTATCAATTCATATTTATGCAAATTTCTTAGTTCTCTGATTTTTAAATTTATGCTTAACACAATAATAAACATATGTTCTATCTAATGACTGCTATATGGTTACCTGTGAACTTGTAGTGATTGTGAGAGAACCATTGTCAATGCCCAGACTGAGTATGTCTGCCTCACTGAGCATGATGGGCTGCCCAACCTCAGTACAGCAGTCACCATCAAGTGCATGTACCTCCAATTGGGCAAAGTTTCCTTCTCCATCTTGTTGCTGAAATTCTCTTTCCAATGTGAGAGCAAGACCACTCTCTTCATTAATTTGTGACATTTTTTCTGTAGAACTTCCTGAAAATAAAAGATGGCTATTTCTGTTATTCTAATTATATAGATGGTTGATCAGAAATGGCCAAATCTATTATCAATTTTAATAAAAATGTATTAATGGAATCTGAAAACACCACAGTAAAATAATGGAAACAGAATTTCAACATATGCAGTACAATATAATAATATGAAAACTTAAGGAAAAATAATTATTTAAGTTTTACAAAATTATGGCAGCTCTGACAATACCATATATATGGAGCAACAAATATGACAATATATTGTTGAAAATTAAATTTTTAAAGATAGCACAATGAATTTTATTGTAGAAACTAGGTGTTCAGAACCAAAACCTGCCTTAATTGTTCTTTCTTTCTTTCCTTCGCCTTATAGAATTTATTCAACTTTTTATTTAAGAGATATTGCACTTCTAATTTTTTTTACAATATCATGAAGTCCCACGATAATCTATATAATCTAGTAGATAGCTGAAATTTAAGCTCATTTCTGAATCAAGCAATTAAAAAAAAAACTATTAAAGACAATTACATTATTTTCCCTTCTACTTCTAAATATTTCATGAAATTCATTTTGAAACTCAAGTACACAAAATTAAGAAATTACAATTACATGAATGAAAATCATGAATTAGTGGGAAAAAATGCCCAATAAGCTAGTTACCAATACTGCCACTGCCTCACTTTTGTCCTGATTTAAAAGGAATTATGAAAATTGTTACTTTACTCATTCTGCCTTACTGTCCCTTTAATTTTGGTTACTGACCTCACATTTGAATATTTGCACTTACCAGGCACATGCTCCTTTTTGTGAGCCATGAACAATGAGAAAGATGTAAATTGTTTCTTGCATTTTCCACACTGGAATACATCTTCATCATCTAAAGCAATAGCATCTGCAAAGGAGAAAAAGGGGAAAAAAATTGCTTTTGTTATAAATTCTTGATTATTATGTTATAACAATAGCTGTCAACAATAAGGTTTACAGTGAAAACCTTTGTATAGTTTAATATAAAATGATAGTAGAGAAAGAGCATATCCACCATTACATGTTGCATTCTTTAATTTGAAGAAACCAGCAGCAGAGACAAAACAATTGATTAATAAAAACCTATTGTACTGGTATTCTATCTGCAAGCACCTGATAGATGGTTTTGATGGTTTTCAAAAACAATTTTGAATTGAGGGAGAAAGAAAGTATTGGAAGCCAGCAGAAATAAAAACTGATGTTGAAAGAAGACCCACACTAATTGGCAAGTATGCTTGCAAAGAATCTTGAACTAAAAAAGGTTGGGTATAGTGTCCATAAACAACCAATGACAGAAAATGGAGTGGAACATCATAAAAGCAAAACAGTAAGCAGAGGAGGTGAATTGAATGCATTTAAAGTTAGTTACCTTCCACTATCCTGAATTTGATAGCTTAAATTAGACCAAGGAGAAGAAAATGGCAGCTTAGTGTGATGATATTACAGCTATTATCAACAGCAGAAAATGCATTAGATAGCAGTGCAAAGAAGGGATAAGAGGTAAAGCAGAATTAAGGCAAATTTCTTTAACCAAACTTCAGCAAGCCTAACCTAATTTAATATAAGTAAATATTAATTATTTCAAGGATAACAACATTGTAATAAATAATAAACAAGGAGCCACATTTGAAGATTATTAAGGACCACACTTGAGCACTTGCACATGTATGATCATAATCTTAAAATGTAACCTCTAGGTTTGGTTTAAATTAACAAGTGGTATTGGTGAACTTAATGGTACATTTATATGGCTATTTCTACTCTTCCATTACTGTTGCCCCAATTGTACATAGTAAAATGTTGGCAAGTATGAAAAATAATGCAGGAACTGCTGAAGGTGATGCATATAGTTGTCCTGGTAAGGAAAAATGAAAGACATACATGCGAACAATAGCAACTATACGTTATGCCACATATTGCAGAACTTAAACATCAAATACCAGTGTAGCATTAGAGAAGCAGAGAGTATCATCAATCCTAGGATTCAAAGAAAAAGAGAGAGACATTGGGCATTTATGGAGAAAAAAAAAAAAGTTGCATATGGAAGCATTTAAAAGAATTTGGAAAGATACAGAAAAAATGAAAACAGGTGCATATTTCATTTGAAAGTGAAATTTTGAATTGGTACAATAGAGTGCCAATTTATGAAAAAAAACTGAGTCACATTGTTGAAAAATGGATATATTTTGAAAACCCTAACTGCAAGAGAAGTTGGAAAAATTTGAATAAACCAACTCTGCATAATCTGTAACACAACAATCACCATCAAAATCACTTCTCTGTGTATAGTGGGGCAAAAAGTGTGAATATAACATTCTTTAGGCTTTCATGGCCGACATTGTTGCAGTTATTAAAATTGATCATATCAAGACTATTTTGCCATGATCAGTGGTTTAAAGTACATTTAAAACCAAAGTTTTCACTGTTTATACAATTGTCATTATCAATGGACTGATTTAAACATGTGACCAATCAAAAATAGTCCAGTAATGATCAATTTTAATAATATCAAGGTGTATTTTATTATGCACTTCTGAAATTTGACAACATAGCCAAGGATCAAACTACAGCCAACAATTAACAAAACTTGGATCATTTTTTCTGCATACACAGGATCATGATGTCATATACTTTCCTTGGGATGCAATAGCTTCCTGTTGCTTCCCACAGAAAGTCATCTTCTCCAAGATAATGCTAGGCTGCATGCTGCTAAGATCACAGAATAACCATATCAAAGTTAGGATTTCAAAGTTCTTTCTAGTCCTGTTGATTCTCCAGATGCCAAATCTTTGAACTATCATCTGTTTTTTCTATTTGCAACATGGTTTGAAAGGACATCATTTCATAAATGTTCATAAAGGTGAGAAACAGGTTTGAAATCTAACTTGCCCTTAAGAAACCAGACTTTTCTGCTAAGAAATGAGAAAAATGGCATAATATAGAAGAAGTTAACATTCATTTCAATTAAGGGAGGAAAAAAAATATTATAGTAACCATATAATTTTTTTTAATTTCATTTAGGCGGATTAGGACAAGATTAATTCAGTTTCAGCAGCTTCTGGGTTTTGATTCATGTTCAGTATTCCCTTATTATTTAACTCTGCATTCTCCTCCTCTCTTCTGTCCATAGTCTGGGATATGACTTTTTCTTTGAAACTTGATGCTTTTGATTATATACTTGTATGCTTCCTGCATGCTGATTTCTATTCTTATATCTGATTTCTTTCTGTACTTTTTCCGCCTCCTGATGCTATGTACCAGTGTTAGTCTCAAAAGAATCTCATTATCTGGTTGGTTAATCTTCTTGGGTGCAGTCTGTAGATGTGACCAGAGAACAGGGGTATTCTTTTCAGGATGGCATCTCTTTTCCATTTTCAGATACAATTTTTGGTTTCCTTTCATATTATTTTAATAAATGATAGTAAAAATTCTACAGTACTTAGTTAATGGCTCTATAATTTAAATTAATTAGAGGTAATTATTTTTAAGAATGGAGCTGAAATGGGCACTGCAACATATGCTATATATTTGTTCACAAAGAGTTTTGATGTAAATATTTTCTTTATGAAATTTCTCTGGTCTTCTTAAAAAAAATTGAGTTTATACCACTTTACTCTTGTATTAAGAGCCAAGAAAATAAATGAGTCTTTTAATGTTGAATTTACAGAATAGCCCAAAAAATATAACACATTCTAAGGTTTATCCACTTTACTGTACATGTGGGGGGATTATATATATATATATATATATATATATATATATATATATAAATATGCATTTATTTATTTACTCTGCTAAAAGGTTATAAAAATCAATTCTTAATTAATTGGTGAGTTAAATTAATACTCTCATGCTCCACTTACCATATGGGTAATAAACTGATTCACCAGCTAATTAAGAATATATAACTATTAGTTCTGACACAAAGTTAATCTTAAATTTAATATAAAAATCTACTTTTCAGTCGTTTAACTAGTAGAAAATGTAATGATGGCATATAGCTCCATGTGATGATTAGAAATAGGATAAATGGAAAAATGCTTATTCAAATTTCCTTATTTTATTTCAAAATTAAAAACTTATCTTCAAGAGTTGCGACTAAGATACTAAACTTTTATTTTGCCTTATTCAGCCTGAATCAATGTAAAGTCCTTATTTTATCAAGCAACAAGCTGCCTTTTATTCCTAAAGTGGTTCTAGTTTTTCCCCTCTATTTATAAAGAACACATGTGCACTTTACTTAGTTCATTACGACAATGAAGTTACCAACTCCAGCAGATAAACAGCTTTGTTATTTGTTAACACCTTAATGCTCATTCATGTTTTCTGTGCTTAAGACAATCAGCCTCTATTGTACACATAACAATGAATTTTGTGTATAATAAATCATTTGTATACACTGCTTCTTGTTTTCTGTTCAAATACAACTCGTTATATTTAGCTCTCTCAGTTGGGAGTGCAAAGAAGCTGATAACAACTGCCAAAATGAAGTTATCTGCTATGTGGTACACTTCAAAATTATGTCAATGATTAGTAAAATACTTAGAAGTTGGTAACCATGAAGTAAAACTAAGTTTGGATCTGGTATACTTCTGATGGCTGGCAAAATTCCTTGTGTGAGGCATGTGAGCAGGTAAATTAAGAAAATAATATTTAATATTACAGCACATCATTACAATGAAACATTGTCAATAATCACAATTTTCATATCCAACTTATACAAAGCTTTAATTTGAGGTTATGATTACATATTGGAAAATGCAGAATTCTTTTCTAAAACAAATTTTGGGATTGAATGAATCTATTTTAAGTGAGTAAAGTATACCTAAATCTTAGTTAAGTCAGAGCTTGCACTTCATGGTGAACATAACTCAAGAAAAAGTTTCAAGTAAAAGAATTTGGATTTCAATCAAGTCAACAAATTCTGCAGGTTGTTTTATTGGTAGATGTATTGTTTAACTATTAAATCTTTTATTGGAAAAGGAATCAGCAAAAATGTTCTTCCTCAGATAGAGTACCTGGAAGAAGCTGGCAGCTCAACCATTGCAGTTATTCATCAATTCACCAATGTTGATTAAATATGATAATTAATTAAGGTTATTGTTGGGTGTAAGAATGGTATTAGACACATATGTATAAATGGAGGAAACAAAATGGAAAATTATTTATTCCAAGTTTAATTTTTTGAATGTTGACACAACCTCACATGTTAAAAGTCCTGTAAGTGAAGTTTCTGTCAACATTCGGAAAAATTCAACTTGGAATATTTCAGTTGCTTCACTGTCAATAGTTCCTAAACACATTAAATATTGAAATTATTTTGTTTATAAGTTCAGAGAGCAACAGAAAAAGTTAATGAATAAAGTGCCAGATATGGAGAGTGTACGAATGAGAAAGCTAAAGATAGTTTCAAACAAGGTATTAGATAATGTAGGATAAAGTTTAAGGGTAAATCATTCCAAGACCACAAGAAACAACATTGGTCCAACAAGCAATGTATGTTAGCAAAAAGAAAGGTAGAGAGGGAGTTGAGGAGGTGGAGACATTCTGGTATTCATGAAGAGAGAGAATTTTTTTTGTTAATGAGATGGAGATATAGATGCTTACTAGAAGTAAAAAAAGAAGGAATGTGATATCAAAATGAGTTATTTTATATTTTAAGCAGCTAAAATGCATGAAAATAGAAAAAATGTGGAGGATTGAGAAGAATCATAAGGTAGGAATTAAAAATAATTTATATCACCTGATTTATATTAGGGTCCTATTAAAAGGGCCTAAAATTGGGGTAGATAAGATTCTTGGGTTAGAAATTGTGGGAGAGCAGTATAACATTTCTTGTGTATTGATTATTTAACAATTTTTATTCCCTATATCTCACTAGACTTCACTAGCCTAGTTGCTGCATTTCCTAGGCCCAATAAACTCAAACACTTGGCTGAGTTATAAGAGTTCTTCCTACTATTTTAATCTACATCCCTCACGCTCTACACATTCTTCACTATCTTGTTTATTAATTTTTCTCATCCATTTAGCTCATTTTTCACTCAAGTACATACAGATTTCCACCATCCCTTTTCTTGCTTTAACATTCAACATCTTTTCTCCACAATTTCCTTTGGTAAATTAGACCATTTCCAATTTCTCCCTAAAACCTTTCTCACAATCCAGTAATATATGCCAATTATTATCTTGCTGACTACATAAAGGACATTTATCCAGCTTCCTCCTTACTCTTAAACCCTTCTTGCTCATTCAAACTCTTCTCTTGCTGCACATATTTCAACATAGTTTTCCCCATTTCAAACTCTTTTCATTTCTCTATATACACTCAATGACATCAATTAAAACATTTTTTAAAAAAGAAACTTGTTTTTTAATAAATATATGGAACTAACACAGTGTAGTCAAGTATATGAATAAAATCATGTGATATACGTTGTACTAAACATTTGTATTGCTTCACTTACTTGTGTAATATTTGGAACCAGTTTCGAAGACCTTTGTCTTCATCTTTGGCCAAGGATATGATTGGTTGGAGAATCCAACGGCTCTGTAGAGATGAAGCGCTGTCCTGGTGGTGTTTTTATGTACTTAAAATTGGTGTTTTCTACCTTTGGAATATCAAAGCTCATCAATCAATCTCTGTATTTATGAATGTAAATTGTTCCCCAAGTATCCAGTTCTATATGTCCCCGAGTCTCTTTTAATAAATTCACCTTCTTCACAATCTCATGGTTTTTATCATTCGCAAATAACAACCCAGGTATTTCATTATTGTTGATTATTGGAACGTGGCTATTTACTGCGTTACTTTCCTCTAGGATATTGTCAAAGAACAAATTAAATAATATTGGATTTAATTTGCAATGTGGCCATAGCCCTATATTATTTGGAATGACTTGCATTACTTTATTGCTTGACATTTTTATACAGAACTCATTATCAGCACATATTCTTTGTAATACTTTTATGAAATTATTACTTATTCCCTTACTACTCAATTATATGCATAACACTTCCTAATTTATTGTATCAAAAGCTTTTTCAAAATCCATAAATAAAATATATAATCTTCCTCTCTTTATAGCTGAATATTTATTTACCAAAGTATCTATAACAAACATATTGTCAATTGTTCTCCTATTCTTCCTAAATCCTGACTGGAATTTCAATAACTTATTCTCTTCTTCTTCCCACCTATGCAGTCTTTCTGCTAAGACCCCTGTGTATAACTAACCTAGTACAGATAGCAAATTAATTCTCTGTAATTTGAGGGTATGTCCACACCTCCCTTAGAGAGTGGTATATGGAAACTTTAGATAAGAAAGTTACAGATAGTGCAGTTTGTTACTAATTCAGAACTTGAAGAAAGATAATGCTTGTGGATTGATGGAATTCTTGGAGAGTTTGATAAGTTTGGTTTAAGGACATTAAGAGATGATTATTGTTAATTAAATTAATTCATTAGTTAAATCAAATACTGAAAGGGTCATTCTGAAAAAATGGAAAATAGGATTAGTTGTACCTATTTATAAATCCCTTTTATTTATAGAGGTACTGGCCTATTATCACTAATAGGAAAAGTGTTCACTGGAATTTTGGCTATTATATTATAGGAATGACAGAGAAAAGGCATTAAATTTTCAAAATTCCAGGCAGGTTTTGGAAAAGAGAGTAGAACAGTTGACACATTTTTGTGATAGAAACTATTGTAAATAGGTATTTCAGTATAAAAGGAAGAGGATGCATACGCTATTTATTGATTAAAAAAAAACTTTCGGCACTGTAAACAGAGATGCTCTAAGGTTAAAATTAAAAAGAGTGGGGTCTGAAAAAAATAAGAAATCTAAAATTAAAGTCTTCAAAAAGGGATACAAATTAAGAAAGTATAAAAGTTCAATATTAGAAGGACGAGAATTGCAAGTAGTAAGAAAATATGATTATTTAGGTATTAGGCTGAGTTCTAATGGTGAATAAGAAATGACAGTAGTTGAAAGGAAAATTGAATAACTTGCCTAAGGAAAACACTAGAAATTAAAATAAACTGGCTGGAAAGAACATGTAGCGCTATGGTGGAAAGCAAGATGTTATTTAGAGTGCTGAAAAGGAATGGAAATATGTTCAGCAGATACACAAGATTTTCGTATGTAAATTCTAGGATTACCAAGAGCATCATCTAATGGTATATGTTTACAACTTAGGGCAATGAGAATTATGAAATACTTGTTTAGAATAATAAATTACTAATTCTGTATATCCTTGTACTGAATTTAATAATTTTGTTTTATTCAATGTTATGGTTTTCTGTTCAGAAATGAGAAATTGAAGAAATCAGCAGTGGCATCTCATTAGCAACATAGAAAATCAACATTTACAAGTACAAAGACAGTCTAATGAACTTCTGGCAATAAAAACAAACTTCAAGTTCATCACACCTTCACCAGAGCAGATTACCCATCCCCACAGCATAACAGTTTATCCTCCAGTTGACAATGGGCTGATGATGCGAACGAAGGGTTTGTGAAACCGGTCCTACATATTTAAACAAGTAAATGGAGCAAAAGAATGTTAGTTCAATTCAATCATACAATGATCTTAATACCTTTCCATCTGTTGCGAAACCTTAATCTTTAAACTCACTAACACACTTTTTTAATTTGATATAAATGTTGCTTCTTTTGGCATTTGGAAGATAGCAAGCTCATTGGACAAGAGCAAAATACTGACTGAACAGGTTGGTTGAAGTTTTGCAGTTAAGCGAGGAATTGTCAAATCAATGAAGAAAGTTTGTATCAAGGGTAGTCATATTATCAGACTCATCATCATGGCTGCCGAAAGCAAGTGGCAAGACGGGAGACTTTGAGAAGTTTTTAGAATCAGAAGTGGCAAAAATTGGGGTAATAGAACCTTCTGGAAATGGACATGTGGAACATTACTTCTTGAGTTTGAGTCCTGATGAATTAGGAATACAAAGACAACTGAGTATAGCAAGTGATATGAGGCGTGGAGACATCAAGTTAAGAACCAAAAAACAAACCAACTATACAGCTACAGATGTTACAATATATTTGAACATTAAAAGTACTAAATATGAATAAATATTTATTTTGAATATAAATGTGTGCTAAACCAAACACGGAAAAATATATAAAATAAATTTATATTATTTGATTACCAATTACATACTTTATAAAGATATATAAAAAGATTACTATCTCTGTGATAAAGAAATATGTATTTACATATAAAACCTAGCCCTGGTTATTAGTATACTGTAGGGCATCAAACCACAATCTTTAACAGGGCTCATTATGGCCAGAAATCAAATGGCCACCTTCAGTATTCTAGAAGAAACCCAGAAACCATTAACTCAGCCAAGTGGGACTAAATAGTCCAAGGTGCAATATCTGATAGCAGAGTACTGAGTGTTGTAATGCCATTCTGTGATTAAGGCTCCGTTCATGAAAGGTAAAAGAAGGGAGGGACCTTAACTACTTCTCAAATTTGGCACAGTTAATGTGCTGATGTTAGTTCACAGAAAAGAGCAAATTGTGGCCATGAGCACAAAAACTATGCTGATGAACTGAGGAAAAGGAATCCATTTGCCAACATTTGATTATTGTATGTGCCATTGGGATACCACCAACTTTATATCATATTGTGGAGTATGTATTATATTTGTATCTTAATGGAACTCATTAAGTTATTGTTTTTATGTCATACTTTGAAATATTTTGCATTTCTATACCATTCTTGGAACAATAATAAATCAAAACAGTCAGCAAGTTTCAACTTTTTTACTTCATTAATAGTTCTACAAAAGTTAGGAAAAACCAAATAAGTGTGTGAAGTAAAATTTTACAGGAGACTTGAATAAAGTTCAAAACTAGCTTTAAAATCAGCACATTCATACACAAAAATAGAATTTATTGGAAAACAATTATCTTGATGCCTTCCTTCAATATGATACAATTAAAATACAATGATCTGTACCATTAAGGCAGAAACTGAACTACATGGTTTTTCCCAAATCCTTACTAGCATCAAGTGAAGTTGTTCTATTCAGCATTCATTTTTGAGATTATTATTCAGTATATTATTCAGAAAAATTAGAAAAGAAGCATACGAAATGATAACTTACAATATACATTCTATATTATATATGAAAAATGTAACTAATTGGGGTTTTGAAAGCTCCTATCAAGCATCAGCACAAACTTTAAAATCCAGATCACTTGTAGGTATGTTGGCAATGCAAAGACGTAAACACTCAATGCTTGATACCTCCATTTTTTCACATGTTTAGTTTCCCATTCTCATAAGACATCAATCTGCAATAAGCGATGATACATTTCACCAGTTTTCAAATGAAAGTAAAGTTACCCATTTTTTTCCTGAATGCTATACAATTTGTTTTGCTTTTTAAAATTCACAAAACAATATGTCACATATAGTAAGAAAACACCCGTAACAATCTTCACTTCTGAGAATGATTTCACACATTTTTCTCTATATGATAAAATGCTTTGTTATTTTATTTATAAGTCAAGTGGAACAGATTAATTTTTTTGTTCAGATACTAGAGACATTTTTAACATTTCAGTTTTTCTATCCTTGATCCAAAATTTCTTGAATACTTACTTTCAAAATTTGGGTGCACTAGGTCATGTCTATTAAGATCAAAGCATTTACCATATAGTACCACAGACCATTGCTATAGTATTTGCTCTTCACCCAAGGAGCAGGCTCAGGTTTGCTTGTGATTGGTTTAGTAGACTAACATTTTATGAGGTCTTCTATCAGTATATAAGGTGGGAAACAGAAAGTTCTTTAATTCAACTGAATTATCATTTAATATTCATAAACTGTATAATCTGGTACAACAGATCTCCAGGTCACAGTGATATTATCATAAAAAATAATTGTGACATAATAAGCAAATGGCACCACATTTGTTTTTGCTGGAATGACCCAAAAAGGCATGTTCCAAGTTTTCTTAAAGCCTTTTCCTCCTCTATCAAATTTTTGCTTAAAAAAATGAAACAAATAACAAAAGCAATACTAATATTTGTAACTGTACTTGAACTTTCAACAACTACTAACTAGTGCGGTTCTAAATTCAGATAACAGTACACAAATTGCAATGGCTAAAAGAAACAAAGTTCAAATAATGTTAAAATGTATTATATTTTAGCTTTGTCATATGCACACAGGAAAGAAGGATATCACATTGTTGTACATGTTCCATACTGCTGGGCCCTATTCCACAAAAGTATGGTCTAATACATATAAGTGTATTAGTGCAGGTCCTTGTAAAGTATTTTTCTGTAACTTTCCGTTCCATTAAAGAAGTGCAGCACTGGTAAAGTATTAGTAAAAAGTTACAAGTGATATATAAGAGCAAGCTGGAGGAACAGCTGTTTGGCTTACAGCGCCATACCTTGAATTAGATTATGTCTGCTCCTTAGGAATTTTTAATGCACAGAATGGATTGTCATTCCTGCTAAATGGGTGTTGTATTTTTTTGCAGATATAATGATAACTTAAATAATTTATTATGCGTTTATCAATATAAATATAATAACCCACTTTGATACAATGGTCCCTTACAGCTATGTTTACTAGCATCAATTTCAGTTGCCAAGAGATGGCAGACAAATCAAGCTTCCCGACTGCTCTCCATCATTTATTTTATTATTTCATTTGGTCCTTTATATTTATTTGTTTATATTGCTTGACATTTACATTCTCATAAGCAAAAACCTGGGAAAAGTGTGTCAAAAGAGATTATTTTCGATCAGAATGAAGAATGAAAAGAAATTATTTTCATGGCATGTAGCAAGAACCTTAAAAATGAATAAATAAATAAGATGTTGGTCTGAAATATGCATTTAGAATAGGAAATGCAAATATCAGTCATAAGCCATACTTTATTTGCACTTAACCTAACTTTATCATAATACACAGATATTTATTTATTTTTACTTTATATACTTTCCTACCCATCATCATCATCATCATCATCGATTTCGCTAATACTTAGTATATATGGGTCAACTGGCTCTCAAAATCATTAAAAAGATAAATTTTGTGCTAGTAATTCAAATTACCAATATTTCTACACTTGTAGAGAAATTTATACAAATTACCAGTGCTAGGCTAATACTTCTGTGGAACAGAACAACGAAAAATCACTTGTACATTGCATGGAGTTGTAAAGTACAAGGTAGCAGAAACATTTGTGGAACAGAATTTTACTAATAACTACAAGTTTTAAGTCCGTACACTTGCAATGTATTAGACCATATTTTTGTGGAACAGAACACTGATTGTGATAATTATAATATATAATTAATGTATAAATATGTGTGTCCCAAAGTATGGAGAAAAAAAAATTACCTTTTTCAAAAGCTGCAATAAACATTCAGAGCTGCATGTAGATGCATAATAAATTGACACATTAATAGTCCAACAAGACTAATTATCCATTTAAATGTTATGTTCCAAATGAAAAACTGTTAGATCGTGCTCCAGCTTACACATCAGGCAGATTTTATACTTGAATTCTTGTTTTTGTTCACACATGTTACAATAGTGCCATTTTTTAGTTCTATTCTGAGATTTGCTGAATAATATGGCTATGACATGATAGGTTAACTGCTGAAGTTTACGAATAACAAATACAATGGAGCAATTTTTTTAAACTTTATTATCTTGATAAAATACTGATTTTTAGGTACCTCAAAATACATTATTATATTAGTTTTGATATACAGGAGGGGGGGATCCTTTTTGAATTATGACTTTATACTCCTCTTTCCAAATGTGAAATATTGATTTTGGTGATATAAATCGGATTATGATTATAATGTTTTGGTTTAGAATTGTTTATAAATTATTGCTGGTCTTGTTCTTTAGATACCATGGACAGCTATGCTTAACATATACAAAAGTCTGGCAAATAAAGAGATAAGATAAAAATGGGCGATCTTACAGGCTTGAGCTAATGAGTGAGCCTATCACAACTGGAACCAGCCTTGTACCTGCCAGGCAGAAACCACAGGCAAAAGTTTTGTTGGTCCACAAGAAATTAAGCATAACAGTATAATAACTTTATCTTTCTCTGCAGGGATGTCAATTGACTTTTAACGTTTCATTGTTTAACCATGTTAAGAAGCTCCTTTATAAATAATAACTTAATCGACACATGCGGCTTGACTAATCTGAAAATAAATACAAACCAGTCTCTTTCCTTGTACAAGTGAATAAACTTTAATGAACCTTAAATAATGCTTGATATATTAATACATACGTTATCTATTCGAGATTCATTTTACCTGCTGGTCGTGAAACTGAAGAGTCAGCTAAACTTTCACTTGGCAAGTTTAGTGGGTCTAACAAAGATTGGACTGTCAGGGCCGTTTGATTGTCCACCGTTACTCCTGAGAAGCACATTAAACAACATTTTTAAGTTATGCATTCAGTTATACATTTACACATATTACTAAATTATGCATTATTTTTACCGGTTAAGCTGTCAAACAGCAAATGAGCCATTTTAACCTACACCAACATTTACACCTTCCATTACCCGAACTCCACCGGAACTCGGAAATGCAGGACTGAAAACATTGATTCGAAAACGATAGTATCGAAATTTTCTATTAGCGCTGCCCCACATCCCAAAGGCGTATACTTTTAACCGGGACATTTAAAAGTTGCATTTACAAAAGCCTTTAATATTCACCCTATAAATTCCCGATTTTTTTAATAAATATTATAGAATACATGTACACGGTGGAATAATACTGATTTATCTACTTAAGTATGGTGTGAAAATAATCACAATACACTACAAATATAATATTATTAAAGGGAAAATCATGTTATATGTAAGATTCAAATTATCCATTATCAGCAGTAATTCTCTCCATGTATTCTGCATGCAATAACACATTTTTCTTTTCTTCTCTGAAGATGCTAAAAATCTAAGAGAACAGTGTTGAAATATAAATTGTAAAATGAAACTAAAATTTTTAAAGAAAAATAATATAAAACATTGAGGTTCAAATTATGCAGCACCAGTAGCTATTCTATTTTCACATGTTCCTTCCAAGGTATTCTCTATAGCAACTCCTGCAGCTGTCAAAGCACTTACTTTGTTCCACTATGTGTTTTAAAATATATATGATCCAACCTAGAATTATATATATCCAGTTTATTTCAAGAGAGAATGGTTACTACTTTGGCTGTATTTAATACATAACAAGTTACAGAATAATTCAAAAGGTAATTGGGAAAACAGGGCACATTAGGTAGCTTATTTAAGCTATAAACTCTATATTTACTGGCAATTAGTGTTGTGAAGATCTATTGGACATTAATGATTAACAATATTCTAAATTCAAATGGACAAGAAGCATTTTTTTTTTCTAGAAAGCAACTGATATTCCACTTAATTGTTGCCTATTTTATAATTATTATTTCTCTTGGATTCTTTGGCTTATAATGGCAGTAATGGATTATAACCTATAGATAGATGAATTGAGTTTGACATGAAATGCATTCAGATATGTGTAAAAATTGGCATCTTGCTTATGTTTATTGTTTTAAACTATAGTTATTCTATAATAAGTGGCACATAGCTACAAAGTTCTGGCCCCTATTTCTAAGCCACTTTTTGCAGCTTCCTGTATCTTTCTGCAGGTATTTCCGTAAATAAGGCAGTGAAGGTCATAATTTAATCTTAGAATAGAATTATACAGTTAATGCAATTATGTTAGTTCTTTAACCATTTGCTAATTTGCACAGTATCATACACTCAAAGCCACTCACAAAGCCTTTCATAACTCTTTCATAGTAAGTTGTGCTATCTACTATGTCATCCATTTAAACTAATTCTTGGTAAAGTCTGAATACATTTGATCACCCAATTATTTACTAAAGCAAATGACTGCAAAAGACTAGTGCATAACTACAGTTAAATTGAGCATATGTTAAAACTATATTCTTTTGATAAGATCTGGTAAATGTATTTATTTTTAAAAATAGTTTTGGCACTAAATGATTGCTGCTGATGTAAAACTATAGCAAAAGACTAAACTGAATATAACAATACTTGATCAGTATTATCAGCCTGAAGTAAAAAAGAATTAACATCTAGATATGACTGCCTTTATGGTTTAGTGGTAGCATTTTCAACTATTAATCTTCAGGTCCTGAGTCGGTCCTGGTGGTGTAGTGGTAGCCATACTTGCCTTCTATACCCAAGATCAGATCTGGTAAATGCATTTATTATTAAAAATATTTTGGCACTAAATGACTGCTGCTGAGTTTGTAAAACTATAGCAAAAGACTAAACTGAATGTAACAACACTGTTGATCAGTATTATTAGCCTGAAGTAAAAAAGAATTAACATCTAGATATGACTGCCTTTATGGTTTAGTAGTAGCATTTTCAACTATTAATCTTCAGGTCCTGAGTCAGTCCTGGTGGTGTAGTGGTAGCCATACTTGCCTTCTATACTCAAGATCATGGGTTCAAACCCAGCCAAGATTGATGGATTTTTTCGGGGTGTAAAATCCTAAGTATAGCTTCCTTCAGAAGGGAAGTAAAGCAGTGGGTCACGTCTCATACATTTATGGCATGAAAAGGAACCTTAAGCCTGAAAGAAGAGGCCTCTGAGCAAAATTTGTTGGCCGTTTCACGCCCTGATTTGAATGGGATGCTGATGACCTGAGATGTTAAAGAGTGTCCATAAATTAAAAAAATAAATAAATGAATAAAAAATAAAAAAAATAAAATAAAAAATAAATTCAAGTCCTGAGTTCAATTCCCAGTAAAATCAAGCTGCCTGGGTAAAGATTTTTTTTTTTTCAGGGTTTTTCTTCACCCTGAGAAGGTGAACCAGATAGCTTAAAGATGCCAAGAACTCAAGTTTATTTGTGCCATTATTATTGGCACATTTCACGTGTCATTTCATTCATTCATTCATAGGTTTAAGGATAACCCCTGATGCATCATTTTACCTTCACCATCATCTGCACTGGAACTATGCAATGGTACCCTATTTAGAAGTTTGCTACAATACCACCATATCAGAGGGGAATGCTCACAAGTTCATGAGGCAATTGGCTAGCATTGGATAAAAAAAAAGTCTCTCTTTTTTTTTAATGCTTTATTTATTGTTGCTTGGACTGCATTGGTCTTCTCATGATGTCTGTAGGTTGTGGACTGAATACTATAGGTGTAAGTCTGTAGGGATGATGAAATAAAATGAAATCAATGGAGCTAATAGCCCTTGGACCTTAAAATTATCTGGCATTTACCCCCTCAGAGTAATGAAAAATTAGGAAATAGCCTTATCCATACCATTTTAACCCAGGACCTCCAGGTTAGTATTCACAAATACTACCACTATACCATGGAGACAGTTGTATAATTGTTATTGGAGTTCAATTTATTAGAAACATATGTTATTGTTTTTATTGCTTATTAGAAATATAAAATAATAAAGCTATGCAAATTGCATACCTTGTCTTTTATCGTTCCAAAGGCAAAGAAATATTTGATGTTTATGTTGAGAAATTAAGCTTCTAATGCATATGATAGCAATAAAACTATCTAACATTGCAAAAGTCATTCATAATGTTCCATTGAATAAAATTAAATGGCATATCCTGATGAACTGTGTTAATCATTTAGCAGTTGATTTAATCCATACAGAATTAAAGAAATATAAGCTATAAGTATTTTCAATGTTGAAATTGAGTCTTAATTATCTACTAATTATAGTTGATGTGAGCTATATGTTGATTTGTTTCTGATGAGGACCAGATTAAATTTATAAAACTTTGACAATGAGAATACTGATGAAAGTTCTATTGATTATACTTTGTAATGCGTTAAACTTGACACAAGAACCTTCTCTAACAGAATTGGTCTGGGCAGAGTAAGCCCAACTGAGCCCTGTGGGTCATTGAGTATTATTATACATTAATTTCACATATTATCATCTCCATATCTCCTTATAAATAATTATTTTTATTTATACTATTGCCAAAACTTACTGTTTACCTGTTCAGCCCAAGATAGTCAACTGCCAATTTGTATGTTCATAAATAAATGAAGGTGTAATTACATTTTACTAAATAGAACATCTAATTTCTTTAAAAATATTTATATTCACATGAATAAAAAAAGTCATGACTTTAGTTCTTTGAATTTTTAAATGTACCTTAACTAAATATAAATAAGAATGTTATGTAAACAAATAAGAAAACTAAGCTAATACCAGAATATTCAAGGAATGCTATTAAAATGAGTCTTAAATAATATTGGATTATTGACTTACAACTTACAACTTACCAGAAGACAAGAGCTTGGAAGACCAAAAATTAGATGGAAAATTATGAAGATTTAATGGATAGATAAGCTTTATTCCTGATAATGATAGTGACAATTAAAGTTATTGAACTTGAAATATTTAAGTAGCAATTGAGTATGAGGTTATTTTATTTATTTTTTTAAGCAATCTAGAATAATATCCAACACAGCACAGTAGTGTTATTTAAGATATTAATAGTGTTGAATTTGTCATTAGATATGCATAGCATTGAACTTAAAGCTAAGTATTGCTGCACATAAATAATAAAATTTTTAATTAATTCAAATGAATTTTGTTACAGCAAAATATTTTGGTGTACTTTTGTCTTTTTTCCAGATATTAATTATTAAACAACCTCTGAACCCATATATCTTAATTAACTTAAAAGTGATCATGTTTAATCCAATGAAATCTTTTAACATACATTAATGGTATGGTTTACTTTCCTGACCCTTTTTCCATTTTTGTGCTACCACAGGTGACTTACTGAAAATAATTTGGAGACTTCATTAAAAATGGAATATGCAAGTAACATAATTTAAAATAAAATCATTTTGATTTTTATAAAAAAAAATTGGAAGATTTGGTAGAGAGTATTAGTAAATATACATAGAGCTTTCTCACTATTTGATGAAATATGAGCCAGAGCAGCTTTACAAATATGTTCATTTTACTGTAAATAAAGGTGAGAAATTAGGGATTAAAGAAGATTTTATTGACTTTGCTCCATGACATAATATTGGTAAGCCCTAGTCACAATTACCCTTCCCCTTTGAGTGCATTTCAATGCAAAGATATGGGATATATCAATACAAAACTAGATACATAACCAGTGACAAAGTTCTTACAAAAAATATTATTATAATAATAATAATAATAATAATAATAATAATAATAATAATAATAAAAACAGAAAAACAATTATTATAAAATTTAAAAAAACATCTGTGACTTCAGTAAGCAACTGAAGATGGGAGAGATTCTCCCGAAACGCGTCTTACCTTTGGGTAAGTGAATGGAGTAAAGTGTAAAAAAGTGAATACATAAGTTGAAGTTTTTTCATTGTTTATAATTAGTTCATTTTTTTTAATCCAGTTATTGAGGCTATTCATGATCGTGTCTACTTAATTTTGCAATGCAATATCATTATCTCCTTTTATAAGAATGTTTGTATCATCAGCAAAAAGAACCATATCAGCATTTTGAATATTATTAGGCAAGTCATTTATATACATTAAAAACAACAGAGGCCCTAGTACTGAACCTTGAGGAACACCTCTCATAATTTCTTTTGTATTTGATCGATAATTACTTATTCTCAGTTGTTTTTCATATTGTAGATCCACAACTTGCTTCCTATTGGTGAGATAGGATTCAATCCACCTATTCATGTTTCCTCTAATTCCATATTTGTACAACTTAGATATTAGGATTTTGTGATCTAATACATCATATGCTTTAGTAAGGTCTAAAAAAATTCCTATTGTTGATATATTTTTGTCCACTGCATGCTGAATTTGATTCAGTAATTTGGCTATGGCTGTTTCTATTGACCTGTTTTTTCTGAAACCAAATTGAACATCAGAAATGATTTTAATGGATATCATTGTATGATTCAGTTGAACTACACACTCTTAAAATCAGAAATGATGTTATATTTTTCCAAAAAAATTATTAATCCATTGTACACTAATTTTTCAAAAATTTTTGAAAACACTGACAATACACTTATTGGTCTATAGTTTTCTTTCTTTGTTTTTTCTCCTTTCTTGTGTATTGGAATAATTTTTGTGATTTTAAGCTTATCAGGGAAGATTCCCGAGTCAAGCAAAGAGTTATATATGTTAATCAAAGGGACTTTCACCTGCTCTATACATTGTTTAATCACATAGTCTGGTATTTCATCTATTCCAGATGAATATTTGTCTTTCATTTCATTGACTACTTTTTGTATTTCACTTTCTGTATTTCTGTATTTATAAAAATAGAATTATTACTATTTTTTATCTCTGTTATGGTTTTACAGTGAAAATGTTGGGAGTGATTTGAACTAAGAAGTTTGTCTGCTATTTCTGAGAAATATGTATTGAAAGACTCTGCTATATGCTGAGGACTTCTAATTTTGTTACCATCATTAATTAGTTCTGTTACACACTGTTTAAATAAAAGCAGAGCTCAAGTAAAGATGTTGCTACTGCAAATTTTAAGGAAATAAATTTGTTAATATATTTAATTTTATGAGGTAATTGATTATATAGTTTTATTGCCATGTATATTACACTATTCCAGTAAAATTTTGTGTTTGTTCTTTTTACATGAATATCCAATTTTATTCTAATATTATAATTATATATGTTTTCATTTCAACAAAAGAGTGTTTGCAATTTTGTAGATGTATAAATAGTGAAGGTGCAAAATTTGTAATTTCCTAAAGATTGGTCTGCACGAATTTATGGTCTAATTCCTGTCATTATACTCGTAAGTCTGTTTGTAAGATGAACAATCTTTTCATGGAGGGGGTTCCCCTAAAGTAGTACACCATATCTTAAGAGTGAATGAGCATAGGGCAAAATAAACATTATAAGATGTTTCTAAAGCTATATTATTCATTGAGATTTGGAAGGTAAAGCAGATACTTTTAAATTTATTTACTAACTTTTCATTTTAAATTGTTTACAACCAGGTGCCAGATAATTTTATTTTAAATTTTTATTTTTCTTGCTTCAAAGTTTATTTTGCAAGCATTTTTTTTCTTCATTTACAATTAGATTATTTTCCCTAAACTTTTTTTTTCCAAACCATATTTTTAATTGTCCTGAATAAGTATGCTAGTATCATCAGCAAACTGGATAACTGACTTTGATGAAGTGTTTATTTCTAGGTCATTTTTAAATAATAGGAATAATGATGGCCCCAGTATCAATCCTTATGGTACTCTTGAGTTTTATGTCTTTTGTTTCTGAGAGATGATGTGTCAATTTTCATTACTTTTGTTTGTTACCTCATCTAGTTTTTCTTATTATTTAGATTAGCTTTTATCCAGGAAAGAGCATGATCTGTAATTCCTATCTAATTTCTGAAAGAATATTTCATGGTTGAGAGTGTAAAAAACTTTGGATAAATCAAAATGAATTTCAGATATACCTATATCCTTTACTATCCAATGTTTTATTTATATAATTTAGACAATGGTGTATGATATTAATTTGTTCTTTTCTATAATGTTAAGCTGTCTTTTATATATAAGTTTTTCAAGCACTTTGGAGAATCCAGATAATTGCAATTGGTCTATAGTTAATGTCCATTTTATCACCTTTTTGAATAATAATACTTTACTTCTTTCATACTATCTGGGGAAATGACTTTGTTTACAGAACTATTACATTTATCTACAAGAGGTAGGGCTATTTAGTTAGTGGAATACTTTATTGTTAAATCAGTTTCAGATGAAAATTTGTTTTTTAAACTGTGCAGTAGTCAATATTTCTTCATGATTAATAGCATATAGAAACACAGTACTCGTGTTACATTATTTATAGTACAAGATTATTGATGACAAAATTTATTTAAATTTGTTTTAATCAAAGCCATTATTTCCTTTTTATCCAAAATTTATTACTTTTTTATTTAAAGCATAATCTAGCAATTTCTTAGTATAAAAGCCATTTCAAAATAATGCTTAAAAATATGGAAAAAAAAAAGAATTTAATTCATATTTGGTTTGCTGCAAATGTATATGTCACTCCAGGGTTCATTTTATAAAAGAGACTTAAACATTTCTATATATGTCCGAGGATATAACAGAACAATGGCCATGTATAAGAAAATGCTTGAAGCTCAAGCATACATTCAAACAGACCACCTTCTAACTCTCTGTATTCATTGTGTCTCTCCAAGCTTTACTATTGCTATGAGCTTAGCCAGCAACATTCCAGTTGTCAGAAATGAACCACTGAATTCTTAAATAACTATTTTCAACTCCCTCATTCTGCAAGAAGCTATAGCTAAGGCAAAATAAATCAAATTGAAAAAATACTGTCCAACCAGATAGACTGAATGACACCAACAGTGATCTTCTAGCAGGTGACAGAAATTTCTTAAAATTTTTAAAAATTATAAATCTTTAAAAAGTTTTCACACAGTGAAGCTCATGTGAATTGAATCTGTCGTCTTAACACTCTTCATTAGTGAAGCACGAAGAGTGTTAAGATGACAGATTCAAGAAATTTCTTAGCTGCAAAAGGCAAACATGGTAGCTGATGCTTTTCAATTAATAAATACAGTTAAACTTTTCCTATATAAAATTTGTTGTCAACTTCTTCTAGCATGTAATGCTATTTTAAATTTTCTAGTATCTTAGTGTATTTCCATGACAAGAATATCTGCTCCTGTGTGTGAAACTATGCTTAATTTTGATTGTTTTATAATTGTCCTTTATTAGAATTTATACCCCCTGGGACTTATATGCTAGTTCCAGAGATTTAATTGTCTATTAACATATATAGAGCATGTATATATACTGAGAGACTCCCTGAATGGGTGGTTAGTCCAATCAATATAAGGTCTGCCTATAAGATATCACAAACCCAGAAAAATGCAGGCACATAAATATAGATGGAATGAAGATGAATGATGGAATGGAAAGTGCATCTGTGTTAAAGAATTATCTTAGTATTTTCTCTTTGTGACATTGGACTGAGAAAAATCCACAAAAAAATGTTAGTCAATTTAGCCAGTCATAAGATTTGAACTTAGGAACTCCTTAATAAGAGTCCCAAATGTTACCCTTAGCCAAATCACTCAGTCTAAGGTTGTACTCCTTGGCCAAATTTCCATTAAAGAATTCCATGAGGAAATAAGAAAAAAAGGGGGAGCTCTTATGGAAGATTCCAGCATTACTATTAGTGTTTTACAATTATATAAGAAGTCGCAACATCAAAGTAATGTCTAAAGTTAAATAATGAGAAAAAATATATAATATGACAATTTTTATACCATTTTTGGATGAACTTAACAGTTATTTTGAATCTAGACTTACTAAGCATGGTGATATTCTTTTGACTGTGTGTTATCTTAAAGGCAGATACATTTTAATGAAGCCACTGTTACACTCTATTAAACTTATCAATCATTAATCATTCCTCAAATGCATAAATAAAGATAAAAATTCATATCTGAATTAAGAAATATGGCTAAGAATATGACTGAGAAAAATCAGAGAACATATGAAAAAAAAAAAGAAAATCTCATCTTTCATGTATTGGACATTTGCAAATGGAGTAAAGCATTCTTCAGTGTAAGGAAACTTTGGAAAACCCTAGCAATGTTGCCTGTCCTAAAGTGACAACAGAAAAATCATGCTCTATTCTATACAGGCTAAAAATATATCTGAGAAATTCCATGTTTGAAAATGGCCTTACTTCTTAAACATCCACAAAGGTGTTTCTGATATGGAGACTGTGAATGATTTTGCCAATTCATACACAAAAAGGTTATGTTAATAATAGGAAATAGTATTATGCATACAACTTATATATTAATTTTGTCACTGTGCAACTATTTATATTGTGTTTCTATGTTGTAATTAATAAATAATTTAATTTATTAAAAACATTATTGTAAATTATTTTTAAAAAAATTATTTTTTCCTTAAACCCCAGCCCTCCTTCCATTCTTTTACGAAATCCTCCATACTACCTTGTGCTTCAATATCACTCAAACAATGCCTCAGACAAATGAATGATTTTAACATCTATCATCACTGTGAGAGAAGTCCTTCTACCAGATTTTAATGGAAACCTGCTGTTCAAACCAAGTCCCTCATATGTGCTACCTTTTGTTCTTGTCATTTACTATATAATGAAGAAGGTGTTGTTTTAACATTTATGCTATGTTGTTCTTGTTAAATGTGATATTGTCAAGTTGTAAATTATATTCTCTCATACTAGGCTGCTGCTCATGATTAATATTAATATATCATATATTAATATAAAATTAATTAGATAAATAATATTATATATGGATTTGTGATTTTATAAATAGTTTGGTAAGTCACTTTCCAAACAAGAATTTACTGATATTGATTTATGTAACTGCTGAATTAGCATGTCTTAAGTCAAATCATATTGGCTATATATATTTCTGAAGTTTCTATGGCAGATAATGGAAATGTGATTCACATAAATAGCTTTGAGTTAAAGTGCTGAAAATAAAATAGAATGGTACATCTAAAAGAGAGGAGAGGAAAATCTATAACATGTAGTAACTTTATATTTCCACCATGATTTGTTTACCTGATATGAAAAATTACATTATTAGTATCTTTTCACTTTCAGGTATGCTTTGTTTATTCCATGAACTGCTTCATATATGTTCTAACTAGTGCATTTTCATTCATTTTAACCTTTTGTGTATTTCTTACCATCATTATTCATGATCAAAAATATCAACTAGATTATCAGATTACAGTGTAACCTTGAAATCATCTCTTTAAGACAAAGGTTCATTCAGTTTTTATTCTGAGTAAAATACTCTCCCTTAATTTAGAACTATACCCTTTACAATTATTTAAAAAAAAACATTAATTTTAATTATAACAGATAACATATGGAAAATAATAATGGGCTTTATTACAATATTTAAAATTAAGTCACAACATATTGTTTACATGTATACATCAAAGCAAAGAAGGAAAAAGAAACCTGGATGATTCTTTGTTCAAGTTTATAAAAATGAAAGGATGGCAAGCTTATGCAGCTTCTATTTTTACATTATTGACATTAAAGATTACTTTGTCATCATTTAGTATATACAATACTATGAACTTTTATTCTGATGTGTTTATACTAAATTTAGAAGTATACATATATTCTAGGACATGAAGAGCATGGTTATGAAACTTCAAACCTTTAAACTATAATAATAATAATAATAATAATAATAATAATAATAATAATAATAATAATAATAACAATAATAATAACAACAATTGTTTTCTTAAATGATATACTGATAATGGAATAAAATCTGCTAATTATTAATTTTAATTTCATCATACCTTATTCATAAACATAATATCTTTCTTACCAAATAGATCAAATTGCTGTTTGTCTTGTCTATGGAGTAGACATTAAGTGTATTACATCACATTGAAATGGTACAATGAATAATCATAAAATTTATAGGTTTTTTTCTTCTGCATAAAATAGTTGTTTTTTAGAAAAAAAAGCCCTATTTAAAGAAAGCACCAAGAATTTTTTTACTTCTGACACATCTGAATATAATAATGCAAAGTGCCCATGCAGATAAAATACTTCCATGCAGCAATATAAAATGAAATTATTTACTAAAAGGCTCTTTGCAAACAATTCGTAAACAAAAATTTCATATACGAATGAGTCAGTATTAGGTGACACTAAAACTGACTCATTTGTATATGTAACAACTTCACTGTTCCTAACTTCTTTTAAGATTACAATAATTTCATATTTCATATTTAATTAAAGATCAGTTGAACTTTAGCCTGGCTGAAGATGGAAACAAAATGTTCTCGAAACCGGTTCCATACATTTATGAAAAGTAAGTGAAGCTTTAAGAATGTGTGGTTCAACTGAATAATGCAATTATATCAATTAATAAAAAATTTCATATCTTATACGTGAGATGCATATGATCTTTTGACCATATCCAATAATATTTTATGAATAGTAAAGAAATAAAAAATAAATATCTATGTATAGTATATAGTGTCATGTATTAGTTTAAGCATATTTTATATTTTCAACATGTATAATGATTTTGTCCTTTTCAAAAGGATAATCACCTTGATATTTTACGATTGAAACTGTCCTGAACTAAAGAGGCAGCACTATGGATAAGTGGTTAGACTGCTTACCTGACACTAAGGTAGCCCAGGCTTGATTTCAGTAGCTGTAAGTGATATTTGTGGCAGATGAAGCAGCACCCAGGTGTTCTCAGGGTATTTCAGTTTCCCCTGCAACTCATTCTGCCATTGTTTCATCATAATCTTATCCTCATTTTGACTTTCATCATTCAGCACAAAGTAGTCTATCAATTATTGGTGTATTGGTGTATATTTACAAATGAACCGTTCTACTCTACTGCACTCTTGCCATCCATGTTTGGAATAATTCCAATACCTGGTCAGCAAGTGAGTTGACATTAAAACTCACTCACACTGTCCTGAAGAAATAGTGTGTATGGCAAGCCTGAAATCCTTGATTATATTCATATGACAACAACCATCCCATTCCCAGGTAAGAAAAAGGGGTTTTAGTTATTGTTTTATATGGGTATGAAATTTCATGTAGACAAACTATTTTTTAGATGACAGATTAGATATTATTTACATTTAACACTCACTGTGTGAGTACCAACAGAATTTTTTAAAAATGTCTTATTTTTCGAAAGTTCTTAAATGAAACTATTTGTTTGCTTATTTTTTGGTTTCAAGTATATATGATACATTAACCATTTAAATAAGAGCCATTACCATTTAAATGTTTTTAAGTTCCATTAATGGAATGAATGAAACATAAGTGAGTATTCGGTAAATCTTTTATTTAATTAATAAACTATTTTGTTTATATTGTGCTATTTAAGATGTAAAACACATAGCATGTATTCAGCTAGGTATATAAACTTTTAAGCTCTAATGGTTGTTGAGCAATTCTGTTTATTTTGTTGTGGTTGCTACTTTTTTTAACTGAATGTAGAATTATGAATAGGAAAAACTTTTTAACTTGTAGGCTTCAAGCAAACAGTGTGTTTGGCAGGCATATTCAAATTGATGTTTTCCTTCCAACACCTGTGACTTTTATTGTCATCCTGTGGAAAGATAAATATTAAGATGGTATTAATGCTCTGGCGACTAATGTACTTCTGCTGAACCAAAATGCCATGTGTCCATAAAATAGTTTTTGAAGAAGAAACTTTTTAAGGTGCTCCTTCTTCAAATTACATTTCAAGGTTATTGTATTTTGTTATTCATATATCAGTTGCACATAAAGATACAGGTAAAGGAGAGTAAATATTTGGTTAATGGCAAATCTGAAACATTATAACTCCTTCAGTGATTTTACTGATAATTATAATGTATATAGATGAATCTACATTTTAAGTGTTTTTATACAGTAAAGAAAGAAAAACATTAATATTCATTGATTGGTTTATGGACGCTCTTTAACATCTCAGGTCATCAGCGTCCCATTCAACTCAGGGCGTGAAACGGCTGACAAATTTTGCTCAGAGGCCTCTCTTTCAGGCTTGAGGTTCTTTTTCGTGCCGTAAATGTACGACACGGGACCCCTCCCTTCCGAAGGAAGCCATATTTAGGATTTTTATGCCCGAAAAAAATCCATCGGTCCTGGCCGGGTTCGAACCCGCATTCTTGGGTGTAGGAGGCAAGTATGGTAACCACTACACCACCAGGACCGACATTAATATTCACAATATGTGATTGTTGCTCTTAGCATTGCATTCTTGTATTTTTTCTCTGATCAATTAGGAAAAAGAAAAAGAAGGAAGGAAGGAAGGAAGGAAAAAAATGTGAAAATAAAAATATAGTATAGCAAAGATTTTGTGGCCTGAAAATTTTATCTGCTAGTAATCAAATGCTCAGATTTAAAAAAAAGTATTAATTTTTATAAATAATCTGTAGATTTTTAACAACTGTGTATTTTATATAATGAATATAACATTGAAGCAGTGAAAGTACAATTTGCAGCATCTGTGGCCAACATATAAATTGTGCAAATGTATGAAATAACCTTTTCTTGCTGCTTACATTTACATTTGGATAGATTTTGCTACATTAAGGGTAGTTTTGTTATGTAGAAGAAAGGTATTTATTTTTTGCAGAAATATTTAAAAATATTAGAGCCCAACATTTCTTTCATTCAGAATTAAGTAGTTTTGGATGAGTTTTGAGTCCTTCAACTGAAAAAATAAATTTTAAAATCAAAATTGCAATCAAATTTGTGGAATATTTATCATTCTTTACAGCAACTTACTAAAAGTATTAGGTAATTATTTTTTAAAACAATTGAATGCACTGAACACCAGTAATATGCATTTACAATTAAGCCCAAAAGAAAAACTTAGTATCAGGAATACAATGGTTTTTCAATAATTGATCCATTAAACTTCTTGTTACCTCTCCTATCTAGATATCACACTGGAATAATAAAGAATTTTATTAAAGATTGGTACAGATATAACTGTATCTTGTCTGAAAATTCCTATTATTGTCTGAGACATTTTAGGAAAGAGGTTATAATGGTCTGCAGATTCACAAGCTCATAAGAATGTTGCATCTATAAATATCACGAATTATTTAGCTTTTAGGCATGTGGCTGTAAGGGAGACAATTGTCCTGTGGAAACCTAAGCAGTATAGTTGCCACATTTTCCTCATTAACAATCAGAAAGCCTTTCGTGCTTACTTGTCTAGCAGTACAGATTATCTGCCTAAACATACCAATAATGTTTTAGTTTCAGTCTAGAGTTTAACAGTTGAAAACTCCTTTTGGAGTAATGTCTAATGGCTGCTTTCCTATAGCTGTGGGAGACTTTATCAATGTTATGGTTGAGCCTTTGTTAGACCTCTGGTGGTTAATGAAGATACTGTGGCAGTAATAGATGTTGAATGTTAATAATATTTATGGAATATTTAAATCAATTAGCATTCCACAGTTTGTTTATTATGTGTTTAAAAATACAGTTGTTAAGGAATGCATAAAACATGAAATTATATCCTTATTTGTTTTGAAGATAATTGCAAGGGCAAATGAGATCAATTTTTCTGAGAACACTTTTCTTGAAACACAGTATTAAGAAAATGTCATCAATGGCCATTTTGATGGGCATATGATGAGTAAGTACACTCATATAAATAACAGATTTTTCCAAATTATAGTCACTTCTATCTGTTTGGGCAAGGCTCTCTTAAAACGTGGTATTGCTGAATCACAGCTTTCAATGACAATGGAGTTTTATAATTTGTTAAATATGTTTGAAAAGTATTATTTTTAGAGGAAAATGAAGAACAAAGATTGATCCAATTTTTTTCTTTTGAAATTTCAAAGTTCTTAAGGATAGGTTTAAACTGTGCATTATATGCATTAGAAGTATTTAGAGGTGCCTCAAATGAATATGGTGACAATTTATGCTCAAAGCTAGAAACTTCAGTTCTATTCTTACTATTTACTTGGCTAATATTAGTGGGTCCTACAGAAAATATGTTATGTAAGACAGTAGCCTTGATTTCGGGTACAAAATACCTGTATGAATTCACGTTATCTTTAATTGAACGTTTCAAAATTAGATGATTTGAAGACTGGCCATAAATATCTGAACTTGGTGAATCATAAATACTTTCAGGAGAATTATAGGAATGGAAAATCGCTTCTGTTATTTTCCCATATGAATTTGGTAGCATAACTTTATTAAAGTCATAGTTTTGTTTAGCTGAGTGGTGATTATGATTATAAGAATTATCGATCGTATTTCCAGTGTTAAAGGTTGTCCCTGGATAATCAGGGACATTTCCCTTAAACTTATCACTATATTGTGGAAACAACTCATAGTTCTCTTGTTGAAATGACCCATAACTCCTTTCTGGAGGAGGTACGTAGTTCTGTTCTAGGGGTCCTGAAATATGTGATCCATAGCTGTTTTGTCCTGCCTTATAACTTGCTGGTAAAACTGATGTAGGTTGTCCATAGTTATGTGGAGGTGCGTCATAGCCATCCTTTGAAGAAATGGCATGGCTAGTTCTTGAAGGAGGACCATAGCTAGTTCTTGAAGGGTGCCCATAGCTAGACAATACAGGTATGCCATAGCTGTCCTGTGGAGGTGAACCTTTGTTTGTCTTTAAAGGTGGACCATAACTAGACACTGGAGGTGGTCCATAACTATCTTGTGAAGGTGGTCCATAGCCGTCTGGTGGAGGAGGCCCATAGCCGCTTTGTGGAGGAGCTTTGCTGACTGTTGAAGGGGGCCCATAGCTAGACACTGCGGGTGGTCCATAGCTATCTTGTGGAGGTGGTCCATAGTTGCCTTGTGGAGGACCTTTGTTCACCAATGAAGGGGGGCCATAACTAGACACTGGAGGTGGTCCATAGCTCTCTTGTGGAGGGGGCCCATAGTTACCTTGTGGAGAAGGACCTTTGCTGACTGTTGAAGGGGGTCCATAGCTATCTTCTGGAGGTGGTCCATAGCTGCCTTGGGGAGGAGGGCGGCTGCTGGCTTTTGTGGGTGGACCATAACTAGACACTGGAGGTGGTCCATAGCTCTCTTGTGGAGGTGGTCCATAGCTGGCTTGTGGAGAAGGACCTGTGCTGACTGTTGAAGGGGGGCCATAACTAGATACTGGAGGTGGTCCATAGCTGCTTTGTGAAGAAGGACCTTTGTCAATTGTTGAAGGAGGGCCATAACTAGACACTGGAGGTGGTCCATAGCTGCCTTGTGGAGAAGGACCTTTGCTGACTGTTGAAGGAGGACCATAACTAGACACTGGAGGTGGTCTATAGCTGCCTTGGGGTGGAGAACTGCTGCTGGCTTTTGTGGGTGGACCATAACTAGACACTGGAGGTGGTCCATAGCTGACTTGTGGAGGAGACCCATAGCTGCCTTGTAGAGAAGGACCTTTGCTGACTATTGAAGGAGGACCATAACTAGACACTGGAGGTGGTCCATAACTGCTTTGAGGAGGAGGAGGCCCATAGCTGCCTTGTGGAGAAGGATATTTGCTGACTGTTGAAGGAGAGCCATAACTAGACAATGGAGGTGGTCCATAGCTGCCTTGGAGAGGAGGACTGCTACTGGCTTTTGTAGGTGGACCATAACTAGACACCGGAGGTGGTCCATAGCTGCCTTGTGGAGGAGACCCATAGCTGCTTTGTGGAGAAGGACCTTTGCTGACTATTGAAGGAGGAACATAACTAGACACTGGAGGTGGTCCATAGCTGCCTTGTGGAGGTGGTCCATAGCTCGCTTGTGGAGAAGGACCTTTGCTGACTATTGAAGGAGGACCATAACTAGACACTGGAGGTGGTCCATAGCTACCTTCTGGAGGAGACCCATAGCTGCTTTGTGGAGAAGGACCTTTGCTGACTGTTGAAGGGGGGCCATAACTAGATACTGGAGGTGGTCCATAGCTGCCTTGTGAAGAAGGACCTTTGTCAATTGTTGAAGGAGGGCCATAACTAGACACTGGTGGTGGTTCATAGCTGCCTTGTGGAGAATAACCTTTGCTCACCATTGAAGGGGGGCCATAACTAGACAATGGAGGTGGTCCATAGCTGCTATCTTGGGGAGGTGGACCGTAGCTGCCTTGTGGTGGAGGACTACTACTGGCCTTTGGGGGTGGGCCATAACTAGACATTGGTGAAGGTCCATAGTTATATTGTGGAGGTGGACCATAGCTATTTTCTGGAGGTGGTCCATAGCTGTCTTGTGGAGCATAACCTTTACTGACTGTTGAAGGTGGGCCATAATTAGACACTGGAGGTGGACCATAGCTTCCTTGTGGAGAATAACCTTTATTGGCCTTTGAAGGGCCACCATAACTGGCCACTGGAGGCGGACCATAGCTACCATGTGGAGGAGGGCCTTTGCTTGCCTTTGGAGGCGCATCATAACTAGACAGTAGAGGTGGTCCATAACTAGATATTGGAGGTGGCCCATAGCTATCTTGTGGAGGTGGATTATAGATAGCTTGTGGAGGAGGGCCTTTGCTTGCCTTTGGAGGTGGACCATAACTGACTTCCAGTGGTGGTCCATAACTTGCTTTAGGAGGCGGTCCATAGCTCTCCTCTAGAGTTATAGCATAGGTTTCTTGTAGTGGAGGACCATAACTGGCCTTTGGTGGAGGTCCAAAACTTGCTTTAGGAGGCAGACCATAACTCCCTTGTTTAGGATGTCTGTAACTAGCTTTCGGAGGAGGACCATATTTAGATTTTGGTGGGCCATATGAAGTCTTCGGAGGACCGTATTTTGATTTAGGTCGAGACTTGCTGTTAGTTTTCCGTGATTTGTAGTTGCCTTTAAGAGAAGGCCTGTGACCTTTTTTTGGTGGTCTGTATACTGGAGGCTCCCGACGGATTCTAATCACAGTTTGTAGTTGAGTATTACCGAAACAGCTCCCATTTAGAAAGAACAGGCACGCCTCAGCGAAGAAAACCTGGAATTTAAGAATAATATCATTTACACTTTTTAATTTTGTGTCAAGCTTCAGAAAAAATAGATACTCAGATTAGATTTTTAGGATAAAATCTATTTCAGTTGACAGTTTATTGAGAGTTAAGTTTTGGATGATGTTATCCAGCTATGCAATGAAAATTAATAATTATGTTTGTGAATGTTTGGGTTCTGTGTTCATTTTAATGTGTTTTTCCTCGCAAAACATGAACGGTTCAGTTGTTGCAGGAGGTTAGGCTTTTTAACATCTTCATTACTTCGTGAGACTCCATGGCAAGTGAGGAATGCTGCTGCACTAGTGTCAAGTTTAGTGTATCACCTGCTTAATAAGATTAAATCCTAATGAGCATGGAACTAAATAAATATGTACAACTAAATAATATGTATTAAAATGTATAACTAGCTTTGAACCTTGCATTGATGCTTAAGGTTAAATATACAATGAGATTATTTTAGTTACGGGTCGCCTGAGCGCCACGCGCCACTGCTTACTGAGGAAGTGCAGCTACTGCAATTGGAAAAAGGAAGATCGAGTCATCGGGCGCAAAGTTGGTACGAATTTAGAAAACCTAAAACGATACTGTATAAAACTGATAATTAATGCACGAACCTAAGTTATAAGAAAATATATTGAAAATGATGTCCTACAGTAGAAATACTAGCCAGAATCTGCGTAAGAATTTCCTGTATTTCATTTAACTTTCCTGCCTCAGTATTGTGACCTTGATATTCCCTCGAGTATGCAGTACAGTTATAATAGAAAGTTCAGGCATATTATTTTTATTCGTTACGCTCACCTTCATTGTTTCCTTCGCAGATCCGCGTTTTATTTGTCTTTAAAGGATCAATAATCTGAAACCAAAACACAGATATTCTATGTTTGTTTCTGTGTATGTTTATTTCTTTATTGATATCTTTATGCGTTTTACATAGATAAATAAACAAATAAATTAACAAGAATGAATGAATAAGGTTTAACGCCTGTTTTTGTTAGAGGCGCCACTGGCGATGGACACTGATGATAGATGGGATGAAATGATATATTGAGAAAGAATTTATTTTTAAGGAAGGAATCGTTCCAGGCCTAAGTTTAGGATACCTCCCCGGCATTTGCCAATTATGAGGACTAAGGAAAACCTGGAAAAAACCTAAGTCAGGGAGGACGGTCCTGGCGGGATTCGAACCCCAGACCTCCCGCTCACGAGTCCGCGCCTTAACGACCTCGGTCACCCGAGGCGGTACAAATAAATAAATAAAAAAATTAACAAGTAAACCCGAAATCCCATAAGAGTGAAAATCTCGTGCAGATCTCTTTAGTATTTGCCAAGAATAAAGATTTACTGTAGTACTGCAATATATATAACTAGAAAAGCACAAAAGGATAAAACACTTAAAAAAAACCGCAGATTTGTAATCCTGTATTTCGAAGTGAGGTCCTCTTTCCATAGAAGAGCTCAAGCAGTTCGAAATATAGCGATTGCAAATATGTGACTTTTTCAAAGTGTTTTATCCCTTCCTGCTTTTCTAGTTATTGTTATTTCATTTACTTGTTAATGGTGTTACATTATTTTTCATTTATATCGTTTGTACCTCTGGTTTTTCTTTTTATTTGACTTTTCTTCTTACCATACAAGAACTCAAGCAGTTCGAAATATTATAGCGATTACAAATGTATGACTTTTTCTAAGTGTTTTTATCCTTTTGTGCTTTTCTAGTTATTGTTATTTTAGTCACAAGTTAATAATGTGACATTATTTATATATATATATATATATATATATATATGTGAAAGTATATTATTAGATTTCTATAAATTCTTTTAAATGTTCCCATTTTGCCCTCCTAGAATCCACTATGCTCTTGCCTGTTTCGGATCCCACGTTGCTCTCTGCGACCACCTTCATGAATTTTGCTTGCTTATACGGTCTCTCCAGTACAATATCTGTGCTATTGTCCTTCAGGTATGTGTCGGTGCATTGTACTATTCTTCAGAGTATAATTGTAGAATTCGTTGGCATATCTGAAGCACTATCTTCTATCTTGGTAACCAATTTAACATCCGTATAACAATAAATATTTCACACAGCGTTCTATGGGGTATTGCCTCTAAATTCTCCCTAAAAGCCTTTAAAATAACTCAGACCTACGAAATTTAGGTTTATAAAACTTTTTGGAGTGTTGGATTTGAAACTTTTTCCTTTATTTTTTTAATTTGTTATTTATGGACGCTCTTTAACATCTCAGGTCATCAGCATCCCATTCAATTCAGAGCGTGAAACAACCGAAAAATTTTGCTCAGAGGCCTTTTCTTTCAGGCTTGAGGTTCTTTTTCGTGCCGTAAATGTACGATACGGGACCTACGGCTTTACTTCCCTTCCCTTTCGAAGGAAGCCATACTTAGGATTTTTACATCCGAAAAAATCCATAGATCCTGGCCGGTTTTGAATCCGCGATCTTGGGTTTAGAAGGCAAGTATGGTTACCACTATACCACCAGGACCGACCGATTTGAAACTGAGTCTAGTTCTCCTCTATTAAATACCATAATTTCATTTGTTCAAAAAATAACCAAGCATCTGCATTTTTTAAAATTTGGGCTTACTGAATTTTGTCTCCCTCGTAGTAATCTTCCCCTCTATTAAATTCTCTCCAAGACTTTTGCGTTTCTGAAAGCAGCTCCGATACACGTTTTTAGAGATAACACAAGTTCTGTCTGCGAATTTTGTTTTATTTCCTTAACCGAGTAGAATTTTCGTCCTTTCATTGTGGATTTCAGCTTTGGTGCTAAGTCGGAAAAAATGGGGGTTGGGGGGTGTGAAGGGACAGTCATCTTGTTTCTTACGCAAAAGTCGCGAACAATCAATGATGAATGAGCTGGTGCGTTATCGTGTTACAGGACCCATAAATTGTCTCAGTCTTCTCTCGTAGATGTCTGTGAAGACATCTTGGCAATACTAGCAATTCACAGTTTAATCCTCCGGTAGAATTTCGTGATATATAACATTCTGAATGTCGAGGAAATTCTTCAACAGCACTTTGACGTTTGACCTGACCTGATGAGCTTTTTTTGATCTTGTTGAAGATTTTCCAACTCATTGTGATGATTGGACCTTCGTCTCACTATCGTAACCACAGAATCATGTTTCACCACCAGTGATTATTCTGTTCATGAAAGTTGCAGCCTCATTAACACGATCCAAGAGCTCGGTTGTTCTATTTTTTTTTTTTTGAGTAGTGTTTAACGCCCGTTTTTACTACTGAGGCACCACAGGCGGTGGACACTGATGATACATGAAATGAAATGATATATTGGGAAAGGATTTTTTTTTTTAAAGGAAGGAAGCGTTCCAGGCCTAAGTTTAGGTACCTCCCCGGCATTTGCCAGTTATGAAGACTGAGGAAAACCTGGAAAAAACCCCAGTCAGGGAGGACGGTCCTGGCGGGATTCGAACCGCAGACCTCCCGCTCACGAGTCCATGCCTTAACGACCTCGGCCACCCGTGGCGGTTCGGTTGTTCTATGTGTTCTTGTTTAAACAAAGGACAACTTTGATGCAAATACGATCCATATCAAGTTTTACTCTCAGGTTATCATGACATGAATTCCACAGAAATGTTACACACTTCAACAATTTCTCGAACAGTCAGGCGTCAATGATGTTATTAATTCTGGTCGCATGAGCGTCGTTAGTTAATGTCGAAGGGCATCCGGGACGTGAGTCATCAACGACGTACTCCAGACCACTTTTAAAACGGCTTATACGGTTTATACGGCTCATAGCACTGAGTACGGCTTAAGCAATTATATTCATAAACTTCTTTCATCATCTCTTGATTCTCGGTAAAAGGATTTACGAAGTTTCACCCAAAATTTAATGTTAATATGTCGCTTATGATAACCCGCCATCTCAATAAATTCAGAACACCTATGACATGTTACAAAGAATGTACCGTGGAACTAGACTGAAATAAGCAAACGGGAGACATCGCGTCAAGGTCAGAACTGTCAGTGCTAACCAACAGATTTTTACTATGGCACTTCTTTGGAGCATTCTTTTGAAAGTAGGGATATTTTTTGAAGTCGTCGTAAAATGACACTTTTCACCATATGAGTATACCATTGTCATATTATTATTATTATTATTATTATTATTATTATTATTATTATTGTTGTTGTTGTTGTTATTATTATTATTTTGTGAAATGTAATAACATAATTTTAGTTGAATAATCAAAAATTGCAAAAGGTATCTTGTTTCTTCTCTTGCATGAAGTTTCGGGAACTTCCCGCCGTAGCATGAAGCAGAAATTTCCAATCATTGATGTCCCAAAAACCTTGTATCTCCTAAAAGTCCTAATGAAAACGTCCCCATTGTTCTTTGCTCACTGCACCAAGATTATCCGGAATTCGGCATGCAGAAAGTGCAATTTTAAGCTCATTGAACATCTTAACATTTTGAATTTATCTAGCACATTCCAACTATGTTCACATAGTTCGGGTCGTTATTGCTTTCCAGAAATGTGGTTACCATACGAAGAAAAATCAAGTTTCTCATCAATGTACGTGGAATTCACTTAACATCATTTTTCTTATGTCCAGACCTAGAAATATGATTCTGATAATAGTTAAAGAAACATTTTTCAGAGGAACTCAAGTAATCTGTATTTTTGGCAAATGTTTAACAAATGTTTAATGATGACGCCTAGTTTGATATTATTTGGGCCAATAAAACTTCGACTCGAAATTTTATTTCCCGTTTACTGGCTCTGAGGCCAGTATTTTCTTTCATAGTGTTGACTTGCTCTGTTTTCCCATTCATAGATAAAATATGGGGATTTACTACACCCAACTTATTGACCAAGTAGCATGCTTAGCCTTATAGAATTATATAACACTGTATGTAAAATAATTTTGTGAAACATCTCTACACGATAGGATATTTTTGATGCCATTTTCGATTTAGGTGCGCAAGAATACACAAGGAAAAAGTGAAGTTTTAAAAAAATGTTCATTTTAAGTTTGTGTAGTTGATGAATATGAATTATATTTGACGTGGACATTTCTTGTAAGAGAAGTATGATGATCTCATAGCAAGGGTTGAAAGCAGTTTTCATCAACTTCAAGGCATATCTGCACATGCCTCTACATGTTATGACAGGTACCAAAATATCAGGAGATGCACCAATTCACGGATTCTCGTGCAACTGCAAGAAAACATTCTTACACTTTTCCTTTCTGAATGTTCTATAGAAATAAATCTGATGGTGGCCAAAATCTTTTAGCTATAACATAAGGTTTTTAAGGAAAGAAACATTTCAGCCATGCTGTCATTGGAGGTGTTGCTTTGCATGATTAGTAATCCTGTTGAAAATAATCCGTACGGAGTTCCTAGTAGCCCAACTGATTCCAAACTTATGTAGAAGAAGATAGCACAGACAAAGCACATCCTACGTCCAAATTTTTTCATTAAGAACAAGTGCCTCAAACATCACACCCCCAAAATAGGGTATTCTGGAAATTGACGTGTCTATTTAGGTCTCGTTGGAGAACTATGTGTAGTTCATTGAAAAACTGCAGCACATGTTTGTGGAATCTCCCCCCCCCCCACACTTTTGACAGTTTATACAAGAACTGTAAGGAAATCTGAAGTCTGATTTTTCATCCCCAGCATCTTTGCTTTTGGCAGTTTCGGATGTTCTCTATCATGGATATCTAATAATTCTCTCGTGGTTTCCAATTTCTTAAACAGGCATTAAATGGAGGCTTTCGTCCGTAGTTTTCGAACTGCACAATAAGTTGTCTTCGTCACTTCTTTACTCGATGGGATTTCCAGAACGTGCGAACAACAAACACGCTAACTTAAGACATGGGCTTTCGCGGCCGCAGTTTGTCATTGTTGTTTCGCTGTGTGTTGGCTCATACTTTACTTTATGCTCTGTATTGGTAGTAGCATAAAGACAGGCTTTCTGTCGGCAATTCCTAACTACAATACAAACAAATGCTTCTCACTACTGCCGAATATAGTGGACACCCAATCAGCCTTCACATGCATGCACAGCAAGTGTTCAACAATCGGCCGACAAATTTTGCTCAGACGCCTCTTCTTTCAGGCCTGAGGTCCTTTTTCGTGCCGTAAATGTACGACACGGGACCCTCTGCTTTACTTCCCTTCCGAAGGAAGCCATACTTAGGATTTTTACGCCCGAAAAAATCCATCGGTCCTGGCCGGGATCGAACCCGCGATCTTGGATTTAGGAGGTAACCACTACACACCAGGACCGACCATTTGAAGATGAAGATATAATCATTACACCGATGAAATTTAACGCTACTATTAGGATCGTGAAAATGATGCAGTCAAAAAACTCAAGAGAGGCCAGTTGTCAAACCTATAATGCTTGTGCAGGAGAAAACTTGTAGTCGGTTTGAGGAATGCTTTCACAACGAGTGGTTGTGCGTTCCTGGCTTATTCGGTATTTTTATTGTGTAAATTGTGTGCTGATTGCTCTTCTTTAGTAATACCACAAGCTATGTACAATACATATATAAAAATTCTTTCAGAGAAGTGGCAAGGTGATTTGCAAGAAAATATCCAGGCAATCATGTTCCAGGTAGAGAAACTATTCGCTAACTTGTTAAAATGTTTCGAGGGACAGGATCTCTCATAGACAAGAAACATGTTCCTAACCGCAATATTATTACCAGAGCCATGAAATTCAGGCATTTATTTTGGTTAAAATAGGTAAGCAAAAACACAGAAAATAGGCAGTAATATAATTAAAATGGACATTTAGTAAAGTGAAAACAGAGAGTAATGCCACTCATTATTAATAAAAATAGGTATTTAAGATACTTAATAATTTCTTTATCACATAAAGCACTTAAACTTACTTTTCTTGATTATAAGCAACAAGAAGATGTTTTATCAAGGTATAAACTATCATAGTCAGCCACTGGTCAGAGAGGACATTTTTCATCATGGAAAAACAACGTTCTACTTCCACTGAAGTGAATGGAGCATATATGAAATAATCTATTTCGGAATGACTCATACCATTTACAACAGAACATTCACCCCTTTCAGGACATCGTGGAAATGTTTACCAAGAAAAAGTAAAGAAATTTTTAATAATCCTGGCGAATGAACAAAATATGCATACTTGTTTCTGGTCGAGTTCATTTTCTGTTTGTGCGCTTATAGGGGAATCAGGTTAGCAGATCTCTTACTTCCGTAATGAACACATTGCAGGGAAGGTTTATTGCACACCTGTACCGCTCTTATCTTTCTCTCTTGCACTTGTTTGTTTCATTTATAGCTGAGAAGTTAACCCCACCACAAATTCTCTAGAATTGTCTCGCGCAGATAGATATGAGGTAATTTGCAAGGACTATTCAAAACTACAATACTTCCTTCATCCTCTTTTTCCTGGTATTCGTGTGCCGAGATAACCATGCGTTTCTTCAAAGATCCTGCTATTTAAAGGGCTTAAGTGAATGGGTTGAGGAGAAAGTTTTTGACTGCTTGAAAAGAAATAAATGCATAACAAGATTTTCCATAGATTTTTTTGTGAGGCAAATATGCTAATTAATTCTTATAACTTTTTTCATTTCGATGTATTGAAATTCTTTATGTGTTTTTTAAAACGCGTAAATAGTCGTAGAAAAAATCTAGAGAGGGAAAAAGAAGAAGAAGAAAAAAAAGGGCTTTAAGCCTTAAAATAGGCAACAGAAGTCAAAATAGTCAAAATAAAAACTGTCCCTACAGACCTCTAATGTATGGAAACATGTTCATTTCTATCTGACTCTTAAATATATCCACCCAGATAGAAAGGCATTTTGCCTAAATTCCGGTTCTGGTTATTGGTAAGAAAAGTTAGATGATATACAGGATTTTTCTACGTTGATGGCAGCAATGTGTTGCCACCGAGTGGCAACATTTTCAACATCTCTTATAACACAGATTAGTGCTTATTATTACAATTTTTACAATTTTTAACCACAGTATCACTTTATGCTTTCAGTAAAAATATTAAATACTAAAATAAAATGCTACGATTCTACCTCTCTTTTCGCAGTTGCAGCCGCAGTAAGCAGCCATGTTCAGGGGATCCGTAACTCAACATATCTCAATGTAGAATGAATAGTAAATACTCTGTAATTCGGAAGTGTGGACAGAAATGTAACAAATGAAAAAAATACGGCTTTAGAAATGGGTGTGCTTAGCAGTTATAACATATGGTATATACTAAAAAAAAAAAAAAAAAAAAAAAAAAATTTATAGACAGAATAGAAGAAAGATGATTAATTTGGTATGACCATTTTTGAAGAATGTAAGAAGAGACACGACCACACAACGTATTTAACTGGACACTAGCGGAAACAAGAAGAGGAAGATGAACTTGGAAGCAATGACTGGCAGAGAATTTCTTTTCTATAAATATATTTCCTCTTGCTGTTATATTAGCGTGTATTACCGTATAATAAAATAACAATAACTATATAAGCAGAAAAGAATAAAACACTTAGAAAGTTACAGATTTAGTATCGCAATATTTAGGACAGCTCATATCCTTCTTAGCTAAGAAGGGCACTAGCTGTTCAAAATATTGTGATACTAAATCTGTGACTTTCTAAGTGCGTAATCCCTGCTTATCTAGGTATTGTTATTTTAGTTACATTATTCATTGTGTAATTTTATTTTTCATTTGTATATGCGGAGATATTAGCAGTAGAATGGAATTTTGAAAGGAAAAACAAAATCTCTGAATTTAGGAAAGATAGGGAACAATTGATAATACTTTGTGATAAATATGATATAATATTTAAGCATAAACAGAGGAAGGCTATATGTGTTTTTGTGTTTTTGGCATAATAAATCCTGAATAATTTTGGTTTAAATTAAATACAAAAGGAGCACGTAACGGATTTATAAGAACATTAAAAAGAATATACACTGATAGTTGTGTGACGATATTGTGAAGCAATTTAAAATAACATTGTTTTAAGGCAAGGCTGTAAAATTAAGTCCCGTATTATCCAATTTGTATATTGGCAATATTCTAGAGGTAATTCATAAAGCCAATGAGCATATTCCAGTAATTAATAATAAAGAGATCCCTGGGTTACCTTTTGCAAATAAGTTAGTTACAGGTTCAATAACTAATCTAGTATCAATAAAATAAAATTAAAAAACACCTGTTTTTATAATTAATGAAGTTTAAAATTTTACATTAAAAATCTAAAACTATGGTATTCAAGAAGACCTTTAAACTAAGGAAAGATGGGAGATGGTACTGGGAAGGAAAATAAATCAAAGTGGTTAGGAAATTTGAATATCTAGGAGTAAGATTGAGTAGTAATGGCGGATGGAATAAGTAGATGAAAAAGTTATTTATTTATTTATAAGGAGGTGAGGAAATTGGTATCGAAAGCTGTAAAGGTATGTCTGGGGAATCTGCCAGGTATGGCTGGAGAGAGTTTATGCAGTGATAGCTGAGGTTAAAATGCTACATGGGGATATTTGAGGGTTAGATGGCTGCTGATTTGATTCACAGATTTGTAAACTAATTTTGGGTCTACCAAAGAGTAGCTCAAGCAGAGTTAGGATGAATAGAGAATAAGAGGAATATAATGTATATGTATTTTTTTCAATCTACAATTGAACTTACACTCGGTGGAAGAGGAGAAATAGTTAAATTATAACATTTTCAGCTTGTACTTACAATTATACATTCTAACATAATTAAAACATGTCAACCTAATTAAATACATAAATACATGTTCACCTGATTAATTACATGTCAATCTAATTAAACATATAAAATACATGTCAACATAAGATTCGGACTACCCAGGAGTGACTTGAGGCTTTATTTCGACTTTAGATTGGTCTTCTGCAAGTGCGCACATAAACTCCCTGGACTGCAAATGTGATACAAGGTTTCAGGAGATGGCTTGTAAGTTTGAAGCGTTCTCTTCCGAAGGCAGGAGCATCTTCATGTGGAAGTGTTGCATAATTCAATAGATGGAATGGCTACAAAGACTTAAGAACTGTGCGCATGCCAGAGGTGGTTATTTTGAATATTTATATTAATTTTTATTTATTATATATCCATTTAACTAATATTATATAGACATGAAAATATCTTAAAACCTTTTGTGTAAATTTATTGAATACTTTATAACAGTATTTATGGTAAGATTACGTAATATCTCTGTGACTGCCTTGAAAGTACATACTTTGATTTCAACTATTTCCGGGTAGTTCAATAAACTACTCGGAAATAGTTTAAACTGATTAAAACAATTTATTATATCTCTTCCAGAAAGTTCGGCTTTTTATGGAAATAAAACAATTCCAAGGTGCAAAAATTTTCTCGTTTGTCATTTCTTCTCTACGAGGAAGTTTCATTAAACCGGCATATAATATAATATAGGAACGAATTTGAGGGTTCCATATTATTATTATTATTATTATTATTATTATTATTATTGATTTATTTTATATTGAAGGCAGACGTTTTTGCTGCTCTCGTTGAGTTGCATGTCTAAACGCTCTTGTTTTGGAAACTTTGTAGCACTTTGTATATATTGTGCTATAACCTATTATATACAGTTAAACCAGAAAAACGTTGTTACAAATATAAATATAGCCAAACCAAAACAAATCACCGAAACCAGCAATTGGAATAATTATTTGTCTGTTGTATTTCATATTCATTTCTAATGGCAGGTCAATACTTTTTTTTTTTTTCGTTCGAATCTTAAAGACATGACTTATTGTTAATGGACACGTTCTATTCTGGAGCGAATAGTCGCAATTACGAATTTGAATGACGAATTGTCGGAATTCCAACGCTAATATGCTTCGTTTTAATGCACACGAGAGTCTCTATATCAAAGCACAAGGAGAAATAAGAAACAGTTGCTGACATTTGTAAACTTTTAAATAAATGCAGCATAATCAAATTCTTTCCAGTTCCATTTTACTGGTGGAGCACGCTATACACAGTTAATAACGTGTCATCAATGCCGAATTATATGGACATCTTGAGTGGCCCGATTTCTCTAGCAGAACTTCATGTTAACACGTTCCAGAATGGCAAACTGTAATTAAATCCGGGTTACTATTTTATGACTGTTAGAAAGTTGATGCATGACCGTAAAGCGCACGTTTATTCTGGACTCGGAGCTTTCTCCAAGATGCTCATTTCTCGTTATAACAGGACAGTTATTTCAGATAAATGTAATACATTCAATTTTTAACACACCTTTTAGTGCACGGGATTTCAAATTTAAAATACTCTGGATCAGGGACAGCCGATTCACATACTTCACCCAAATTATCTGGACAGTGCAATTTCCGATTTCTTTTTCCATAAAAAGCACTATCTGACTTATGTTTGCTGTAAGAGGATCTTCGCTTATCTACACCATAGTTGATTTCGTTAATCAGAGTATGCTCATTGTCTCACATATCTTCGCAGCCTAGTTAGGAATACACTGGCAGAAGAAGAAGAAGAAGAAAAAAAACAATAAATGAAAAAGAAAAGATAAACTGCCTTAGGCTTAATCCTTATCGTATCTTAAAAAATAGTTACCAGGAGACAGAGTTCATCATACGAGTAAGGCTGAAAGAGAAGACATTTTGAGAAAAATGTTAAAAATCATCAGTTGTTATAGTTATTAAACTGGGCCTCTAATATATATTATTTGCGCGCACAGACAATTATTAGAAATATATACATATCTGCAAAACACACTATGATAAATAAAGCTACTCATGTAGAACAACTAACTAAAAAAAATTTAGAAATAAATCAAGCACTGAAAAAGCCGCACAAATAGAGTAATATTTCGAACAGTTTGTATTCTATTTCAAAGGCAGTAAACAATTGAAAGCAGTAAAAGTAAATTTACATTTCGAAGGTAGCCTTTACTGGTAATCTGTGCCTTCAACTTGTTTACTGTCTTTGAAGAACACATAGCTGTTCGAAACATTGACGTTATTTGTGTGGCTATTACAATGGTTTATTTATTTCTGAACTTCTAGCTCTTATTATTTTAACTATATATACAGTCACATAGATAGCGTATTTAGACCCAAGGTCTCACGTTCAAACCTGGACAGGATCTATGGATTTTTAAGGGAAGTAAATAAGTGGGACCCGTGTCGTAGATTTATGGTACGTAAAAAAACCTCAGGCCTAAAAGAAGAGGTCTCTGAGCAAACTTTATTGGCTGTTTCACACCCTGAATTGAATGGGAATCACCAGGGATGTAAAAGAGCATCCTTAATATAAACCCGAAATTAAATAGCGCATCATTTCATACAGTTTGTATACTTCTTCACGGCAGAATACTTTTTATTATTTTAGCTGTGTTGTTACTTTAGGGGCTGCCATAAAGTTAGGTGCCTCCAGACATGGGGGCAACTGCGTATTTTATAGGTATAAGCTGTTTTTAAATGATTCTTTCAATTGTTGCAAATTAGTCTACAAAAATGTTGGAAGGGTCTGTTTTCAAATTCCCCAATCAATGTCTACTTTACAGGAATAATTAGCACAAGTGGTGCAATAATAATGCTTTTTCTTTATTGACCACGCTTCAGAAGAACTGAAATACCTCTCATTGTAGCTTGGGCACGCGGTAAATACTGAGTCTTTACACTTAACTTTTGTATGTTAAAGTTGGACATACATTTATTTAATATATATTTATTATATATTAAATATATAATGCCTTATATATAAACTGTACAGTTATTTATGTATTTTTAAACATCGGTAAAGCATTCTGCGTGGTGACTTCGGACATAGTTCCTGTATACAAAAAGAAGTTAAAAGTTCGCCGTATTAAAATTATAACTCCCAGAATCTACAGAAAGCATTAAGGGAAATGCTATTAGAAAAGGCTAGCATGAGAGAAGCAAGGAAAATATTGGGTGTATCCAAAAACACTCTTTTTGATAAAATGAAGAATAAATATCTTAATCACTTTGGAGGTCATGAGCTTGTTTCAATAACTTCTAAAATGCTGAATGGGGGTTTCCATTTCGAATTTCTGATATTCAAATGCTCTTTCAAAATTTTCTTAATACATCTGGAAGAACCGAAAAACTACTTAAGAACAACTATTCAGGATGCGAATGGAGTAAACTGTTTCTCTCTGGACAAGACTCAGTCTTTGTATTGAAGAAAATATAAAGAGAAGCTCGTTTAGCTATTGAAATGCTGAACAAATTCTTAAATACTCCGCAAGAAGCATTATAGTGATTTTAAAGTTGTAGTTAAAAGCTAATACTTTTGTTATGATCATGTTACTGTTGGCGGTACAAAATTTGAATGGTTTGACATGGTAACATTTGAAGAGTAGTTTTTCAGAGGGTGCTTGCCTTATTTAACTGAGCTCCAAGGAACAAAACCTCTACATATATTCTTTTTCAGGCCTTAAAACGAGCATGGAAAAGTCCTTGGAGAGTGGAAAAATAAAGATCCTAAATCTTGGTTTCCCAACGCTCTGAAAAGAAGAAGAAGAAGAAGAAAAGAAATCGAGGAAGTGAAGATATAAACAAAAGCACACTATGTTTATTCTGGGTTTCATACTGCTGGTATTGTGCCTTTCGATTGTCATCAAATATAAAAGGGCTCATATTAGCAGAAATTCTTCTCAATAAATCACTAATAAGGTGCAGACAGATTCGTATGTGGAAATTATTTGAGATGTTGAAAAAAAACAGCGCAATAAGGCGGGGAAAGTGAACCAGCATTCAACCCTAAAAAAATACCAGTGCTGAATATTTACAGTAAGAAAAGTCTACTTGTTCAAATGACTCAACAGCGTTCATCATTGCAGAATTTTTTTGGAGCTAAAAGCGATTGCGATAACGCCAAATGTCTCTTTGGCAGAAAGTTTTTATCACGCAATAACTCATGAAAAGATTAGAGGCAGTGCCATATTTGCAAGAACTGGGTGTATGAAAAATGTGTACAAAACAAATTGTATGTGCTTGTCAAGAATACATAAATACAATTTCCTTATTTTCAATTTATGATTCAATTTCTGAAATATTTTTGTAAAACTAGTGAAAAACTTGGAATTTTGTGTATTTTTAAAAGCAAATTTTGCTCTTTGATTTCAAAGATGTATTTATTCTGCGCTATTACAATAATATTTTTTAAATTTAAGATATTGTCAAATTTACTCTTCGACTACCTAAATTCGCAAATAATTGTAAAATAAATGGTTGTGCGAATTTATTCTATTAGTGAGGTGTCACGGATAGGTTAATTTTTTATTTTTAGAAATATAATAAAGTGTAAGTTACATGTCACAGTTTCACACCAAAGGAAAAACATTTGGAAGAGATCAAGGGTTTTTAAACATATTTTACTATAGTCATTTCTAATATTTTAAGAAATGGGCCTACCGCCTTTGTGATCTTGTGACAAGCGTGTCTGCCTCAAAATCCCGAGGTCCCGGGTTCTAATCTCGCAAGATACATTGCCCCGATAAGGGGTTTTCCGGATTCCCCCCCCCTTTTACTATGAGAAACTGAATGCCAGGTACTTTCATTTAAGCGTTGTGAACTGCCGGTTCATTTACGCCCATTTCATGAAACGTTCATTCATCGTCTATTTAGCCCTTCGTTGTAGGAAGGGTCTTAAAATGAAAGAATAAACTATCCGAAATCTCCCTCTCTCTTTTAAGCATGTTTTATTTTAATTTTTAGTATACCATGTTTATATATACACTGGTATATATCGAACAGGAATAACTTTAAAAATTAGTACATCAATGTTCTAAACTGACCAAGAGCCGTTGCGGAAGAACCTATGTCATCTTGAATACCTTGCAATGGAGAGTAGATTAACGCTAGAACTTCATTTTAAAAAATAAAGCACAATTATAGCAAGCATAAAACAAATTTGGAAATTGAGAAGTCAACTCTAATAGTAAGCAGCCAGGTAATACAGCGTTTTTTTTTTATTTTGGCCATTGTTTTTAATAGTGTTTAACGATCATTTTAACTACTGAGACATCATAGGTGAACCCTGATGAAATGAAAGGAAGGAAACGTTTCAGGCCTAAGTTTAGGGTGCCTCACCGGCATTTGTCATTTATGAGGACTGAGAAAAACCTCAGTCAGGTAGGACGGTCCTGGCGAGAAACGAACCCCAGACCTCCCTCACTGGGTCATGGTGTCAACATATTATCATTATCTTCCTCCCAGTTGTAGTCTGAACTGCTGATGATCTGAAGTTACTTGATGAACTTTTGATCCTCCTAACCATCTTCTTCCCGCAGCCGAAAAACACAAATTCGGTCTAAAAATTCGGTTATATGAAGTGCAGTTTTACACAGCTGTTATGTCTTTAATTATTATTATTATTATTATTATTATTATAGTCAATTAACTATATTTTAAATTTTTACGCTTAAGTTCCAATTAGGGCAAATTACAAATATAATATAAAATATATACACAATTATTGTCAGTGAACTTCAGTTTTTAGTTAATAAAAAGACACCTTAGTCATTTTGAAGATTCTACGACCATTTCATGCCACTCCGTTTTCCTTTCTGGTTTCAACTTGCCAACATTTGTTGAAAAAGTTTATGAAATCATTATTAACTAATAAATTAAACGACGACGACAACAACAACAACAGTAATAATAATAATAATAATAATAATAATAATAATAATAATAATAATAATAATAAAGGCATATACTCTAAGTTACATTTCCTCTTATTAAAGGATCAACTAACCACTTAGGCATTACCTATCATACACTGACAAGCAGAAGAGAAGAGAACAAATAATGGAATCAAAATATTATGATAAGTATGTCCCTCAAAATAATCAGATGTTTGTTGAATTATGAGCCAAGAAGTGCAGGAGAACTAGAAAATAGAATAGCTCATCTTTGCAGTCATTCTTAAACCTATTATTTATGTAATTATATTAGCTTCCAATTGCTGAGATTTGGAGAATTTAGTTAGATTTATTTTATTTAAGGACGCTTTTTAACAGATTGGTCATAAGCGTCCAATTCAAATCAGGGTGTGAAACGATCGATAAATTTTGCTCAGAGGCCTCTTCTTTCAGGCTTGAGGTTCTTTTACATGCCGTAAATCTATCACACGGAACCTTTCCTTTCGGAAGGAAGCTATATTTATGATTTTTACGCCTAAAAATACCCATGGACCCTGGGCGGATGTGAGCCCACGACCTACGAAGCAAATATGGTTACCACTAAACAACCAGGACTGACTATATTTGGAGACGCATAGTAGCCGAGAGGAACAAGTTATACCATTACTGTTGACCTTGGGCACCAGGAGCATCAAGCTATGCGTAATTATAAATTATTAAATATTTGAATTTTACAATTTGCAAATAGAGACTGAATATTATACGCTTGTTTTTATGATTTATTTACCTAAAGTATTAAACTTTGCTGCAGAGAAATCTGTTACAGTAAATCATGCAATAAACATAATTAAATTTAATTTAACACTAATGAATATCTTGTTCACCCATCTCTAAAAGAGATAGAAACATGGCCGCAACTTTCTCAAACATAAAACATGTACTCCTCCCTGTGTAAATCTTATTTATGTACATTAATCAATATACATCTTACGCCATGAACTATACCTATATTGCTACAATGCACCACATAATAGGTGTTTGTTTATATTTAGCTAACCGACTGTGAAGAAGAGTACTCATTTATTCCAAATAACCCGCTTTCAGTGTTTCATGCTTATGATTTTGAATAGCGTGGGCTTTTTAACAGTTCTATTATTTTATATCAATGAATTTTCATTTTTCATAGATAGTGTTTATATTTATTTCTAGATAAGTTTATATATTTTCAATTTGAAATAATTTGATGTAGTTTTTAGTCCGATAACCTTTAAGAGCTTTACTTTAAAACGATAAATATTTTTAAAATAATAATGCTAATTGTAACTAAATTCGAATGGTTCCTATGATCCACCAGGACCCGCAAAATGCCTTAAGCCTGATCCTTGTGAGTTGTCAACGACGATGAAAGTAATAATCAAATATATTTTAACATTTTAGGAGAAGGAAGCTAAATATTAAAAACAAAAAGCTGGTAGATAGTAATGATTATAAAATACAAGGTCTGTTAAAAAATATCCTAACTTTCAGAATTTTGCGCCAAAGAAGCCTTAGTTGGTAGCACTGATTAGCTCTGACCTTGACGAGTCGCCACCGGTTTACCGCGCAATGCTTTCTTATTTAATCGAGTATTCTCTTTGTAGCAGTACTATTGAGATGGTAGGCTAATTTGAACAGCATATTAATATTAAGTTATGTGTGAAATTTCGCAAATTTTTTACCGAGACAGATGAGATGATTATGAAGGTAGTTGTTTAAGCCGTACTCAGTGCCACGAGTAGTATAAATTAACAAATTAAATAAAATGGAGGTCAACTAACGACGCCCATACTTCCAGAATAATAACCTAACCTAACCTAACCTAACCTAACCTAACCTAACCTAAATGCGATCACCCACGAGTCGGGAAAGTTTGAGGTGTGTAACATTTCTGTGAGATTCATGTCATGAAATACTGATAGTAAAACTTGGTATGGATCGTGTTTGTATCACAGTTTGTATCTCGGCCGTTTGCACAAGAACACATAGATAACAGTCGCCATCTGTCAGCTCTTGGATCGTGCTAATAAGGATGCAACTTTTATAAATAGAATAATCACTGATGATGAAACATCTATGGTTGCGATACTGAGACGAAAATCCAATCATCACAATGGGTTGGAAAATCTTCACCAAAACCCATAAAAACTCGTTAGGTCAGATGAAATGACACAAGGCTGTTGACGGTTTTCTTCAACATTCAGGATGTTATTCATCCCGAAATCGCTGGTATTGCCAAGCTGTATTAAGACGTCTCTGAGAAAACGTGAGAAGAAAGAGACTTGACCTGTGGAGAGGTAGTTCATGGATTCTGCACCATGATAAAGTACCAGAGCAGTCGCCATTAGTTGTTCGGCACTTTTGAGAGAGAGAGAGATAGAGACAGAGTTCCTTCCCACTCTCCATACTCTGAATTAGGACCTGCGGACTTTTTTTGTTTTGTTTTCAAAGTTGAAGAAATAATTGAACAAGTCTCTAGATTTAATTATCTAGGTTTTATTGTATCATACGGTAAAAACAAAGATCTGAATATAAAACTAAATAAATTAAGACAAAAGAATGGAAAAATAAGTAGAACATTAAAGAACAAGATGTCAAAAGCAGCACAACTAAAATTCTACAAAGTAATGACAGTGCCAATGGCAATATATGGGAGTGAAAACTGGACTATGAATAGGACGGACAGGAAAACAATAGAAAGTGCAGAGATAAGATTTTTAGAGCAGTAGTTCGATTTAATCCTTTAGACAAACAAAGAAATGGACAAATTGGAAAACAGTCAAATATGTATAATTCAAATGAAAAAATTAATGAAAATAAAAACAATTGGTATCATCATATATTAAGAATGAAAGAGGAACGGATACCAAACTTTATTATAATTAAAATTATAATTATAAACCTAGAGGATACCGACAAGTAGGAAGACCAAGAACAAGATGGAGTGATATGTTTAATTAGCTCAAAAGCAGTAGGGAGAAGTGTATGAAAAGAGAAAGAGATTACTTCGAGGTAAATAAAGCTCAGTAAGATGCAGGTAATATAAAATTAAAAAAAAAATGTTTTGAACATATTTTATATAGTGCATCCAGTAACCTAACTCTAAGTAATTTAACAGTTGTTATCGTAAAGTTATGATCATAACACTAGATGTAAATATTGAAATACGTTTCTACTATAATCTTAGCTAAATAGATTTATAATTATAGTTAGGTTAAAATATAGTGCAAAAATAGATCACTATTATTCTAGTACCTCATATTTTCCAAATGTAGATAGTTAATATAGTTTTTAATTAGAAAAGGTAGTTAACTGTCATTTCTTTGTTCAAAATTATATGTTGTGGTTCATTTATTACTAATAATATCTATTGCTTAAACAAAACCATTGGAAAAAAGTATAGAGATTTTAAAGTAAAGAATAACCCCCAAGGTTATACATCGAAATGGTGTAATAATCGTAACTAATACTGGCGGGGACTTTGTTAAGGGATCTTACCAGAGGAATTACCGAAAGCTTCATTTTGCTTTGCACACACTTCACCGCACATTGCACCACACACATTCATATCGCATGATGGACTGCACGCGTCCTATGAACGGGAGGGCTTATATAAACTTCTCACACGAGTGTCCTCCTTACTTTCTGAGGTGTTAACTCCAGGAGAAAAGATAGATCTTGAAACCTTCTTAAGAGCAACGACGTTCAGACATTTATGAGAATCATTTTGACGAATGATGTCAAAAGAGTGAAGGAGATCTGGGTTCAAAAAGAAACTTATACATCATTGCCCCGGTCTCTCTAATTGGTTTTCTCTGTGGTAAATACAATAGGCAAAACATTTCATTGCCTCGTCAACATAAAGAATGTTCCAACGAAGAAATCAGCAACTGAAAAATAAAATATTGCAAAACTCTACGCAAATATTTAATTTAACGTAATTCCGTAGGACCTAACCCTAAGTGAATACACAAATTCCATCACGTAAAGTAGACTATTACATTTCAAATAACCCTGAAACTATTAATACATCAAATTATTATATTCTCTTTAGGATGATAATGTGATGTATGTATATAAATTGCTCTTGAGATTCCATCATTGACTCTTTGACGTATCAAATGTTTTCTGATTTTAGTACTGCCTTTTTCTCGCGTAATAATATAGTTATAGGGAAAGGTTTCCATTTTATTGTTTTTTTTTGTATCTTTTCAAATATCGTTTTAAATAAACGTATTTAAAATATAAAAATAACGTTTTTATTTTGTTTCTTTCTTTATGAATTGATTCATCTATTGATAAAATTAAATATGGAGTAATGAGGATTTAACAACGAATACTCTATTTTACGATATAGCAATCTGAAATTTTGTCGTGTCTTCATCACTAATTATAAACACAAAAGGAGCACCGGCAGGGGGGAAGTTGCTATATTAAATGCATTTTAAATTCAGTGACAAATTTAGACATTGATTTCGAAACGAGCGATACTACAGATATGGAGGAAGTTGAACCCGAATCAAATGCAACATTATCCACGAAAATACAGTTTTATTGACAACTATATAGTATTTTTAGAAGTGTATAATATAATATTATGTCATAATCCTACATATAGCATCTTTATGCTATGGCTAATATGATAAAGAAAATATTGTATACTTTTTCACCAATCTTCGGCGGAGTGATACATTTTATTTGAAATTGGCATTCCGTGGTTTAAGTCACATCATTCTTTCACTGATAGAATATTGATAATTTACCTTAGCGATGCTCTTATACTTGATGAATACCACACAGAAAAATATCTAAAGGAGCAAGTACGGAGAACAGTAGTTTTTGTGATTCTCTACCTCACTTTCCTAAAATAAACTTTACGAGTTAATCCTAGCTTAGGCGTCTTATGATAATCCACGTTTTTCTGTGCTATATATATTCGTCTTTATCGAAGACAGTTTTAAATTAAGATAAACACCCCGTTGCATTTTAGGGAGAAATTGTAAATTATAGGCAGTGGCCTGGTTGTTTGGCTATAGATCGCGGTGTCCAAACATGGGGAGCTTTATTCCCCTCAATTCTCGTCTAGGCAAGACAGGTAGTAAAAGGCAATGCATTTACTAGTATTGGAGCAGCGACCTGGTTGTTTGGCTATAGATGCGGTGTCCAAACATGGGGAGCTTTATTCCCCTCAATTCTCGTCTAGGCAAGACAGGTAGTAAAAGGCAGCGCGTTTACTAGTATTGGAGCAGCGAGGGCTGTAGTTGAGTTTCACAATATCGGCTTCAGCATCACGATATAGGTATATTCTGTTCAATTGGAGGAAAAATACTTTTGTATCCAAAGTCAAATGCCTTATTTGCAATAATGTTAATCAGGTTTCTCGTTATGGCATTGTTAGGTATTTTAATAGATAACACCAGAATGACTATGGCAAACTTATTCTGTCAGATATGTTAGTTCTTAGTGTGTATATTTTACTATATTAATTTAATCCATAAAATCTTCAATTAATCGTATTTTTTTCTTTTCAGGTGAAGACAATCACAAAAACTTAAAGAACTGAATGAACCACCTTCTTATGCTTCTAACATTCAAAATGTTGTAAACCTTTCTTACAAATTGCGGAACTTATTGGTTCCGGGGGGGGGGAAGCATTTGAGAAGAAAGAAGATAAAAACAATAACTTGTTTTACCCTTGCCTTGGACGAAACATCTGATAGAGTCAATAAGGATTATTTGATATATTTTTAGGGGCACTGAATGCAAATTAAGTATTATTGAAGAACTTCTGGATATAGCTTTCCTTAAAACTAAAACCTCGGAGAAGAAGTAATTGTAAATTAATTCAAACAAGTTTATATCAAATTAAGTATCGCATTGCAACCTCCTAAGCCCTCATCTGAACAAAGTAACTACAAGGAACATTTCTAAACATTAAGGGTGCATGAACGTCATTCTTTCACAGTGAGTGGAGGTGATTTTATACTCTCCTCTCCTGGCAGTGTTTGAATACCGTTGGTCGAGAATTTCTGAGAAATTGAAGCTTCAATAAATTTCAAAATATTTACCCATAGGTTTTACAGTTTGAGTACAGAAAACTCTTTTAATGAACACGAGTGAAAAAAAACATTACTACATTCAAATTCAGTTTTATGTTACTTGCAACTTAAACATTGTTTCAATATTTAAATTATATTCAAATAAATCTTAAACTTAATGTTCAATTGCAAACAAATTATGGTTAAATTATGTAACCGTACAACCTCCTCGGTAGCGTATACTGTGTTTAGCTGCCTTGGCTTATGAATTTCTGCCATAAAATACATGAATCAGTATTTTATATAATTTATTTTAAATCAATAAATATTGTGTAATTCGTTAACTTTGTCAATAAGAATTTACTTTGTTGGCATAGCAGCAAGAAAACACCTCACGATGATAGCACCTTGTGATAGGTGCTCACACCACCCATGCCCGAGAGTGTATTTAGATAAATTTAAATAGTATTTATTTAGCCAACGCCTATAAGTTGTGTTCGGCCATTTGATGTGGAGCCTTCCAGTAGCGCAGGGTAATATCATCGGGCACACGTTCCAGCCTTGGACATGTGAATAGATGATCGCTCTCAATCCTTGACGCTCGACAAATAGGACACAGATTCATCCGCAGCCAAGCCTATGCTATTAAGGTGAACTTGTAGATAGTCATGTCCTGTCATGATGCGGAACCGAGCAACGACTATATCTTTCTAATGTTCTTAGGATTGGTCCCTCAGTAGCGAGACGTTTCCACCGTTTTCCGCAGCTTTGTTTCCTTAGAGTGTCCTAGTAGAGTTGTTGATAGTGACCGATACATGATTTCGGGCGGCTCTGAGTGTGGTTGGTATTGAGGGCTGTTCTGATGCTGTTCCCTATTTTGCCAAATTATCGACTTTTTCATTGCGTGGGATACCTTTATGGCCGGGGATCCATTGATCCATCCTAGATTAACTCTGCCAGCTTGATGCGACACTGAATAGTATGGGGGCAGTCTGTTGGACTATTGTTGCCCAGAGAGAAGATACAGCTTGAGAGTCGATTAAGAACACTACTTTGCTGGTAGAGATGGATAAAGATTGTAGATTGGTAGCTGCTTCAAATATTGCGCATACTTCACGATGGTATTTGCTACCATTCCTGCCGGCTCCTCTGTAGCCTTCAAATAGATTGCTGTATCAGCCTGCTCCGGCCGCCTTTGACTATGGTATGTAGGAGCCATCCGTGTGGATGTGTATCCACTCTGATACGGGGTATAGATTATATATATATATATATATATATATATATATATATATATATATATATATTTGCTAGAGCGTTTTGGCGCAGTTCAAGAGGGTTTGATTCACTTTTAGTCCAATTATAATTTTGAGATTAAGCTGCATTTTGGGCAGGGCAGATACAACTGATGTAAAGTATTGAAGAGGGACAGGTGTGTCCATAGTTAGCTGGTGTTTCTGTAGAAGTGAAGTAGCATATGTAATGGGTGAGATTTGAGTTTTGAGGCGCTGGGCGGCAGGTTTACAGTGCTCCCGTAGTTTGCATCTACTCTTTTAGTTCTTTCCCAGAACTTCAGGGTATGTTTAGCTCTAAGGGCATCTAAGAGTTCAATGCCCGTTTGTAGCTGCACAACTGTTATTGGAGTTGATTTCACTCCTCCGGTGATGACTCTTAGGGCATTGTTTTGAACTAAGGTTAATTTGTGAGGGTGTAGATGAGACCTCGCTGCCGTATTCCATCATTGGTCGACAACAAGTTTTGTACGCATGTCCTGCGTAGCGCCCCATTTTACTGCTGTGGGTCTTTTGAGCAAGTTGTTACGTTTCTGGGCCTTATCGGCAAAAGACTTGATATGGTCTTTCCAGGAGAATGTAGTGTCGAGGGTGATCCCTAGATATTTAGATAATGAACTTCGCTGGAGGGTTATGTTTTTGTATATCAGGTGCTGACCTCCATTTTGTTTTGACCTGCCCATTGCTCCAGATGGCCAAGCGCCATGTTCATGGTCTCAGCGAGAGCCTCAATATGACTACTGAGGTCCACACGATGACGTCGTCAGCAAAAAATAAACACGACACACCTCTTGTTTTCTGAATGGCTTCTCTTAGGTTGTCTATCATGATGTTGAAAAGAAGGCAGCTGGAAATGACTCCTTCAGGAAGACCCTGCCTGAGCTGCTTTTAAGGGGATACGGTGTTCAGAAACCTGCATCGGATAATGCGCTGGGATAGAAAGTTGTTAATCCATTTGAACATTTTGCTGCTTACCTCTTGTGTTTTTAGCTTTTGCAGGATTTTTGATTTCCATACTTTGTGAAGGACTGCATATATTGGAACCCATCTTTGACCACTTGAGTGAATTTGATGACTTGGTCAATGGTGGACCGATGTTTGTGAAATCCAGCGTGGCAGTCACTAATGCCTCCGCTGGATTCGATGTATACTCGACGTTCTACCATTTTTTCAGCAATTTTTGAACATACACTAGTAAGAGAGATAGGTCGATAGATTATTGGCTGGTTTACCCTTTTTAGCAGAGGTATTACCTCAGATTTCTTCCATTGATGAGGAACTTCCCATGTAAAGTTTATGAACTTTAAAAAGGTGGATTTGGCGTTCGGCCCTAAATGGCGAATAAATTCTGGGAACACCTCGTCGGGTCCGGCGGACTTTCCCTAACCCAAGGTGGAAATTGCCAGTTCGAGTACATCTGGTGAAAATATCTCCCCCCAAAAGAAGATGACCCTGTTAAGTTTGACAAATGTGTACTTTTCGCAGATGGTTTTGCGTCTTTCATTTGATGTGATATATAGCCTGCCCACGGCTGCATAATGCCAGCAGAAAGTTTGGCGACGTCTTAGGGCACAAAGAACCCCCTGTCATTATTGCTGATGGGCTATTTTTGTCATTATTCAGGCTTGAAATGCATCTGTGGGCTTTCTGCGCATCTTTTCTGAAATCCAATTTTGAAACAAAGGATCTATAAGTAGTTCTCTTTTCTGAGGTTATTTCTCATCTGAGAGAATTCTGGGCTCTCCGTAGTTGTGCACAGTCTTCCTACTTGTTGATGGATTCGGGTTTTGTCTCGCCCTATTTCGTTCTCGGCTGAGTGCGTCAAGGGTAGTGTTCCAGAAAAGCTTATATTTGCGAACTTGGCCTCTAGGGATACTTTCTCTTGCTGCTAGGAGAATGCTCTCTGTAAACCTATCTGTTGATCAGTCGGCATTAGCGTCAATCGATTTGTCGACGATATATTTGTCAGTTAACAAAGTGAATCGCTACCAGTTTGCTTTGCTGAAGTTCCAGCGAAAGAGCTTTGGGCCCTCCGCTGCTCGCTTTTTAAATCTTGCGCTTAAATTTAACACCCTATGTCCACATCATCTTCAAGAATGAGCGTTGTTCTTGCTATTAAGTTAGCATGTACAAATGCAAGGTCAGGAGAGCTTGTGATTCCGGCAAATGATAAGAAGGTCCGATGGCAGAATCAGCGCAGGCTTGTCGATAAAGTCTTTGATATTTTTCCTTACGGGGGTGGTGTTAGCATAGCCCCAGAGAACTGAATGAACATTGAAGTCGCCGATGACTATGCTGTTTTGATGTTGGACCGGATTGGGTATAACCTCTAAGTTTGGAATATTATTCGGGGGATTATACAACCCTATCATTTTGTATCATGTGCCATTTAACCAGGAATTAACACATACCGCCTCCAATTTGTCCGCATTGTTCATTTCATGTACGATAGTTGTCTTGCTGCATATCTTTTTCTTCACACCGACAATGATGCCGGAGGCAACCTGTCTTGATCGTCGTAGGATAAAATTTGAATATTTCATTATTTCATAAAAGCATTGGGCTTCCATAGAGGCGCCGGCTTCGATAATAATGTATAAGTCAGCGTAATTTTTTTTACATTAGAAGTTTTAGTTCAGAAATTTTGAAGAGCTCAACCCACTGGTGTTCCAGATCACTTGGAGGTCGTCGTTCGCGCCCCTAAAAGGGCGGGTTTTTCTTCCCTTCCTTCCATTTGTTGCGACAATGTTCTTGCAACACAAGCAGGAACATTTCATATATTACGCAAATATATTCATGGTTACCTAGATGTATAACTCCTTGATGATAAGGAAAAGGTTGCTTTTAGTAATCTTTTGTGCTCTCACTTACTAATAATGGCTAGAGCAATGGGTCTCTCTATTGTGACAAAGCTAAGTGCATGCAGGTGTCTGAACAATAGATCCTTTGTATCTTAGTTGCTGGAGATGCTCTGAAATTCGTTAAAGCAGAAAGGGAACAGGAGTTGATGATGACGCCATTACATCGAATGATAATGAGCTCTCCCCATTAAGGAGTCAAAGAGTTGATAGATTTAAAGTGAGTGCGTTTGGGAGTCCAAGACCTCACCAATAATATTTGAATATTTTAAAGGCTCGGGAATCCACGGGGCTTTTCTGTGACCATCATGAGTTCTTACGACCTCGTGGGGACACTTTGAATTTAGTATATAAGGGGAAACCGCTTTGCAAACGCGTGGCACATCGCATTCGCAGTTCAGACAGTAGGTCGCAGTTCCAGAGACAGTAAAGTCATTTTCAGAAGGCATCTCCAATCAGTCCAGTACAGTAATTACCAGGACGCAATCCCAGATACAGGAGGAAAGCATAGACAAGAGCCATACAATTTCAAGCAGCGTATGTAGCTCGTGGCATTAAAGTCATAAAGGTAAAGAACCAGGTGGCCGACAACAAAGTGCCGTGTGATTTGAACCTTCTCCTTCCACCTCCCGCCTCCAGTGACCACTAAGGCACAAAAGGCGACTTCGGGCCCCTGAACGACCCGGGATATGAAGTGGGACCCTCGGGTGCATCCAACAACAGCATTATATTATAAAACCGCTTCAACCTATAAGAATTCAAAAGATCAGAGCTAGATCGACCGGAGATAAGTAATAAAGAAAAAGTGTGAGAAGTGAAAACACCTGAAAATTTAATAGTTCAATACGCAACAACTACAAATGTGCAAAATCCTTTGCTTAGTTTTTCATGCCTAATTTCGATTTTAAAAAAATGAATTGAGGCACCAAAACAGCCTTTGAATACAATACTTGGAAAGTTTAAGTGCATATTAAGAAAGGAAGGAAGAAAAATCACGGCTAATTTATTAAGACAATTTAAATTTTATTTTTGGCAGTGAACTTCCGAACTCTAGTTATATTTTTTAAAATTTCGTTTGTTCTCTGTTTATAATATTATACTAGAGTACAAGGCCGATAAATCGAACGTTTTGTCTGGGTGTAATGTTACGATATGCACCAGAGATTAGCCAGAAAGGATATCTAACCTCAGCGCGCTGCGGATCGTTGACTATGAACTTGACACTGTTCCCTTTTGTCCTTTGTGCGACAGTCAGCAGCTGTGACAAATGCCAGTCGAGATGTTTATCTAATTAGAGATTTTAGCATATAAAAGTGTCGGCAACCTCTCCACTGACTGGGCTATGAAAGAAAAGATCTATCTTCTCGTGCAGAGCTCTAAACCCTTGAAGTAGTTACAAAGGTTAAAATAGCCTTTGCTATGCTGGTGTTACTTGTACTTTTAACTGCGATTAAACTACACATGAAAACAGCTCATGCTGTACACGATAAAATTATTCAAGATAGTATCTAAGAATGAAATACATAAACATCGGTGTTCATGATCTTTATCATACATGATTTAATGTGTGTTTATATTTCAAAGCACTAAATATAAATATTTAAAAGAAAGGAATCAAAAGATAATTTAAAAAAAAAAGAATGAAAGAATTGTGTAGAAAGTAAATACCCAAATGATGCAGCTTTGTACTTTTTTTTTTAAACAGAAGAACGATGTTTTCGACTTTGTTTACTGCTAGGCTCAAAGGTACTCTGTTGAATTCAAATTAAGGCTATGTGTTGGGGGAAAATTCTGTCCAAAAGTCAATTTTAATTCTTAATAAGAAACCAATGCTTCAAAGTTAGTTGTTTGGAGATACTTGGTGGGCAGATTATCTGATTTTTTTTTTATTTATTTATGAACTCTCTTTAACATCTCAGGTCATCAGCGTCCCATTCAACTCTGGGCGTGAAACGGCCGACAAATTTTGCTCAGAGGCCTCTCTTTCAGGCTTGAGGTTCTTTTTCGTGCGTAAATGTAGACACGGAACCCACGGCTTTACTTCCCTTCCGAAGGAAGTCATAATTTGGATTTTTACGCCAGAAAAAAAAATCCATCGGCCCTGGCCGGGTTCAAACTCGCGATCTTGAGTGTAGGAGGAAAGTATGGTAACCACTACACCACCAGGACCGACAGATTATCTGTGAAACGCGAAAGTACATTAGGGACTTCATGGATTGTGGTCAGCCATAGGAGTTCGGGTTATATTAGCGACACCAGTGTTGAAATAAAATACTATTTATTTGCACTTATAAAGTAATGTAATCGCCCTTATAAGGCAAGAGAACACTGGACATTCCTATATTAATTTTCTACAAAGTTCTTGGCTTCTGCTTATTAAGTTACCTATTATCTTTCATACTAGTTCTCTTTGAGAAATTATAAGTAGTTCTCTTGACGATTAACATTCTTCAGTTCATAGATATGTCCAGCACACTTTATGTTTATTGTTCTCCAGAAATAATCACATACTGGGGGATCGAACGCGCCCTATAAATTCTGATAACTCTTCGTGAATTGCCTGCACAGAAACATTATGTGCCGTCGCAGAATTCCTTTGGGGGAGAGAAAAAAAAAAAAAAACCCACCAAAGTTACATTCCACTTTGGAACTCTAATATTTACAGTTTTGCAAATTAACTTATCCATGTATGTAGGACCAACCTTCACCGGAAAACAGAATGAGTAAATTTCTCTGTCATGCACTTAAATCAAAATACGTTCACAAAATGTATTTCTGATTACAGGATCAATCGGTTCAAGTTTCCGTATGACAGTAATTTTATAGAGTTTTTACTTACAGAGGGTGTTCTAAACTTTCGCGGCCTGACCAATAAAAGATAAGATTTAAGAGAAATCCTTTTTTTATTGTCCAGCATAGTCACCTTGTAAATCAAAAAATTTAGCCAAACGACTTTCCAACTTTTTAATATCCTCAGTAAAGTAAGATTTGCCCAACTGTAAAAAATGAGCTTCTGTCTAAGTTTCAGCATCGTTATTTGAGTGAATTTTCGTCCACTCACCATTTTCAGGTTGGAAACAAAATGTAATCGCTGGGAGCCTAATCCAGTGAATATGGAGGACGTGGAAGCGCTTTGAAGCGAAGACCATGCAGTTTTGCTGCAACAATCCCAGACGTGTGTGAAGGCGGATTATCGTGATGAGAGAGAACTTTCTTTTTTGCAAGGTGTGGATGTTTAGCGCTGATAACATCAGGATAAACGTCAGTTGGTCCAGTAGTGAAGCTGACACTCACCGGTGATGGTTCTGCTCTTCTGAAAGTTGTCTACAAATCATAAGAATTCCAGAAAGTCGTAGCAATGACTTTTTATTGCAAGTGGAACCATTTTTGCTTTTAGTACACTTTCACTGTTGCGAACCATGTTTGGACTGCTCCTTCGTCTGGGGTGACCATACTTGTCTCCTAAACCCAAGATCGTGGGTTCGAACCCGGCCAGGACCGATGGACTTTTTCTTGCAAGTGGAACCATTTTTGCTTTCTTTAGTGCACTTTCACTGTTGCGATCCATGTTTGGACTGCTCCTTCGTCTGGGGTGACCATACTGAATTGAATGGGACGCTGATGACCTAAGATGTTAAAGAGCGTCCATAAATAAATCAATAAAAAATCGTCTGGCGTGAAGTGATGAGTCCATGTTTCATCTGTTATGAAACGTCAGAGAAACTCACTGGAATTACCTTTAAACAAGTCAAAAGACTCTTGCGAAATGTTCATTCCAATGCGTTTTTTGTTTATTGTTAACAAACGCAGCACCCATCGAGCTTTCTCCTACACAAAACTTCCTATAAAATATAGTGGATACGATCTATCGAGTTCTTTGCAATAGCAGCCAATTAGTGATCATTGAGTGAATTTTTGTCACAATCTCGTAGGTCATAGCAGTTTTGGGACACCCTTAGCGCTCATCAACTTGAATGGATGTACGACCACGCTTAAATTCAGCAGCCCACTTTTAACCATCAAAAACGAAGAATATTTTATTTTGGAAGCTAACCCCTTTTGTATTACTGTTGGGGTTCAACCCTTCAAAGCGAATACTTTACCACATCTTGTATTTCAGTTTTATCCATTTTGTAGAAAATGTTAACACTAGTTTGTTTACACGATCATCACAAACAAGTGGCTGTACTTAGGCATCTGAAACTTTACAGCGTATCATCTAAAGGAGGATACTTAGCAACTATGACAGTAATTTGGCCATCTTCACATCTCTGAGTCAGGCAGAGAATTTTTATAATACCCATTGTAAGTTACTTTGTGAATTATTTTCTTTACTGGGAAAGAGGGAAAAGAGATTCTTCAGGCGAAATCTAACGCCTTCTTCGCCTTTTATCTTTAACGCTTCCCGTTTCACAAAATTTATTAACCAAGTTATGATTCGTAATAAGATCTGGAACTCGAACACCTGGAAAATTTCCTTGAAATAATTTCCTGACAGCTAGAGCGGATTTTGCTTGAAGAATGAATCATAAAAGAGCACTTGCTCAGGAGTAGAATTAATCCTATTCCACTCTATCTGATCTTTCCTTGCAGACTGTATACATTACCACTAACAAACACGTGCGTTTAGTGTTCATTGTCACAAGAGACTGTATATCTCACTATCGTATATTCCTTAGAGCTATTATAGCAGGGCTGCTATCCGCTTTTAAATATGGTCAAGGCCAAGCTAAACTCTGCAATGCCGTGTTCACGTTTCATAGATAATCTGCTCACTCAGTATTTGAAAGTATGTATGTGAATTCTATAGTTTCTATAATCGTAAATGCATATTTTCATTATACCTGCCTAGAACACGCTTAAACGTTGTAATATACGTACTTATTCATAATTATCTATATTTATACTTTCTAAAACCCAGTTAACGAGCCGAAACATTACCAACATTGCTGGTTCTTTGCGTCCATACGAGTATTATTACTAGCTAAGGGGCAAACTGTTATCGGTGTGTAATTACGTAGCATAGTATAATATTGGTAAGTTTTTTAAATTTCGTGTGATAAATTGCCGTATAATAGCTCTATTTTCTAAAGTGTAACTTCCTGATGTCGGATATTTAGTTTTCCTATAGCGAGTGGTTTTTACATTGTATTTTATCATTTTGTGAGTGAAATACGCTGTCAAGCAGTGCTAAATAGAAGATCGTCTAAAAGTTTTAACTTTAATCCTTTGGTGATATTTAGGGCACAAAAGTTCTGTAAATCGGCTAAAATACTTTAGAATGAAATGCTTACGAAAGAATTTTGTATATTGTAATATTATTTACATTTATTTGCAGCATTTGAATGTAAAGTTAAATATTTTATATTTTGAAATGCCTCCTCTCTCTCTCTCTCTCTCTCTCTCTGCCTGTTGATAATAGTTTCAACTCTACAGGATGCCACGTATTCCTAGTATTCAATCCGGGTGAATTTTCAGAAATTGTAAACTAAATTAAGAATTAAAGGGGAAAATAGATTCTGTTCGACTTGGGTTAAAAAAAAGTATCCTCTTGGTTTTTCCCAGCTAAACATTGCGGTCCCCCCCCCTCCCCATGTTTCACAGTTGGAGGAAAACGTTAGGGTCAAAGCTGTATTTGATTAGCATCACAACGCCTTCTTTCAGTTGAAGCCACAAAGATGAACTTGGATTCGTCAGAAAACATACCTAAATTGCCCCAAACTTCTATTTGTTAATGAACGTATTCCTTTCTAACTGCAAGCTTTTTCTACAATCAATAGCAGAATTATTACTTCTTCCATAAAAATCAGCCACATTCAAAACACCGTTAATCGTCTTACCTACTTTTTTGTTTGACAATGATTACATATTCTGCACTTTTAAAGAACCCTCAGGACTTGGCGCTTTCGGCATGTTAACACCAGTTACTTTGCGCACACTGTTGTAAAACTAACACGAAGGGCTATATCACTTCGTCGATAACTTTCACCTTAAAAATGGAATATAATGGTATATCACGTAAAGATACTTAAGTTCCCCTTTTCTTTGGATTCAATGTGCCAATTAGAGACGACACAATACAACTTTTTGTGGTCTGTAAACGCCCCTTACACAAAATTGAGCTATTGTCCATTCCACTTTGCTTTACAGGTAGAAAACTCTTTAACTAACTGCATATATCATGCACAGTCACTAGAAATATCAGTTAAATGAAGCAAGTACTTGATTACCCTTGTTTTCTAGTTCGGTATGTTAACAACCAAAAAGATATAGCGTATTTTAATATTATATGGTGTACTGAATCACGTACGCACGTCATATTTCCGTCACTATTCAGATTATACATTATTTCTAACATTGTGATGAGAGTATGCCATACTTGCGACCCTGCCACCCGTCTTGATTTCCTGCACAATCATCTAATGCTCTCTTGTCAACAACTACGCTATCAACACTAAACTCAAGAGGTTGAGTACCTTGTAACACACAATAACAAACATACTCATGAGAATTTCATTGTAAATTTTTACAATATTGCTCTTTGTTGCAGAAAACCTTTTTAAACACAAATGATGTTTCTTTACGATGCCGAATGGATATGTATTTTACTACTATCTGTGACGTCACTATCACTGGCGATACTGCTAATCACATTACTGACATGGAGAACATTACAACGATAAAAAAACATTTGGAACATTTTGAACATTTAGTTTCTTCCAAGAAGAAACTAAACGGATCCCTATCTTGAACAGATGAAAACCTTTTTTCTGCCGGCCTGCGACACGTATTTCACATACCCATAAACAGAGGCGAAGCGGGACTTTTGATATAGGTAGGATAGGTTGAGGCATAAAACGTCGAAAAATATAAGCTGTTTTCTTCATATAAAAATTGAGAAAAGGAATCAGCATTATGAAAATGTTCATAAGTCCGTTTGATAAATTAGACCCTCATATTATATCCCAGACATTAAACAATAAACTATCTATTCATAGTTTTAGTTTATTATTCTTTCTTTTCAACTGCACACAAACATAAACTACTGCAATTTAATACACTGATAGACCTGGGGGAGTAAAAAAAGTCGGAAAACATGTTTATTATTTTCTATAATTAAAACTAACCTCGCTCGTTAACACTTAATACGACTAACAGTTTACGTTTTTGAGAAGTTTTATATACAAAATGACGCAGTTAATAGCATCACAATGGAATCACAACGGCCTTGGCGATTCAAGTGTCTTAGACACCGTAACAGAAATGTTTCCAATTTCTAAATTTGTCTTTCAGTACAAATCCCTGTTACTGATATTGTTTTATATCGTGCTTTCCCAATAGTGATCCCTGTTTTCGGCTGCTGAACATTATAGAAAAACTAAGGCCAGAAAGCCACAATGCAGGCGGCAAAACAGTAGATAAGAGCGAGATAAATGCATAACATTAGCGGATGAACTAACAACTAAATTGCGATTGTAGAATAGCTAACAATTATCAACTTTTGTTAAAATTGCTTAACTTTTCAAAGAAGATTTGAAAATGTTCACGTTTGCTATAAAATAGGCGTTGAAGTGGCAAACAAATTATAATTATTTTTAGTAAAGAATTAGGGCTTGTTTGTAGGCAGTTTAAAAGAACAGTAGATGAACTGTAAAACAGACTTAAAGAAACAGGGAGCACATCGTGTGAATAAATAAGAAGTCCTTAGGAGCTGCGTACACTAAGTGAATCCTCAAGTTGAATTTGAAAGTTTGCTCAGTGATGGAGAAATGGCAGTTGTATTTAATAAAAAACATAACTTTCAGGCTCAAAAGTTTATGCTTTTCCCTTATTATTATTATTATTATTATTATTATTATTATTATTATTATTATTATTATACTTACATGCTATGTTGTTAGCTTAACGTTTCTAATTGCACTTAGCTGTATCACAACTAAAATGGAATATGATTAACATTCAAGCTACATTGTTAATTTTACGATTGCTTGTTTTTGTGTATTCTCTCAGTTTGCATTTATTGTTCACTTTACACTACCAAGATTGGTTGACTATTTATACTACCGCTCCGTAACGCTCCAGCATTTCCTGGAATTTGGCCTTTTCCGCTGCCTTTCAGTACTGAAGGCGTAGGATGGCCGCTGTCTGTAAGGGTAAATCTGATTATTCTTTTCAATCCATGAGCAGATTATTCCTCCCATACTCTTTCCCATGACACCGAGTTTATCGCTTGGTGCGAATACCCAATTGTTAGCATTGCGGCATGCTGAGAGGGGTCTCCGCATCCCCCATGCCACCTTATCGACGTCCTCAGCGATTACAAAAAATCGGTTTTCCGGTATAGCCCTCACTCCTAATGGCCTGATTTCCCCGAATTTCAGAAACTATTTTTCTTATATTATTTAAATTGTATATACCGAGTTTTGTTGCAAAAATCGCTGATTTTCAGAAAATAGTTTTATTTTATTTTAATGGCCTAAAGCCATTACCGAGTTTCGTTGAGAAAAAACAAAAATGGGGGCCGCTAGAGCGATTTTTAAATTTACACTCTCCCCACCCTTTTTAATGGTCCAATTTTGCTGGTTAACGAACTCGATGAATCGTTTGTTAATTAACCTTATATGCAGAGTTTCGTTGAGAAAAAATAAAAATTGCAGCAGCTAGAGCGTTAACAAACACACTGCACATATATAATATAAATGAAAAATAAAGTAACATTTGAACAATGAAACTAAAATAACAACAACTAAAGAAGCAGAAAAGGAATAGAACACTTAAATATTCACAGCTTATCTCTCGCTATATTTCGAACTAGTGTTCTTTAAAGGCAAGAAGACAAGTGAATGCGGTGAAAATAAATATTGAATCTCTAAGGTAAAGTAATGCATGGAAACAGATTTAAGAAGCAACGAGAGAGAGAGAGAGAGAGAGAGAGTAAATATACTAATACGTAAGATTTAAACCCGGTAGTATATCCGCTTTATGCAAAAATACAACTGCCATTTCTCCATCGCTGAGCAAACTTTCAAACACATCAACGAGTGTTAAATTAAATGTATATTGGAAACCCTTACAGTGAGTGAGACAGGGCATGTTGGATAACCAGTAAAGGAGACTTGCTTTCACTTTTCTTCTTACCTTTGAAAAACACTAGGTTGGAATTGTAGCGAGCGATAATCTGTGAATTTTTTTTTCTGCTTTTTTAGTTATATATAAACATTTTTCGTCGTGATTTTTAAAGCCTAGAAAGTACGATTGATGGAGATTTGAAGAACTTTTTCAAAAATTCTTTTCTTCGGAATTCGCTAAAACTGAGGAGAAAGGGAAAATGGTCACTTCCTGAATTTTAAATCTACAGCGTCATACTGAGACTGTATTGAAGCAATAGGCTTTATGAGCTTGGCCTTGCAGTGCATGAGTTGAAGTAGGCAAGTAGATATAGGCCCGTTCTGCTCCCACGAATACGAACGAAAGAAAAAGATATATTAGGGGCAAAGAACAGGTGAATGATGTAGGTTTCTTGCTTCTGTTGATTAGGATTTCGTAATCCAGTTGCCTTGCCCCAATTACTAATAAATTACTCTTGGAGCCGGCGGTAATAGCTGTCTACATATTTACATAGTTAAAGGAGAAGCCAGGGGTGGCGCCAGCAGAATTAAGAGGGTTACGGATGCCAGTAAGCATCCAATCCAGATATAATTCTTAAATATTAATAAGTAGGCTCTCATATCATGGGGGTTATACATTTTATCATTTTTGCTTTCTTTTTAAAATGCTTTTGTAAATGCTCTTAACACGGTGGTTCTGTAGTCACTCTTTGTGTACATATAACATTTTGAAGAAAAAAAAGTATAAAAGTTATGTGTTTAGAACACTGGGATGTTTTATGCCTTAAGTATCTGCAGATGAAGCAGCACTAAGCCCATTATTCCCTTTTCATCATAATTATCCATTTGTTCTGTGTGCTTCCTGGACACAGGAGGTTTTAAATTGCTGTCTATAGGCGCCGTCTAACAAATAAAACAAAGGCAACTTTAACAGAAAGCTTACAATTAAATTGTAAGAATGGGTTTTTACCTAAGACGTGATATTGTCGTCATCATCATCATTATTATCGACAGCAAGGGTTAGGTCTAAGGCCTCTTCTGGATTCTTTACGATCAGGTGCATAACACTAAACACGGTTACCAAGATGAGACCCTATGGCAATGTGATCAGTATTAAAGTAGGTCAGCATATAAACAACGGACAAGCAATGAACATTTCATTTTTATCTAGCCCTATTATAATGGGGGAGAGCAAACAAGCTCTTTATATATTTTACTTTAGAATGTAAACAACGATGACTCCGTGAAGAAGGTACCTCTTCGATGCATGGGTGCTAAAATGGTTTATTTCTACATTTAACGAGGTTGCTGTTCGGGATGCTTATACCGGGTCTTGCGTGGTTTTATCGTCCATTTCATGGCAGCTAGCAATCAGAGCAGCAATTCCCGAGGAAGCAAATGTTATATTCGCGGTCCATATTAATGTTCTCGTAATTATAACTGCAAATGCAATGAAAATAAGCCCGCACCTTATGACATGAGATGTTGGAAACGCTTTCACACTACAACCACACATTTCTGACATTTTTAAAAATTTTAAATTCATATGCATTACGCAATACATCTTCCGAAATGGAGGCAATTTAAAATTGGAAGCATATAAGGTCACTGTTGCCCATTAATTGTAGGCAGGTGATCTTGGTATTCCCGAACATTTTTGTAATAAGGCGTTACAGAACATTAGTGACAGTAATTTATCCATGCTTAATATTCTTTCATGTTTCGACGCAAAATAACAGATATGGAGTACAGAAAAATCAGATTTTATGCACGAAATTCCTTTGCATGATGATAAAATCGATGTATTATGCGCAATAAATGCATACAAAGTAATAGAGTCTATCTTTTTTTGAGAATATCGCATGCAGAAAGATGCAGGAATGACATACTGACAGTAATTATTTTTATTTATGGGGAAAGTATACAGAACAAGCTCCTTCACAAGAAAAGAAATGAAAGAAAATATCAGGCGAGAAATTGACGTACTTTCGGTAGATGAACTAATGCTGTGAATGACAATTTTCTAAAAAGATGCCAAAAATGCGTGGATGTACCAAAACAAAATTCCCTACATCTCCTATAATAAGACATATGCTTATTCTCATTGTAATTGTGAGAACTTGAATAATTTGCGTGTATGATATATCCGTTTCGCTGGGAGTTGACGCTCTGACTGCCGACACATTAGCTTCCGTGAGACGGACGACAAAACCCTAAGAGGCCCAGTATTACAATCTCAGGTAAAATAATTCGCCGCGCAGGCTTTTCCCTGTAAATAAAATATCTTTTTTTATGTAGATGGATTATGTCGCACATATTCTTTAAGAGTGAGAAAGAAAGAGAGAGAGAACGAAACAGGGAAAATGATTAAAATAAAGCAAATTAAGACTGTGTTTTAAATAAATAAATAAGAACTAGAAGTTCAGAAATTTATTTTGAAAAAGTGTCGTGACTATTTGGGCATTCTTCTATGAGTGATTTCTCTCTGTACATCACCTCACTTTTGGAACAACTTCCGACTTTTAACAGTCTATTTGCCCCTCTGGCCGCAGGCTCATGCCCTGTGCTCTAATTACTCCATGTCGGTCATTTCACAGTCAGAAAATGTAACATTATATCATTTGCTAACAATACTTCCAAGAATGTTGCATAAATAGGTAACTATTATCTTGTACTCTTTGCAAAGCAAATTAAAATTGGTTAAATATAGAATATATACGGACGGATGTATAGACATTCGGTTAAAACAGGTCTCCCTTAGAGATTGCCCAACATATCCTATCCAATACAAGTATTATGATGGCACGTGTAATTGAACACTTTAACGTATAACCAACTTATGTCCATGATAGTTACTTTAATATAGTAATTTATTTATACTTTTACTACCTTCACTTACCCACTGTCTTTGAAAATCACAGCTGTTCGAATTGTTGCACTATTTCTGTGACTGTTTAACGTTTTATTAATTTCTGCTTTTCTATTTGTTTTTTAATTATGTCATCCATTACGAGCTATTTTATTTTTCAATTTTAGTATATTTATATTATTATAATTATTAAACCCATTCTCCTACTTCTTTCGAACGCATCTAACTGGATCAAACGCTCAATAAATTACCTCCGCGGCATTTTGGCAGCTTGGGCGATCCCAAGATAACATCGTCCCTGTTGTTCATCGTTGCATGTAAGTAGCTGTTTTCGTCGCGGGGAAAGTTATAATTAAACACAATATCAGGGAGAAAAGTCTGGGAATACGAAAGCCTTTGCGGCCATCAGCATTGCAAGACGACTTCAATATGACTCTTCTTCAGGACCCCCAAATGAATTCCTGATCACAAGTAGGTTCCCACTTGATAAAATAATAGCTATAGTGTACAATAGCAATAATAAACACCTTGGTTTTACTCATTCTCTTCAAAAGAACAGTAACATTTACGAGAATCTCCTCCTCCGATGCTTATGACCACAACTCTAGAATGGAACATTTTAAATGATTGTATTGCTGTGTAGTTTCGTTCTATCGAGTCCCTTTATTTATTATCCGGAACATTTTCTATTTTCAATAATAATCTTCCGAGCGTTGCCGCTTTTCAACTTGATGATGTTTCTCCCCAATGACTGCTTTGCGTTTCTTAATGAGAGCATCGGTCTGTGAAAAACAAAGTTTTGTTAACATCAACGATGTAGCAGCGCCCGAAAGACGAGTAGCTGGTGAACTCGGCCACAGAAGTCTAGGCTATTTTAAATATATTGGGAGTTCGCGTTATTGACTATTCCTGAAGTTCTCTAGTTTTCCTGAACTTAATAGGAAAATTACACCCAAAAATATAAATATTAGTCCATTAGTGCCGAGAGCTATTTTTGGTGTGTGTCCGCAGCTGAGCGCAGCGCATGCTGGACCAGTGCCACGTCAGTAGCCTGTCATAATAAGTTTCGGCGCTGATGGCTGCACGTGGACTGGTCACTCGTAGATTCCTGTTACAAGCATACAAGCAAGAGCATTGTAAACATAATACGAGCGAGAGAGAGAGAGGGGGGGGGGAGAAAAAGTACACAGAAATTAAATCCTCATATTGTATAGGAACTTAACGTAATTATCACATGGCAAAAATTGGAAGAATTCCGGAAGCAGAGCTATTACGAGCGAGTGAAATTTTCATTCAAATATATCAAAAAACTGTTATTGAAGACAGGCACCATTTCTAATTCTTATAAACACAGGTTAGTAATTATTATGAAATTAAACTAATGTTGTAGAAATACTGTTATTGATTTAAGTTCTGCGAGTAGCAAATACAGGAGAATTTGTCAACGGAGCCGACGACTGGCGCGAACTTAATCAGAGTAGGCTTGCGTTTAGTTGCGGAAGTAGCCCCAAAATAATTATATACTATTTATAATGCAAATAAATGTTATTTCATTCGTAATTTTACAATACTATAATGATACTTTTATCAAATGTACCGTTAAAATTCACCACCATCCACTTCACCGACACCGTGGCCGAGATCGTTGACACAGATTCGTGGACGGGGAGTCTGTGGTTCGAATTCCGTCAGAACCATCCTCCATAACTGAGGGTTGTTCCAGGATTTCCTCATTCAACAATGTCGGGGAGGTACACTAAAAATTAAAAAAAAATTCCAATTGATTACTTCACATCATATATCATTAATGTCCATCACTTGTGCCCTAGTGGAAATGTATGTTTAAAAATAAATAAAATAAAATACCGGCTTAGGGACTCACCAACCGGCTCTTCAGTGCAAATAATTTTATTTCACGAGCACCATTAAGCCTTGCTATGTAGCGCAAGTGCTTAGAGTACTTCTCACTAAAATAGCAAGAAAGTTATTCAAGCATTACTATAGCAAGATTTCTCATAGTACATACCTTACAAGTGCCGCAGCACGTAGTTTTTATTGCGGGAGAGCATTATGTAAATTTGTTTTAATGTAAGTATATAGAGGTAAACTGCTGTTTATATGTATACCAGTACATCCAGTTATGTAGCTGTGTCTGATTGTACGCCTTAATATAGCGGACTGATCATCAATGCTGCCGTGGTAGATAAACATGGACGTGATTTGGCAGTCAGCTGTGTGTCAAAGGTCATATTCATTGTGTTTCATATTCATGTCACAGAGAAGGTGAGTTACATGAAGAGATTATTTTAAATGTGAAGCCGTTCTGCAAGTTATTGTGTGGCCATTCATAGCATCTAAGCTATTTAAAGAGTAGGTATTGAAAGAAGTTAAGTGGGTGAAGGTAAATTCAAATCCCTTACGTATGAGTCATCGTTATTAAAATCAGTGAAGTCATTTGCTTACCAGTGAAAAAAATTGTTGTGAAAATCAAAGTGCAAAAAAGTGTCAGATTTCAGGCTGATTTGCATTGAACACAGCATATGTTTACATGTGCAATTGTTTACTATTTTAGTGACAGCAATGGCACCAGCAAGAGCCATCTGTAAATGATAATGGGGCAGAACTCCAGTGTTCCGGTGGGAACACGCAGGGGAAGAAGAAAATCATTTCGGGAATCGTGGAGATCGCCATTCCCTAGGCGTTCGCAGACTCATCAAGGATCTCTTAGTGCTGCATTTAATTTCATAGATGTAGATTTAAAGGTAATGATTACAACGGTTTTCAACTAAAAAGGAAAAATTGTAATTTAAAAGTAATGAGACAGGAGAACGACTGTAAACAACTCCTTAGTAGTGTATGTATAAAGCCAATTTTAATATCCATTACAAAAATTTGACTAATTAACATTGCTACACCTGAAAGAGTGTCAAAAGCTTAAAATATATAAATGCTTGACACTTCTACCTATTTTATATTTAAATTTAAAATGTTCGTCCAGAGGTAATACCATTTTATAATTTTTGTATTGAACTGTCCAACAAGTAATGCTAAATCATTACCAAGATGTGCTAAGCTGGCAAATTATGATTGTGCACCTTGAATAATGATTTGTGTTGTGTATACTTTTTGAAGTAGTAATGCCTTAAGTTAGCTTAAATATACTTAATAGTAACATACAAGCTGGAGTTGTTAACAACAACAACAATAATAACAATAATAATATATGCATTCCACTTTCAAACTCCCCTTCCGTGAATGTGAGTCAGTTTTAAACTTATGTAACAGAGTATGTGGAGATATCATTATAAAAATAATAAGCCACTGGATCCTAAATTTTCTGGGATTCACTTGCGGTTAGGTCTAGGTTTATGTATATGTATGTGTGAATTGATTAGAAGTTCCATTTTTGCTGACTTGATTTATTTGATTTGTATTTATGAAAAGGAGGCGAGCTCAGGTCATCACTTTCCTTCAGTTTCTAGGATTTAATTGAGATTAGGTACAGGTTAGAGAGAATGTGTGTGTGCAAATTGATTAGGAATCCAATTTTTGGCTACAGTTATATTTATTTGGTATGTTACGAAAGGGAGGCGAGCCTGTAATTGTAAAAATGTTTCACTTATGGTATGCACATAGTAAAGTTTCACAATAACAACAAAATTATAATAATAATAAAATAATAATTTAATATTATTAAACTTATTTTTCTAACATGATTCGCTCTGTGGCAATAACTCCTTTCCCAATATGGACATGTATAGACATCCAGAGCAAAATGGGCCCAAGCAATATGGATGTGTATATGCGTCTTACAGCTCTGTAAATTGAATAATTTTCAACCCGTAGTTTTAACATTTATTTATAAAATAAACTGAAATAAATTCTATAAAATAGTTTAACCTTACCTTTAAATGTTTTCGTTTTGAATGATACACCACGAAGAATGGGTAGTGACAAAAGGGAACATCTCTGCAGTCACCAAAAATCATGTTGATTTCCCTTTGTAAGCCCTTTTTGTGGTATACCACACATTTCCAAAACTGATGCAATTTTTTTCCCATAGACTGTATCCTTTTTGGTAAATGTTTTTCTATCAATCTGGATGGCAGGGGTTTTAGACTTTCTATCCCCTGTGTGTATAGCCCTCTGAATTTGGTAGCTTGCAATTAGACTGTGAGCAATTGATAAGAAAAATTCATCTATGTCATTGTTTTTTGTGCGTTTAGAGTTCTCCAAATTACCAAGCAAATGTAAATGGTGATATCCAACATAAAAAAATAGGTTTTTGTACCATTTTACACTTTTTCGTAAAGAGGGATATGCCTACAATACCTGATCCACTAAATCAACACCACCTGTATGCATATTGTATTCATGTTGAAAATTTTCATTTTGGTTTTGGCGTAGCTTTCCCGTATTATTCATAAACATTTTAGAATTAAAAATACTTAAAGCCGTAACTGTCCTTCTGGTATATCAAGCAATGAGTCAAAGGTGGAAGCTGTGCATTAATATACTTTGGCAATACAATACGATTTGAATATACTGTTCCAATGGCATTTGTCATTCATTTATATAAACAATAAATAACTGAAGAGGAGCTGTATCACTTTATATACAGTCCTACCCTGATCAAGCACAGGTTTAGTTTAGTTCTCGGAGCATTAAGTGAGTTCGTGAAGCAGCCACAGAGACCTACGAACATTGAACTTGTCATATACAAATACCACAGTAGTTTTCAATCTGTATTTACAAAAATTTGTTTACATCTACATAAATAATTACAATAAAAATAAAAAAGAACACTTAGAACAACTCAACCAACACCAAAAACAGACAAATCAATCTTACAACTTTTATTAATACATATTTACATATACATTGATATGTTGTGCAGTATACTATTGTCACTCATATATTCCTTTACAGAATAATAGGCCTTTTTACATAGGTATTTTCTAAGAGCAGATTTAAAGGAATTGTCATTGTTTATTAAGGCTTTTAGGCTAGAGGGAAGAGCATTGTATACTAAAATGCATTCATAATAAATGCCTTTTTGATGGCATGAAAGTGCTGAAATTGGGCGATATAGATTTGCTTTTTGTCTAGTATTCTTGTCATGTATATTTTGGTTTTGAACAAATTTTTGTTTGTTTCTTATATAAAAGTTCATGAGAGATAAAATATATTTGCAAAGAAGAGTTAAAATTTCAAATTTCCTAAAGAGGTTTCTGCATGAATGTCTACTGTGTGTACCAGCAATTATTCGTATGACTTTTTTCTGTAACAGGAAGACACGTTCACTTTTGACTGAATTTCCCCAAAATATTAGACCTTACTTCATTATTGAGTTGAAATAAGCATAATAAACTAGTTTTAAAGTCTTAATTGACTCCAACATTACTAATGCACGTATTGCATAGCATGCACTGCTTAGTTTAGGTGTAATAAGATCAATGTGATCTTTCCAATTCAGACGTTTATCAATTATTAAACCAAGTAATTTAATATATTTGGTTTGTGAAAGTACACTGTTATAATATCCTATCTGTAATTGTGGATCTGGAGATCTGTGAGTAATGAATTTCATAACATTTGTTTTATCTAGATTTAGAGACAATTTGTTTGCTTTGAACCATACACACAATGAACTGAGAACCAGCTTTAGTTTAATGGCACAATCATTAAGGCTGTTTGCATTTATCAATATGCTTGTGTCATCTGCAAATAGAACAGCATTTCCTACATCTTGGATAGATAAGGAGAGGTCATTTATATATATTAGAAAAAGAAGAGGACCCAGACAGATCCTTGAGGCACTCCATGGTTAATCATACCCCACTCCGATGCATTGTTTTTATTTTTGAAGGGACAATTTATCACTACTTTTTGTTTCCTTTTGTCAAGGTAGGATATAAACCATTTTAAATATTGGTTTTTTTATTCCATAGAAAGCTAATTTATCTATCAGAATTTCATGATTGACACAGTCAAAAGCCTTAGCTAAGTCACAAAATATTCCTCCTACATGTGCTCTTTCATTAAATGCAGTTAAAATTTCATTAGTGAGTTTATAGATTGCATTTTCTGTTGAAGTTCCTTTTCTAAAGCCAAACTGATCACTAATTAGAATATTGTTACTTTCAAGGTAATGGTAAAGCCTATTGTACATTACTTTCTCAAACACCTTAGAAAATGTAGGTGAAATAGCTATAGGTCTATAATTAGAGACATTTATCTTTTCTCCCTTTTTGTACAGAGGCCTCACTATTGAGTATTTTAGCCTCTCAGGAAATACACCCAATGTTAGAGATTCATTACACAAGTGACTGAGGGGGGTACTAATTTCCTTTGCACAGGCCATGATGACTTTGCTGTTTATCTCATCATAGGCAGAAGAGTTTTTTGATTTTAGTTTCCTAATGATCTTACTGATTTCTAGTGGGGTAGTGACACCTGGTTTGAATTCATTATTATGAGGGGGAGTTGATGATTGTAAAAATTTTAAAGCATCTCTTTTATCATCAGAATATAAATTTAAAATTTTTGTTACATTAAGAAAGTAATCATTAAACTCATTTGCTACGTCTGCAGGGTATTGTATCTCTTGATTGTTAATATTTAAGATTATTGCATCGTCATGTTGCAGATTTTTGCCTGTTTCTTGTTTTATTATATTCCAAGTAGTTTTTATTTTGTTTTTTGACTGATTGATAAGTTTTTGTAATGGAGGCCTTTTGCTGCTTTTATGACTTTCCTAAGTATTTTACAATACTTTCTAAAATGTATTTTTAATTTAGGGCCTTTACTGAGCTTTTGTTCATTATTCAATTGTCTTTTATGTGACAAGATTTTTTAATTCCTTGGGTTAACCATTCCCTGCTCATATTATAACTTCTTTTTTTTATTTTTAGTGGGAAATATGCTTCAAAATGCAATTTAAAAATATGAAAAAAATTGTTGAATTTACTATTAACATCATTTGCACTGTAAACACTATTCCATGATTCTTGTCGAAGAGTCTCCACCATTATATTGAGGCTAGCATCATTTATATCTCTATATTTTATATATCTATAACATTCTTTGAGTTTTATTGTAGAATTTTTTTTCATTATTACTTGAGCATCATGGTCAGAGAGACCATTGATCAATGAAGACACAGAATAAAATGACAGTTTGTCTAAATTTACAAATATATTATCTGTTGCTGTGCTAGAGTTTTTATCAGTCCTGGTGGGAAAGTTAATTGTATGAACCACATTATATGCAGTTAGAAGGGAATTCAGTTGATTCATTCTTACACTTGGCATTAAGTAATCAATGTTTATGTCTCTACATATAATTATTTCATGTTTAGGCTTAAATAAAAAGTTTAAGGTATCTTCAAGCTTCATCAAGAAAGTTTCAAAGTTTCCTAATGGCGAGCGATAAATAGCAATTAAAATTATTTTTATATTGTTGCTATCTAATTGGATTGTGCATAATTCAATGTCCTGTTCTGAATTAAATTTTGATACGTCTAATGTTTTATATGGTACATCCTGCTTGACATAAATGCAAACTCCTCCGTTATTTAGTTTTTTTCTTGAAGCTCCTGCTCCCAAACAATAACCATGTAATGACAATTGTGATAATTCCTGTTGTTTCAAATGATGTTCAGATACGCAGATAATATGTGGTTTTATATTGTCACTAGTTAAGCTGTTTAATAATTCATCTGTTTTGCTTCTAAGTCCTCTAATATTTTGATTAAATATACAGAGATTTTTTATTGCTTGTTGAATACTCTTCAATTTTACTTTATTTTCTGTGCTATCATGATCATTGATATGATTGTCATTTGATTTAACATTAACTATTGTTAAGTTTGACTTGATGAATTTCTGGCCTGGACCAGGTGTCTTTATACTAAAAAATGGGACCTTGAACTATTTATAACAACAGGAATCTTACCCTTGATTCTGTCAGCAATAAGGAGCGAAAGCTGCTTTTTGCCTCTAGAATTCAAGTGCAGGCCATGTACAGTAAAATTATCTCTACCTAGGTGATTTACATCTATCATACAAATGTGGGAGTTTCTGGGTGTCATCAATGCATGCTCAAGCCTCAGATTCATACTACGCACCCTCCTATGATGCTGAGGCCTATCATGCCTATCTAACAGTCCCAGAAACTTCACATTGGTATGCCTACTTTTGGCGCTGATGTCACCAAGATCTTGCTCAATCTGATAGGTATTATCTACATCAAGGCTATTGCCTGCACCACCAACAATCACAACATGATCCTTTAGGTTCCATGAAGTGCATGACAATGGAGCCAGATAACTCCAAGTCTTTTTTCTCTTGTATTTTCAGTCCCTTTGCCAAAGTAAATACAGCTAATTTAGACATACTCTGATTTACTTTCACAAAGATTGAAACTTTTTATGCCAAATATGGCCATTTTTGTTTTGATATATTACTTCCAACCCAAGCAGCCCTTCCAGAGCACCAAGCTTTCACCAAGAATGTATTCTTTGAATTTTGAAATAAGGTGATAAAAAATTGGACTAATTTTATTTAATTTATTGGTTATGTTTTCTGTGCTGTTGAAATGAAAAACTGCAATATAAATGAAAATCTGGAAGACTACAATATAGATGAAAATCTGTTGTTTGACATGCCTCTTCCAAAAAATGGAGTTGCTAGCACGTCATCTATAGATCAGTACATGCCCAATGTAGGTTTTCGAATAAAACCCATAAGAATAATTATGCTAAGTAGCCTGTAAATCTCGTTCTATGTTACATCTGACCACTTCTGAATACTACTTTCAAGTCCTAATTTGCCTTTTAAGGTCAGATCTTGTACTTTTTGCTCATATACATTTTTTCAGTTGCTATGAAAACTACTAAATCTGCAGTAAAAACTTGGTAAAAAATCAATTGGTTGGCTGTCACTTGCGAGCTGTGTATGAGGCTGTACACCACAGGTTATACTCGGAAAAGCATATCTTTTTGTGCTGCAATGATTTTGGAACTCCATAATCCTGTTTTTGCACTAATACCTGCAGGAACAAACTTGCTAAAAGAGCCAAAGATACACCTCTAGTTGCGTCACTTGCGAGCTGTGTATGAGGCTGTACACCACGGGTTATACTCTAAAAAGCATATCTTTTTGTGCTGCAATGATTTTTGGAACTCCATAACCCTGTCTTTGCACTAATACCTGCAGGAACAAACTTGAACAAACAGGAACAAAAGAGCCAAAGATACACCACTAGTTGAAGTCATGATTCAAACTGGGAATAAAAGTTTGTAACCTTGTAATTCCTTGCCATTAAACCTGGTCTCATTAGTATTAGCTGAAATGAAAATATTCTGAATAAACGAACCCAAACATCTGGTACCAAAAACAGATTCCAGTATTAAGTTGCTTATTTATTCATATCAACAGTTGAAAATTGTATAGTTGACCTGAGCATAGCAAGCTAAACTTATTGTGTCATGTAAATGCAATCTAATGATTCAACCTAGTCTAAAGCCACACACATTTATGTATATAAAAACCTGCTCTGTATGGACAATAAAGAAGTGTGTATGAAGCTGCTTTGCATTACATCAAACATTTCTCCCCTTACAATATTTATTATTTTTTGTGTGCTGGGTCAGCTATGAACACAGAGCAAAGATCTTCCAATGCTAAACACGAGTGTTAAATGGTAGTAGCATTCGAGAGAAAAAAGTAGACAGCTCTTTTAACTTTGCAAATTGCAATCAGACACATAAAATACACTCCAAAATTGAAAGTTTTTTTAAATGCATTTTGCAAATAAATACTGTAATATTAAGATTATTGTATGATTAGTTTCACTGTACAATGTTCCAATTAACAATTTTAGTTAATAAATACAGTAATTTCAATTTTAAAATATTCAGGAATCAACACAGTGAAAACTAGTATAAAACCTCTAGTAGAAAAAATATTTTAAAATGTTTTTAGTATTTTAAAATATTGTTTCTACTGAAATACAATAAAGCTTGTTATAGTTGGCTCATATTGCATTTAATGTCCTTTAATTCAGTTTTTGTTTCATTAAAATATGATTAAAAATAGCAAAATATAAAGGTTTGTTCTGCAATGTAGAAATTTAAATTGCAGGCCATTTAAATACCTATATCTGTTTATTGGGTATCCGGAAACAATCAGTGAAGGTTTTAAATGGCCATCAGGCAACAGGTTAAGGTACCCAAGTGCATTTTCGAATAGGAAATATTAATTCTATAAAAGAAATGCTATATAGTTTAGCAAAATCATCAGTATATTTACTAGTCCAGTGACATTTGTATTTGGTACCAGTCTAGAATAGCAGGGAATCGAATCACTTAAGCGAATATGCAAGAAAATAACAAATGTGTTATAAAGGGCTCACTTGTGTTCCATGATGTTCTTGCTAAAAAGACCAGCAAAATTATGTCAGGGAGCAATGAAATGAAGATGCAGTTTACATGCTAGTGGGGTGTATGAAAATTATGATCATTTTGGAAGGAAAGTGCATATACTGTTTACTCTTAAAGTTTTCTCTTAAAGTGACCGTAACATAAAAAACATATAATGCTTTGTGCCATTTGCACCAGGAATACTTCATATTTTCAGAAACACACATGGCATGTAATGAAAAGAGAGAGAAAAACATGAAAGTTGCAACTTGGGAGTTCAAATTTAGCAATGCTGAAGCTCTGTTTAATTAAAAGGAATTTACCCTTAAATTTAGATTTTTAGCATTACTCTGATTGCATATGTTCCTTCTGTTTTGTTCTTTAGTGCATTGAGAATCCAGGCAGTTAGTTGAGTCATGTGACTCAAGTGACACTTTGTTTTGGTCTGCATCACTCTAACAGTGAATACAATGTAGGAGTGGTGTAAAAATATGGATTGTAAACACATAATTTATTGGAAATGAAAAACACACAGCAAATGATGAATGCAAGGAAAAATAAAATAATTAAACATGAAAGACTGTTGCTCAAGTAAAAGTAGTTCATTTGTCTATCCATTTCATAGCCTGATGCTCCACCTACTACTCAGAATACAGGATAAGCAACTTAAATAATGGAATGGCAAATTTTTATCTGATTTCATATCCTACAGCTAATTTTAGTGCAATTGTGTAAGTTACGCTTTGACATATGAAGCAATACTTTATGCCTGGTGTTCTAAACTTGTGTCTTGTGCTCTTTGTCCTGGCACCAATTATAAGGTACCAAGAGAACATAGAAGGGTATTTTTCTGTTACTTTGCTGAATAGGAAATATCTTATCCAAATTCACCACTGCTTTTGATGTTGTTATTATGGATGAAATGGCTATTACTACTTTAGTATTTATAAAGACATGGACAAGAGCTTGTGAATTATAATCTCAATGCATATAAACTAATACTAATGTTCGGTGACTTCCAGGCTAACCTAACTATATATTTGCTATTAGAATGAAGGTTTCTAAATGAAACATATTCTGTAGTCAAATGTTTAAGAGGAACAACCTGATATGAAATATGATCCTTGACATAAAATTACATAATCAATGAACTTATCACAACAGGGTATTCACTGTATCTTCTGTTTAGTGGCATAACAGAAAAGAATCCATTGAAGATAAAACATGCTGACTGAAATTGAAGATAAAACATGCTGTCTGAAATTATAAAATACATTGTTTATTAATACATATGTACAATCATAGAAGTGAAATGTTTTACCATAGAAGTGAAGTATAACATCTCCAGATATTTATTTTAAAATTTATTCTAGAAATTTAATACAGATTTAAAGCATTGCTTTTGTTACAGCAAATAGATCAACTCAACATCAACACTGCAAGTGAAGAGGAACTTATGACTCTTCCAGGAATTACACGCAGCATTGCCCAGAATATAGTTGAGTATAGACAAGCAATAGGAAGATTTAAAAAGGTAGAAGACTTAGCTCTTGTGTCAGGCATTGGTGCCGAGAAGCTGGATCTCATTAGGCCAGAAATATGTGTGTCTCGCCGAAAAAATGTTAGGTGAGTACATGTAACCACAATAGGAAGTACAGATAGAAAAGTCTTATTTGTTGCTTGATTTTTAATGTTCTTGCATATTTTTATCAATGGTAGAATTTCTGTTCATGGTGGAAGGGAATTCAGTATCATAAATAGAGCTGATAATGGAGCTTAATAAAGGGAACAAAAGGTCCAAATATCTTTCTCTATCTCCTAGAGTTTTTGAGAAAATTAATAATTTTTTTTGATACATTTATCTTAAAGTTCTGCAGGATTAGCTTATAATTATATAAAATGCACTAATTGCAGTACTCTGTATGTGTTTCTTTGAATAAGCAGTTTATAACTGTTTATAATAACTAGAATGTTAATTGGAACATTCACAGTGAAGCCAGTGAAGCCAATCATCATGTTCAGATTAACATTTTAGTTAATAAATAGGCCTTCGAGTCCGCTAGGAACAGACGACTCGAAAAATTCGTTAAAACAAGATGGAAGTTATAGACATACAAGTAAGTGAAGCATAAGAGTGTGTAGTTTGACTGTATGATAAAATGTTTTCAATTGTTTATAATAAGTTTAACTCACTTGTTTGAATCTTTGTTAACATCAATGCTATGACAACAATATTAAGCATAGTGATTCTAAATATAATTTTGCAAATCCAAATGATTCACAAACAACTTTTCAGGTAAATTTATGTCAAAATGCTTTGAGGTATGAAAAAGTAGCAAAGTACATTATTTGCTATAATTCTGTTTTGTCGATCCATTATTATGATTGGAATGTATGAACATATTACAGCACATGAAAGATGATGCAGAAATGAATTTTATTCAACCAAATAGCATGTCAATGGGCAAAATTATATTAGAAAGTTTGATGCCATTTATAGCATGGAATGCCCCACAACATTATGGTATGGAGTTCCCTTCCATCCTGTATAAATGTATATTTATATGAAATTCATTTTTTTTTAAACTGGAATGAGCTACTTCATCAGTAATATCGTATTGATATAGAGTTGGTTTGATGACACTTATAACTTCACTTACCTGGTTTTTTTAATTGGGCATGTGTGGGAAACATTTGCTGTCATCATCAGTAGGAGACCAACTGGTAGAAGCATACTCTTTAGGCAACTGGAGAAATTTATTGAATTTATCCGATGATGTCTCAAAGTTCATGACATGGTTTTTATTTTGATGATGTAATTTTTTTTTTCATATCAATAGTTCCAAAAATTTGCAAGTGTGTTTCAATAATTTTATTTTTTTTAATAAATTTCATGGTTTTCTGACCAAAAGTGGGCTGCCACTGCTGATTTCTCTGTTTGTTATGAATATTTCGAAATCTTCCTTGGTACAGGTTTCCAGATTTCTTTACATTTTATCAGTATATACCAAATCACAGTCTTTGTAATTGATTTGTTAAAAACAGATAGAGACATTGGCAGAGGCAGCCCCCTTTGGTCAGAAAACCATGGAGTTGAATAAAAATATACAATTATTGAAACACACCTGCAAATCTATGAAACTATTGACATGGAAAAAAAATTACATCATCAAAAATAAAAACTTCAAGGCACCATCTTTGGACATATTCAGTAAATTTCTCTGACTGCCAACAGAGTATGCTTCTGCCAGTTGGTTCTTTGCAGATGATAAAAGCAAATGTTCCTGGAACATGTTCCATTAAAAAGCAAAGTAAGTTAAGTATAAGTATTACCAATCCAACTCTATATCTATATTATTTTACTAACTTGAAATGCTAATTGGAACTTACACAGCTAGACTAAATCATATAATTAATATTATTTTATGATTGAATTGAATTGAATTATACACTCTTATTGGGTTCACTTTCCTGTTTATATGTGGAACATGCTGTGCAAAACATGTTCTGCATATAAACATAAATAAGTAATGAGCCAATTGTGAACAGACATGTGCTTATCATCACTTAAATTGCTCTCCCTGTAAATCTATGAATTTTAGTTACATTCCACTGAAATTAATACTGATGAAGTATGAACTTATACTCTTGAAGCTATTAATAGTGAAGTAGCAAAATAATTAAGATTATTACATGATTGAGTTGAACTACACACTCTTATTGGCTCCACTTACTTGTTTATATATATGAATATTATGTTACTGTAATATTAAGTATACAATTTATGTATGTATTGCTTAAACACTAAAGTTTCTAAAAATCTCAACATTTTCACTGTTCATACAATTAATGAATCTTCATATTCCTTTTATGAGTATCATAAGATTTACTTGATATAAATGACAATTAAGCCTTTTCATCTTGGCTAAATTTCTTGTGGTAAATCTATCAATAACACTAGATAAATGAATTTAAAATCTCTATCAATACAATGACAAAAAAACCAACATTGACTTCAAAGCAATTAATCAGAAAATTCACATTAATATTAATAACAATAATAATTATTATTATTTTATTAATATCTCTTTATAATTCTGGTATACAAAAGTAGCATATGAAACTTTGTATAATGTTATGCAATTTCATATTTATAAAAATTATAAAATTTGCTTTGCTTGTTTCTTAAACATTTACTTATGCAATAAAGTATAACATTGTAAACTAATATCATAATATACTATTTATTAATAAAACACCTCAGCTGAGGTGTTAGTTTATAATGGTTAAGATAATGTATAGCTAAGCAACCTTACTTTCACTTAACTCACTTGCATGTAACTGAACATTGCTATGATTGACAAATGTAGACAAGCCACCAAATAAAATGCAGGAATGCAACTAGGAGAGAGGTGGGGGGATCTTTTTCTAAAGAGTTAACCAACTCATTGTGTCCCTTTGAGGCACTCACAGCTATTCAAAATTGGAGTATTAATTATTTAATTTTTCAATATTTCATATTACATATAATATCTATTTTAATAGGTAATAGATATTTAACTCTCCCTTAATTTTCTCTTTATTTTTCATTATTAATATAGGTATATTACTAATGATTATAATGCCAAATGTAGGTAGCATTTATTTCACATTTCACCTATGTATCATACATACAATACCATATACAGTACATAACAATATTTTAATTCTAAATAATTCAATCCAAAATTTTTCCAATTTGATTATCTCAGATCCCAGTCCCTGGTTCATCCAGGGGACCAATAATGCAAGATATATTAATTCTGTTACAGCCTGTTGTGAACTACCTTATCAGCTGTCATGTAACTGCTTGCATGGTTGCTTATTAAATATTTAACCCCTGGGTTATGTTTAAGATAGAAAAATTCCTAAGCAAAAACAAATAACTGGTTAGAGTATTCTTGAAAATGAGTGAGTATTATTAAAATCATTAAATGATTGAGTTGAACTACACACTCTTATTGCTTCAAAAATATTTTTTTAACTATTTTAAATATTTTGGAGCAATAAGAGTGAGTAGTTCAACTCAATCATATAATAATTTAAAATATATGATTAGCTTCACTGTACAGGTTTCAATTAACATTTTTAGTTAAGACTAATTATAAGCATTAGGATTATGACCATTAGAATGATGTCACAAGCAATGGTAGATTTCGTTAAGTAAAGTTTTGATTTTAAGTGGCATGCTCTGAAATGTGTATCATTGAACTTTTTTAATGCTCAGAAAAATATTGTTGTTTAGTAGATACAGGTCTGTATTTATTGCAAGGTAAACTGAACATTGCCCGGAGTGGCAGGTTTTAACTTGCAGCAAAATTTCTGGAAATCTGTATAATTAGTAGTATGTAAGGATGAATGAACAATAAGTGCCTAATTCCCAAAATTTAAATCTCCTGCCAGCATGGTAAATTTCATTGTCACTATGGCAATGCTGATCATTAGGTATTGTGGGTGTGAGTGAGTATTGTGTTTTAATCAGTTCAATTATAATTTTGCTATGAGTATAATTTGCTAAAGTAATAAATAATTAGGTATATTAATATTTACTTAGTTCTTATTGCTTTGGCATAACATCCTGTTTCAAAGTACAGTGGTGATAGTAGTTTATGATGGAATTGCAGAATTTCTTTGTAGATTATGTTTGAATCATTTAATTTTTTTTTTTTTGCCTATTTATGTTCATAATTTCAATAAAATATAATTATGCACAAATAAATGCACACCTAGAGAAAGAGTAAGGGGGAGGGGCAACAAAGGTTTTAAGGTTTTTGCTCAGGGTCACCAGCAACCCTAAATAACAGTCTATAATAACAATCCTTTACACTACAGCCTATAAGGAGCCTGGACTTAGGCAAAACTTTTGCATCCTCTGTTTTTGCCTTGTGATATTAACAGTGCACAGTATTGCAGGAAACATGTGATCAGCTGCTATCATGTGACTTCTGTGATCAAATGTTGCTATCTCTCCATTAGGTAGCTCCCTAGTTGTACTCTTGAGGCTGGGTGGACCCTGTTCCAGACTTCCCTAATTTAGAAAATATCTAAGTAGGTACTAGTGTTCAAAGCCAGCACTTCCTGGCCAGCAATGCTAACTACTAGATAAAGCATTTGATCCTCTTATATTATAAAAAGGGAAATTTAGATAACATTGGCATTATTAATTAATTTCATTTACATTTTGAGAATTATGCAGCCGTATATTGGTAATCCTTTTAAGATTTGTGGCCACTCTTCTCAAAATGTGCTCTAATCACTTACTTATACAATTAATATTACATTTTTTTAGCATGTGCCATTGCTCTAAATCATGAATGCCATGTCCAAATACATATTTAGATTCTTTTTGAAATGACACTGATTACATCTTGTTTTTGTGTGACATCATTTCCTCTCTTTTACATTTTGGTGTCTTAAGAAAGTACCACTTAAACTTTTTCTAGAGAATCAGCACTCATTAAGTACATCTTCTGTTTGGCACTATATGCAAAGTAAAAAAAAAAAAATGTATATATATATGCATTTGATATTTAGATGAGCATTTATTTATTGTGAATGCTGTATAATATCCTGTGTTCAAATTTAAATGGAATCTTCACCTCACTTTATGACATCCGAGTTATGTTTGCTGAGTATAATCAAAGCCAGTAATCCAACTATTTTTTCAGCATATGTTTTCTTTTTTTCATAGAATCAAGCAAAAGTTTTATGCTTTTATTACAAACATAACATACTTAAAATAGCAAATTGAAATCTATAATTTGGTTTAAGGAAAGGAGTCAATTAACTTTATTTTTGACTTGAAAATAATGTATCTGATGAATTTTGTAAGTTTTTCAGAAAATTTTAAATTTATGATTCTAAATAGTTGAAATTGTGGCCATTTGGTCAGGAATTCATTTACAATTGAAGTATGTCATAACGATACTCCTTTCCAACAAAAACTCCTATTTGAAAGTAACTTTAAAGAATAAATTTATAATATTCTTTAATATAACCTAAACTTAGTATTCATTTTTTACACTAAACTCCATTCACTTACACAAAAGTAAGATACGTTTCCGGAGAATCTCTCCCATCTTCAGTTGCTCATTGAACTGCCATTACTCGAAACTATGGCTGGACAGACAGATGTTACTGTGGTGGCCTCTTTTGGTTGAAGTAGGAAGTTGCTGAATCTTGTACTTACGAAGCTGTTGACAAATGGAGTGACAATATAACTTCAACTTATATATTCACTTTTTTACACTTTACTCCATTCACTTACCCAAAAGTAAGACGCGTTTTGGGAGAATCTCTTCCATCTTATTAAAAAATTACCTTGGTTTCTGCTGCCTTCTGGTTGAAGTTGCTGAGCTCATCCATAGGAGGAAACTCGAAATTCCTCCTATGGATGAGCTCAGCAACTTCCTACTTCAACCAACAGAGGCCACCACAGGAACATGCAGCCATAGTTTCGAGTAACGGCGATTCAGTGAGCAACTGAAGATGGGAGAGATTCTCCCAAAATGCATCTTACTTTTGTGAGTTTAGTGTAAAAATGAATATCTAGGTTTAGGTTATATAGGTTATACTCCATTGTCAACAGCTTCGTAAGTAAATATTTAAATACTCTTTAATGGTATAATGCTAATATTCATGACACCCTTAAGAAATATTTTTGAAAATTTAATGAAATTTTGTTACAATAAAATATGGAGACAGTTTCATTTATACATTTTAATTATTTAAGATGATAACAAAACAAAGATATCCAATGTCAAAAAAAGACATGGCCTACATTGTTTATCTATGTCATAGAGAGCTAAATTTACTTGATGATAATTTAAAAATGGAAGTTCCATTTAAAATTATTGAACGCATAGTAGAAATTTTATAGAATGAAAATATGGGTACTAAAGCATTGTTGACTAATCCAACTGGCATACATATAAATTACCATTGGGTCTTAAAAATGAATGTTAAAAATGTCATCACTAGATTGGTTTAGGTTATCAAGTGAGTTTTGATACATTTATTAAAAAAAAAAAGCATTAATATTGTACAAAAAGTCAATGTTTAGGCAGCAAGCAAGCATAATTTTTTTGTCCAGAAATAAAAAATGAGTATTCTTGCTCTTCTACACACAAAATCATATACTGATAATTGTGTAATTAAGCATTGAATTTACTCAGTCAATACAGATATTTAACAAATTAACATATGTAAATAATTCCTAGAAATGTAAAATAATAAATGATGAATATATTTCCGTTACACTCTTTTATAATGACTTATTATATGCAAAATGTATATTTAAAGATAAACAAGGTATTTCTTTATTGCAGGAAATTTTTTTTTAACTGTGGGGAAAAGTAATGAAATTTAGCTTTAGAAATTAATAAAAATAATTGTCTAGATCATAAGACAGCAATTTCAGACATTAAAACCAAAGCTCTGAACAAGCTCCGTTGCCGAATATATCATTTTTGGCTTTGTTGATATGCTATTTCACTCATTATTCTTTACAATTTTCATCACCAATAAACTTTCCACTTTTCAATGGTTGCTCCATATTCTATTTATCATGGGATTGTGCCATTTCACTGTTCTTCCTGTGCATGATCTTAGCTACAATTTCTCACTAGGTAATGCATGCCCTCTCTCACTCTTTTCCTTTCCTCATGTTGTGTTAAATTAATCAATTATTGTTTCAGTCATCTATCCTCTGTTCATGCCATTATAGATCTCTGCCTCCTATAAACAGCTGTCTCTTCTGCTTCCATTTCTTCTGTAATAAAATAATTCCTTACTCTATCCTAGGGATTCCCATTACCCTTCTCTATTTCTGTAGCTCCCAACTTTTTTCTATATTTATTCTTAATCCAACATTCAGCACCTTACATTAGAGTGCTGTACTAGTCAACACCAACTGTTTGGACAATTCCATTTATATAAGACTTAAGTGTCTTGCCATTTTTATCACATTTTTTTGTTGTTTTATCACCTTAATGTCTGAGTTTTTTCTCTATGCGGCATAGTTAAATGTCCTCTTGGATATAAGTTATCTAGTACCAAATCCTTTCATCTTATTCTAAATCAGTGCAGCTAACAGTATTTTGTTCAGTGCTGCAACTGTGTGCATTCTTCATATAAATGGACATAATCTTACTTTTGTTTGAATTATGAAATTATTTTTTGCAATCTCTTTTTTCAGTGTTGCGTCCTCAAGAGCTCAGTCATTTGATAGTTTACCCAGTACAGAATCAAGTAACTTTGGACGACTGTATTATAAAGGTTCACCACATCCTGGTAGCAAGTTAATTAATGTAAATACTGCAAGTGTGTTTGAGTTAATGACAGTACATGGTTTGAACCAAGAACTAGCAGCAAATATAGTGGACTACAGGGAGAAGAAGGGCCCTTTTACTACACTTGAAGATCTTGTTAAGGTAACATTAATGTATAACCCCTGTATTAATTAGGTAATTTTAAATTATTTAGATATTGACTATCTGAAATAATGGATTTGTTGCATATTAAGTATTATTTTGGACCATGTTAGGAAAGGTTTACAATGCCTTGAGAATGGTTTTTTAAATGTGAAAAATATCTTCTAATGAACAGTTTTCATGATCTGCTTATTCATAGACACAAGGCTACAGATTCTTCTTTGAGGTATTTCTATCATAATCATAATCATAGCCACCTGTAAGGCTTGGCTAGGGCTCAACTACAACCAGTTGCTAAACATAGAATGTAGGCTTTAATCGGTTAAAGTAGCCCTTGAGGATTTTTCTTCCTCACCCTAAAATAGCAAATGCCTTGTAACTTTAAGCTTTGATGGATTTTAGACTGATGATGACAAAAGGCATTTTACAAACAAACAAATATTATAATATTTATGTTACTATTTAATAATTTTATTAACTTCTTCTTTAGTTTTTGTTATTTTAGCTACATTGTTCCAAGTGTAACTTCATTTTTCATTTTTATTAATGTTATAACTATAATGTACACATAGATATGGTAAATACCAGGGGTAACTAGTTGGTCTAAAAACAGGTGAAGGGCTAACAGAAAAATATTTACCAGGCATGCAATTATTTTAGCATTAAGACTCACCTATTTCTTGTGTATTAGGTCAATCTTCTGATCCCTTTGGGCCTCAAATGTATTGGTTATATCCTTGTAAAACGACTGCTACTTTATGAGCTGAAATAATAGTTTTTTCTGTATAGAAATAAAGAAAGTCTCTTTTGTGAAACTGCATTCTGCAAGAATGTTTTTATCTTCTTCAGACAAGCTTTTTTCCTCATATGCCATTACAAATGGGATGGTAAGAAAAAGGGAGAACGATTAGGCTTCTGTAAAAATTATCTCATTCTTGTGAATCAGTCCAAGCAGTTTTTCAGTTGAAATATTTCTATATTTTTCATCATTATTCAACAGAATCTGTTCATTTTTCAAATAATTAGCTTGAGAAATATCTATCCAAAACATTCATGTAAACTTTCAATTGCACTTAAAGGAAAGCATGATTGATATTGTCCAAACTTGATGTTATCAAAAAGGCAAACAACCAAGTCATTTTCTGAAATCTTGAAACCTCCATATTCATGCATTTAATTGTGATCAAGAATCTCTTAGTACAAAACTCTTTTCAAAAAATAATGCTCACTGTTCTCATGTATAACACTGCTGCATTAACTTGTGTCTATAGCCAAAAGATCCCAAAACATTGTCCAGTAAATTAAATAAAGTTTCTAATGTTCTGTAAGCATCTACATCATGGAATCCTAGGAATCATTTTACCACAGCACCCTCTACATTAACAAACCTCAGTATTTATAGAACACTGCGATGTCAGAGTTATATTTATTTAATTAAATGGGGAAAAAGGAAGCATCTTGTATTTAATTTTTTACATAATCATTTATTTACTTTGGATTGCAGTCAATAAGTTTGTTGTGGTTTGTGTTCAAATCATGTGAACATGCCTTTTATCTTTGGATAATGATGTTGAATTTCCACCAAACTCTATGATATTAGTAACATCAACTGCTCCTTGAAATTTTCACACTTTATTGAAGTAATGGTTCAATTGTGGCCACAAAATGCTAGTTCTTGCTTAGAAACAAAACAATATCAATGACTCTAAACTTAGGTATTCATTTTTTTTCACACTAAACTCCATTTACTTACATAAAAGTAAATGGAGTTTAGTGTGAAAAAAAATTAATACCTTTGTTTAGGATATATTACCACTCCATTGTCAACAGCTTCATAAGTACAATATTTAATATCAATGACTATCTGCAGAAAAAGTTTGTTCAAACAAATTTACTTATTCAACTTGACAGATAATAGTCTGGCACTTTTCCTAAGAGCATTTGCATAATATCTATATTTTTTCAAAAGTTTGCAGGTTAAATTTGCATTTAATATGCTATGATGAATCTGAATGCTTATGCAATGATCACATTATATAAGTAATTCAGCAAAGCTTTCTTTATTCTGAATATTTATCTTATTGTTGAAAAGCAGGTCGGGCCAGCAAAATAGTCTTTGCAGAACTGGGAAATAGCCATGGAAATTCTGTAAATTAAGTTCGTTTGAAGTAAACATTGACCATATTTCTTAATTTATTTGTTTGCTCTTATTTATGAAGGGTTCTGTATGTTCACGAGTTAAAATGTCTTTGTCATCATCTTTTTATTGAGAAAAGGACATATTTAATAAACTTTACACGATATCACTTATAGGATTCATAACTAATGGAAACTTGCTCATGCAGGATCCATAGAGTTGAAAGTAACAGTAATTACTTCCTTCTGCCTGCAGGAGGCAGTTCTCCACTCCATAGAGTACAACCCATGCTAGTAGTTGTGACTTAACAGTTGCCTTTGCAACCCAGCTACCTGAGCCTGCTAGGTATATGCTTTGCAGTATTAATGACAAATCTCTGCACTCTTATACACTGGAGCTTATACATGTTATCATATTTAATTGTTGCATCACTTTCATTTCCAGTTACATTATTTTATAATTTTTGCGATTTACATTTGTACTTAGCCTATAAATGAAAATATATTAATGGAGTAGATATTTGGTGAAGTGCACCTTCACCTGAATAGCTATCCCTGGTAAATTCAAGCATTATTTTTCTATGGCACTACATGATAATAAAAAAAACAAAACATAAAATACTAATGTAATATGTTGTAAAGATGCAAAAACAACAATAATAGAGATAATAAGTTATTTAATAATAACTTACATAATATGGTGTATTTAATACTATCCTAATGGTATTTATTAGGTTGGTCCTGGTAGTGTAGTGGTAACCATACTTGCCTCCTAAACCCAAGATTGCAGGTTTAATCCTGGCGATGGATTTTTTTCAGGCGTAAAAATTGTAAGTATGGCTTCCTTCAGAAGGGAAGTCAAGCTGTGGGTCCCATGTCATAGATTTACAGCATGTAAAAGAACCTCAAGCCTGAAAGAAGAGGTCTCTGAGTAAAATTTTTCAGCCATTTCAAGCCCTGAATTGAATGGGATGCTGATGACCTGAGCTGTTAAAGAGCGTCCTTAAATAAACGAAACCAACAAAAAAGTATTTGATGGAAAACAACACTTTATTATTTAGCAAGGCCCTCTAGTCAACTTGTGGATCTGTAGTCTTTTGGTTAGTCCTATTTTCTATCCTATGATATTTCCTCCAATAGTTACAGGGTGATGTGTCACCAGGAATGGTTTTAACATTTATGGGTGGATGATTTTAATGGAGAGTTCATTGATTTGTCGGTATGGGTGGTGGAACAATTAATTAGGGAGGCTCATCGATTTGTACGATTTGATTAATTAGGAAGGAGTCAAAGTGTGGGCCTCTAATATTTGGGCCAGCTGTCTTGAAGTTCTCCTCCTGGTGCTCACTCCACTCACAGATTCTATATATTGAAATGCCTTGGCTGCTGCAGTCTAAGTGTTATCACTCCCTTTCCAAGTGGAAATAATAACAGTCTCCAGGGTTTTTGTTAGCTTTTCTTGATCATAGATCAAGGGGAGAAAGAAAGATTGACTGAGGTGAAAGATAATGCACCAAGTTAAATGGGATGTGCGGTTTATTAATAATTGTTTTCTTATGTATTGCATGCCTCACTGTCAGCCAAGAAGACAAAGGGATGCCATGAAAGGTACATTGTTGTATTTTTGCTACCGGAATTATCTTCTAAAGTATGCTGTAACATATCTAATGGCAGTCTGAGTTATACTCTGTTTCTCTTTACTGTACATATTCACTGTTCCCTGCAGACAAATATATGTCCAAAATAATGCATTGATCTGTTTCACAGTTTATGCTAGACTGAAAACACTTGTGCGAGCTGTTTGTGTTATGAATTTAAACTCATTCTATGGCTTCGCATCTCAAAATTACTATAATCAGCCACAGCCTCAGATCTTGAAGTCACTTACCGATATCCGTCCAGCCTCATGGCTCAAAGCTACTTGCAAAAATCAATAAAGAAGTGCTCAAAATCATTTCTTAACACACTTTTGAATTCCAACAGTTAGGATGCTGAGATACTTTTAAATTTAACTGATGGAAGCTTCTGGAACATTCAGTTGAACCTAGCCTTCTTATTAGCTACTAAACTTAACTTAGCGAAGTTTCTCAAACATTCAGTTGAACCCAGCCTTCTTATGGGCTACTAAATATAACTGATTGAAGTTTCTCGAATATTTATTTTACTCCAGTCTTCTGACAGGCTATTAGGCTTTAACTGCTCAAAGTTTCTGGAATTTTTGTTTTAGTTAGCCCTCTGACTGGCTACTAAACCTTTTCCTTACTGCTCTTCTGATTCATCCTGGAAGTGATCTTTGTGAAACAGGTTTGTTTATATGGGGACTTTAAATTCAAAGTCCCTTTAAACCGATGCATCTCTTTTTCCTTCTGTGCAAACAGCCTTCTCAACAACTCTTTAGATAGCCCTTTAACAAGTCAAGCAATACATGGGCTTCTGTCCCTATACAAAAGAAAACCTTGGCTTTCTCTTTGCTCTTTTGTGAGAGTCCCCTGTGGGCATAACATTATTAGGCATATAGTTACTGTACACAATTTTCTCTGTACCTTAACATGTACATAAATGTATACTGTTGCATTTTCGTATAATTTTTGTAATTTAATTAACAGATAAATGTGCTTCTTTCTGAAATTATTATGTACAATAAATATAGGTGATTGCTAATATTAATTATAAGAATTTTAACTCAATAACTATAATTATTAACACTATAAAGATGAAGTTGACTTTACTGTTTCATACCCAAACAGTAATTTTTTCTGTGTAATGTTGGCTATACTGGATTTGTTCTGTTATGCCATGTAATCTTTAGCAATGTTGGACAAATCAATTAATAGACAGATGTTGATATAAGAAGATTATTTCATCCTCTATGTGAATGAATATTACCTGGCCCCTGTTACCATTTATGTAGATATTATTTATTTAATCTGATTCAGTAAAAATGAAACTATAAAAGTGAGCAATCTACAGTTTTAAGACTTTGTTATGAAAACTTTGGAGGAAGAAGATGCTTTCAGTGCAGTTGACTTGTTTTCATTTAAAAGTTCAATCTGAAAATAGTTCTAAAACTGAAAATGAAATGTTCCATGAGAAGTAGAATGTGTCACTATCAAAGGTAACAAAAGGTAAAAATGGATATTTGTGGTCAAAAGAACCATCTAAGATAAGGAAAATAAAAAATTACCACATTGTAAGTATTTCTAAGGCTACAAATGTCAACGAAATGATTGTAAATCTTGCCTGTGAAGAATTTCAAAGCACAAATGCAGAACATCAGTTTGTTCATGATAGAGATGTACAAGATACATTAGCAGTAAATGAATTACTTTATATGGCAAAGAGTAGAAAAGATAGTCACCTCAACATTTAGGACATGTAAGTTGGCTCTTCACGTGTAATGTCTAAAATGCTGTTCAGTTTTCTTCTATGTTGTCTGATATTTGATGACAAAGCAAAGAGAAAGAGAGAAGACAAATTTTTACCTATTTGGGACCTCTGGGCAGCTTTTATGTCCTGACAAGTTATTCTCCTTATATGTATGTAACAGTTGATGAGCAGCTACATTTGTCCTTTTTGGCTATACAGCTGTTTCAGAATTTGGCCACACAAATTCCAAGTATACTAAAGGGAAATATAGAGAAATATGATTTAATTTTATGTCATCTAAACACTCTTAATGCTTCACTTACTTGTCATAAAATGTGGTACATGTTTTGAAGACATTCGTCTTCATCCTCGGCCACAGGATGACTGATTGGAGACTCGATTGGACCTGTAGATGTACGGTTTTTCCCTGGTGGCACCTTGATGAAACTAAAGTTTGTGTTTCCTACTTCCAGAATGTCAAAGTTCATTACACGATCTCTGTGTTTGTAAATGTGAATTTTTTTCCCATGTAGCCAATTCTGTAGATCCCTGTACTGCTTTTAACAATTGTACTTTTTTAATTATGTCATGATTTTCTGTCCAAAAATGATATGCTACAGCTGACTTTTCTATCTGTTTGTATTTTATGTTCCTAAAATGTTCTTTTAAACGTGTGCCTATATTTCTTTTTGTTTTTCCAATATAAATCTTATCACATTCTGCACAAGTTATCTTATAAGTACCTGCTTTTTCTTCATGTGGGGTACTTTCATCAACATTGTCCTTTAGAATATTTTTCAAACTATATCTATTGATAGGTGCCAATCTTATATTGTAATCTTTAAAAATATTTTGAAACTTCTTCATTGCCCTTGGATGAAATGTAAATTTTTTAGAAACCAATTTATTTTTATCTAGTGAAAGTGTGGTGGTATCTTTTATCAATTTCTTCCTTTGAAACTTTTGTTCTTTTTTGTGAACCAATTTCTTATTAAAACCATTTTGAATGGCAATTTCTTCTATCTTTTTATATTCTTTAAGAAATTTTTCTTTGCCAATTGGTAAGTTCACCAATCGATGTGTCAAGCTATTAAAAACTGCATGTTTATGTGTTATGGGGTTAAAACCATCTGCCTTTATGTGATTTTCTGTATGTGTATCTTTTCTGTATATACCAAAGCTCAAATTTTCTTGATTCTTCATGATTTTGATGTCTAGAAAAGGCAACGTGTCATCTATTTCTGTTTCATATGTAAAAGAGATATTTTTATCTTGTATGTTCAAGAGTTTTAAGGCATATTTTTAAATTTTGGTATAGATATGTAGACAATATTTTTTCCATAGTGAACAAAAAATTGATTGATAATGCCTTAAAACTCTACAGACATAAAATTAAATCAAATGATTAGCTTCACTGTGTTTAGTTCCATATATAATTTTTAATTAGAGAAATATTTTGAGATAGGGAAGTTGGGGCCAAACTGAAAAGATTTTTGGAAATTATGATACTGGATGTTAGTGGGGATAATTGATATTAAAGTAAAGCATTTATTGTCATAAATGTTCATTTTCACTCCCTTAGTGGGGAAAATCTTTTTGCCAGTAGTTATTAGAACTTATGTCAAAGATATGGGCATTGCCGTCTTGGCAAAAATTTGCTTCAAGCAACATATGCAGGCCACGGATAACAATATAGTGCAGTTTTACCTTTGTAAACTAATGAGAAAGGGAGTCATTCACTGTGCATTTACTTAGTTGGTATAGTGTTGACCGCCTTCTTCTTCTTCTTCTTCTTCTTCTTCTTCTTCTTCTTCTTCTTCTTCTTCTTCTTCTTCTTCTTCTTCTTCTTCTTCTTCTCCTTCTCCTTCTCCTTCTCCTCCTCCTCCTCCTCCTCCTCCTCCTCCTCCTCCCCCTCCTCCTCCTCCTCCTTCTTCTTCGAATTGCTACAAGTGTAATTTCAGTTAATGCTTTTTAGGTCCATTGCTAAATCTTTGTTTAGCTCTTCCACCACAGGTATAGAAATGAGTAGTAATAAATTATCTAATAAAGGTTAACTGCTACTATAATCATAAAACTGCACATGTTGAATGTTGTGCAGGGCTTACATAAGCTGTAGGCTGATAGTTGACTACTCCTAGTTTTAATTGTGGAAGATATGAGTAGAGGGAGATAGAAAAGTTTCATAAGCTTTAACTGATGGCTGATTATATACCCTGTGCTACTGTAACATAGCTCAACAACGATTGAGGTGTCCGTCAGTATACACTCAGCTTGGAGATGGTATATTTTTGATGTTGTCACAAATTCCTACTTGATCCCTGGTGGCTAGTGAGAGATTGTAGGATAGAGGTGCATGGTCTAGGGCTAAATTACACCCTCAGGAAGTGCCAGGTGATCTGGTCTTCTAAGAGATAAGCCAATGAAGTCCAGTGAAGAAAGAAACAGAGTTTATTGTTAAAGTCAGCCAAAACTCGTAACAACCTCCTAGCTCTTCATAGTCTAAACCATCTCCTCCTGCCTCCCCTGTCCAAGCTAACCTTTATATCTAAAATGCATAACAAGTCAGCTGGATACCAACAAGAACAAAAAGGAGATAATATAGGAGGTTTTAAGTTACTATGTTACAAGTACTTGCTTATCCCTAACATCATAATTTAGTATACATACTAAATAATTCACACGTGTTGCCTCCAATATATACCTGCCACAATTGTTGTTATAGAAGGCTTCTTATCCTTATATCCTACTCAACTTATATTTACCAACCAATTCACACATAAGTCACTTGTTACACACACCTGCCACACACTTTGCTATATCTTCTACATCACACTTAATCATCCTAATACAGTTAGATACATGTTATTGCTACTCATGCTACATTGTTTTAACCTTAATCAGAATCCTAAATTTTATTCATTTTTAATGGAGCATGGATTTGTTTGCCAAGGCACATTGTTGTTTGTATGAGGATCCCACCTTAAAATATCTACATTTGTTTTCTATTTGAAAATTTTGTTTGATTTTCTTATGTGTTTACATTGTTCACAATGATTGATTCATAGCACTAAAAGACAGACAGACAGACAGACATGCACACGCATGCTAATGATAATTTTCTCATATTTTACCTTTTTCTTCAGGTAAAGGGCATTAATCATTGGCGTCTAGGAGCATTACGTTCTCAGCTAAGCTTAGAGTCCCCATTAGATGATGCCACGCTCACCAATGGTACTGCACCATCTACACCTGTAATGCCAGTTGCTAATGGAACACTTCCTGGTATGATTGTATATAATTATTTACATTGGCTAGATTTTTCTATTTCATCATACTGTACAGTAACAAATAAATATATTTATTGATTAAAGGGACAAATACAAGCACAAGAAAAGTAACACCTCCACAGAAGAACTTAGCAAATGGGTTCCTTCCAGGAAAGGATATATTTGAACTCCTATCAGCTTATTCTCCCCGTCCTGTTGTAGAAGAGGATTTCCTTGGTGAACGTAATGGGAAGGCGGCTATGCGCATTGCAACATGGAATTTTCAGGATTTCACACTGGATAAAGTTGAGAATCCTGGGGTGAAAGAAATTATGTGCAGAACTGTTCTGGAAAACAGGTAAGTTTGTACTCCAGCCTCAGAACAAGTTTTACTAAATCATCTCATGTAGGCTTAAGTATGCAATGCCCTATCATCACTCATCCATCCCCAATGGCTGTGAACCTTATCCTATGAATCTTATTTCTTTTCAGAATAAGGAAGTGGCCAGCTTTGCATATTGACTTATGAACAAACTTGTTACAATTTTATAAACTTTTTTCAGATATATTTTCCACAAATTCATAAAATGGCTCCAAAACATAATCAATGTATCTGTGTAATGTGCCGTGCATCAATTAAGTAGACTCCACATATGGATTTATTTATTTTCTTAAAAGAGAACAGATGTTTAATGTACTGTTGTTGGACACTAGAGAATAAGCCATGATATACCTGTTCAGGCGCTTGCACAATTGGCTCATCCCTCTGATCACATGACTTGTCTGTTAGAGAGAGGTAGCTGCCTGTCTCCTGGCAAGAAAACACTCGAGCTTTGAGAAATACAAACATTTCTTTTCTTAGCCTGCAGGAGCTATTCTTTTGGTTTCAAAGTTTAACAAGTGAGTTAACTTAAATTATGAATGCCCTTTTGGCCATTATTCCTCCTGCAGTGCTTGAACATTAGGTATTTGCAGTTTTGTATCCATTTTACTTTGAATTTATAAATGAGACAAGGACATTAGGCCAATGCTTGAATGGGGGTTAAATTGATATTCTTATTTATTGTGTATTTTTGGATAATGGTATTTTCTTGCATTTTCATGATGATGATAAATTACGCATAGAATGGAAGGTTCTTAAAATTATTTGCTAGATTATTTGATGCCAATTTCGTTTCTCTGTTGGTGTTATGTAAAGCATTAGCAGGTATAGCAAAGGTTCCTATAAGTAATTCTTTCTTGTCTATTTTATGATATTGTTAGTCCTTATAATCTGTATTGTTATGTTTCAATTATAAGATTTATGGAAATGTTATTACGAAAGTTTTCAGAGAGGAAAAATTAATGTTGACCTACTTAAAAGGAATATGGCATATTGTAATCCTATCCCTGTTGAGTGAAATGGTACCAGGTAGTACCCTTCCTACTCCAAAATTCCAGAATGTGAAGATAAACAACCCCTCCTGTGCACAGTGTCATGGTGAAAAAAATGGTATGCAAAAACAATGCATATTATTTAAGGATATTGAGGCTGCCTTCCAGATTGGATCACCAGCAATATAAAAATTCCTGCACAATCATCTTCGTATCTTTGGGTGCCCCACAGCTTGACAGAGGCACAAAAGTGCAACTGAGTTGAATGGGTAAAGAAATGCTACAGACATTTAATGGAGAGAGCTCAAGGTGTATTTCTGATATCATAGGTAGTAAAACATGCACGAATTTACCAATTTGACCTGAAGACCAAATAATAGTTGGCAATTTGGATCCTTCCAAATGATAATCCACCAACTAAAGTGAAGAGAGACCAAAGTGTTTGGAAGAAAATAGTGGCACATTTTCTTCAAAAAGTGGCCATGTGGCCACAATTCCTCTGGAAGAATAAGGGATGGTTATTGTTCAGTGATACACAAGTTTTTGAAAAGCTCTGAGAATGCTGTCCAAATAGGACTGAGGAGGATCCTGCTTCACCTTGACTCATTCACTCACACGGACTCATAGCTCCTCTCTTCAGTCCTGACCTGGCTCCATGCAATTATTTTCTCTTCCCCATGTAAAAAGTTGCAAGCGAGTGTGATTTTCCAGCACTGAAGAGGCTGTGTCTGCACATGAAAATGAACTTTTCATCCTTGAGATAAATGAGTAGAGGGGTGCTTTCATAAGTAGTTTTGAGGGTGAGAAAGTGTATAGAGGGTGGTATAGAGTAGTTTGAAAAGATGCAACAGTTGGAATGAGTTTATCTGCTCTCAATTTGACATATATAAAAACTTTCGTAGTGACCTTCGTACCAGCTGATCAAGTTAATTACATTAACATAAGCTAATAATTGCAATAACATAAAGATCCCACCTTAAATCACCCATTTCCTTCAATCTCTTGTTCTTATCTTGTAACAAACCAATAGGTCAATGTTGGTAAAATTATATACAATATAGGGATATCATAGCCATCTAGGACAGCAGTAACATTTTATCTCCTTCCTATTCTTATTTCAAATGAAATTCTTCTAAAGAGGCAATTAGGAAGTTGCCATACTAAGAAAAGAAAAATGATAAGTAGAGCAAGTGCTTTCTGCCTTCTCATCTGGAGACAGCCAGCCAGCTCTCTCTTGCAGAAGAGTAATATGACCGAAGGGAGGAGCCAGTTGTGCAGGCACAAGATTAGTTATATGTCTTGGGTTATTCTCTAGTGTGTAAGAATGGCACAGTAAACATCTGTTCTCATCGGGGAAAAATAAATCCATGTGCAGAGCCCATCTAATTGATGCACATCTTGGGTGTTTTTTAAATAGCAAATCCCACGATTGATCATGCCAGATATTAAATATTTTACTCAGCAAATATAAGTAACTTTATTACCATTTGCTGACTTAGATATATCTTTACATAAAAATAATTGTGCTTCTGGTTTTTATATAATGTTCATGTATAAAATGTAACAAGAAAACTTTAAAAGTAATGGAAACAGGAGGTGTATTCGAGAGAATATAATGTTAAGGGATTTTTGGAAAGAAGTGTGAGAGAATTAAAGACATAGAATGACCAAAATATTGGGTATTTTAAGAAGAAAAGTTTCATAAAGCTGCACAAAGAATTATAAACAGAATGAGGTAGAGAAAAATATGTGTATACATGAGGATAGGTCCATAAGTTTCTGGCCTTGCCGATAAGGATTATCGGCTTCACAAAATCCTTATCTGGTGTCATACCTTATCTGTTAAGTAAATAATTGCAGCTGTAACTTCTGCTCTGCTGTGTTCAGTTCAGATATAGTTGCATAAAGAAGGCTATGTGTAGAAGATTGTGACATGTTCAAAATGGAGTATCCAGCAGTTATTAAGTTCTTCACAAAAGAAGGACTTACTCTAAATGAAATTAGACAGTCATTGGATGATGTATATGGGGAGCATCCCCCTCATATTCTACTGTAAAAGAATAGAATGGGCCAAACTTTTTCAAATGGGTCCAGAAAGCATTGAAGACAAAGATCATGCAGGTTGGCCCTATGAGGTGCTCACTACTGAAAACATTGCTTTTGTGGAAGGAGAAATTATGGAAGATCGCTGGCTCAAAGTTACAGAAATAGCAGCAAGGTTGGGCCTTTCTAAAACAACAGTCCTTTCAATTATTCCTGAACATTTAAACATGAATAAGGTTAGTGCAAGACTTCTTTCCTCAGTCCAAAAGCAGCATGAGTCATCTGTTGTCAGGCATTTTTGGAGCCCTGCCATGGTAATGAGAGAGAAGTTCTGCAAACCATTGTTATGGGAGAAGAAACTATGGTCCTCTACTATGATCACTTATCCAAAAGAGAATCAATGGAGTGGCGTAAAGCTGGCAAAGCACTGCCTCTAAAGGCCAATGTCACTCAGTCAACCAAGAAGATCATGGCCACAATCTTTTGGGACTGTAAGGAACACTCTTCATTGACTTCAAGGAGAGGAACACCACAGTAAATGGGGAGTACTATGCTGCACAGACTACATGCATCCATCAAAGAAAAAAGGCAAGGAAAGCTGAGTGGTGGTGTGCACCTTCTTCATGACAATGCTCCTTTGCACAAGCTCTTGTTGCAAAGAAAGCTGTGAAGATATATGGCTTCAAGGAGATCAACCACCCACCCTACAGCCCAGATTTAGCTCCCAGTGACTATTTCCTCTTCTCAAAACTCAAGAAGGACCTGTGATGAGGAAGTGATGGATGCTGTTTATGCCCATTGTGCAGGCAAAACTTCTAACTATTTGGGGGGGGGGTTGAAATGGTAAGTCAAAGATGTGAGAACTATATTGCAATAAAGGGTAACTATATTGAAAAGTGAAAAATAGTTTTTATCTTTGTCATATCTAGAAAATGGTTAGGCTAGAAACTTATCGAACTACCCTCCTACATGTATGATAAATTAGGTAGAAATGGACTGGCATGGTCAAGAATGTGTTTGGTGAAACCGAGAGGTTTAAGAAAAGATGATGATAATCATGTTCTGTATTTGGTTGGTTGCTAGTGGCAATCTGGAATTCTGATATTTATAATTGTTTCCCTAGCTTCCGAATAAGGAGCTTCCAAATTGTTTTTCATTCATTTGTTACTATCTAGTTCTCTGCATTTCAGTAGATGTTCTTTGTATAAGATAGTATTCTCATCCTTATACAGTGGGCAGTGGCTATCCTTGATTAATTTCATCCTGAAGAGATGTTCTGACAGGTAATCATGCCCAACAATTAAGCGGAATTGGGCAACCTCAATTTTTCTTGGTTTCAATAAAATTGTTTGAAAGTATTTAGATCTTCATATGGTTTTCCTTTAAGTTTTTGTTGTTCTTGTTCACTGATTAATCTTTTTATGAGTTTCAATTTAGAGGGAAATTCTAGTTCAAAAGGTGGCTACAATTTTATGGTGGCTCTTTTTTTTGCTAAAGTATCAGCAATCTAGATATCACTTCTTTTATTTATTTTAAATCTAGTCTATACAGCTTTTGTAAAGCTGCTCTAATGTCCATTATTTCACCATCAAAATAGTTAGCATACTGTCCCAAAGGTGTTTATTGAGAGAATTCTGTACAGTATATTCCAAAGCCTGCTTCTCCATTTTTTAAGAGATCCATCTGTGTACACTCTACACTATGTATCAGTCAAATAATAGTTTAGTGTACTAAGTGCTGTCAATCTTAATACCTCAGGTGGGTTGTTCTTCTTGGAGCCCTTTGTATCCAGATTTAGTTTCACATTGATATCTATATATTGCAAAGGATCAATTGGTATAATGACAGGTTTAGGGCTTATTTTTAAAGTCTAAATCTTCTTTCTCTGCATAATTTTTGAGATTCTGTTGTGTTTTTAATCATTGTATGCTGTCAGGAATGTGAAATCATTTATTCCTGTGTTGATTACTCTTTAATTTTTGTACCAGTATAGTCGTTTTAATATCTGTCTTTATTTTAATTGGCAGGTTGTTAGTTATGCTCTGCTCTGCATTGTAGCAATTGGTGTTGTTTTTATGGCTCCTGTTATTATTTTTAAGGACCTAGATTGTATTGTATCCAATTTAGTTTTAAGTTGGTTATTTATTGTGGACATTATCTCACTTGCATAGAGCAGATTGGGCCTTAAATATTTTTGTACGTGTCTTTTAGGAGACCTATAGATCCTTCCCGTTTGACGCCTGCTAGTCTTCTTAATATGTTGTTCTTCTTATTCACTTTATTATTTATATTGTCAAGCTATTCAGAGAAGGAAAGTTTTTTGTCAAGTGTTATACCAAGATATTTAGTATGTTCTTTCTCTTGTGGCAATTCATTATTGATTTTAAGCTCTAAATCATCTGTATTGTGTTGAAGACTGAAAAGCTGGAAAACTATCTTTTTGCTTAAGTAATTTTTTTGTCAGAGATTTTCACAGTGAAATATATTATAATATGACAAATTATTGTTATGAAATCACTCAAATTTCACTAATTTTGTTCCACTTACTTGGACATGTTCCAAAGGTGGTAAGTTTCAAAGGCCAGTAAGTGGAACAAAATTAATGAAATTTGAGTGATTTGGTAACAATAATTTGTCATATTATCTTTTTGCTGTTTATTTCAATATTGCTGATGGATGCCTATGTTTCCCTGATATTGATAATTTTCTGCATTTCATGTTATAGTTTTTTGTAGTGTTGTTTAGCCTGCTTATTGTTTTAACTAATCCACATGGTGATATCCTGCAGCAGTTTTAATGGGGGGAGGAAGGGGGAGATAGATGATGGATGGTGGTTTTAATTAATTATGATTGAATAATATTTGTGAAATCAAATGAAGTTCTTCTTCTCTCCCCCCGCTGCCTCGATGCATCGTTCTGCCTCGGCTAGCTTCTTGTATTTGTGTACAGCTGGATATTTTGTTACCTTTTCAGGTTAATGGGTGGAAATTGTGGGGAACTAGGGAATATGTAAACAAAGTTCAAGACTGAAGATGATGCTATTTATTTCCTCTTGTCACTAGTTCAATGTAGAAGATCGCTTTTCTAAGTTCTATTGGATGATATTTATTATTACTTCCCCCTAACCAAACTAATTGTCTATTGCAACAAATTTCCTTCTTTTAATTTTGGTTAGTTCAAAAGGTCTTTATTCTTTATATTAAAATTCACTCTTCTGGATCACAATTATCTACGTTTCAATATCACTTGGATCTTTCCTTTACTCAGGGACTGACCATTACTGTCTGATTCCTTCTCTCCACCTTGACGGCTCTACACTTACTGCCCTGTAGCTTCGGACCTCCCCTTGGCCTTCATATTAACCTGATTTCCTTTTCTCCCTTATGGTTCACACAAGTGTAGAAATCTGGCTTTTTTCACTTTCTGTTCAGCAAAGGTCTCCTACTGTTCCCTTCTTTAGGCTAACTAAAAATGAAAGTTAACAGAAACTCTAGAGAGGCGGCCTTTTCTTATACAAAAACGACTTCTGGTCATCAGTTCTTTGTCTATTGCACAAAACATATTCACTCTCTGTATATTGTCTGGCATCTATTCTAAAAGGTCTGTCGCCAGACTTTCACTTCTGTTACCCAAAAAATACACAAAATAACTAAACTACTAACATAATACATAAATTACACACACTGTCTGTAATACTATTTATAATATCTTTGATTGATAATATTAATATTTTGTAGTATTTTAATTAGGGATGTCATCTCATTGTTACGGCTTCAATCATCTGCAAATAATCCCATATTTGCCTTTGGGAAATCAGCTAATATTTTGTTGATGTCATCTATGAAAATGTTAAAAAGAATTGGACTGGAGACAACACTTTGAGGAAGCCTTACTTTGGTCATATGCCATTTAAAGAGGACATTATTTCATTTTACAGCTATGCACCTTTGTGACATGTTTCCTCTTATTCTAATATTACTTATTTATAAATAAGCTTCTCTCTCCATACTTTGTCAAAAACATTTTTGAAGTCAACAAAGAGAGTAAGCATTGTTTCTTTTTTTGTTTACAGGCATTTTTAATATCTTGTGTTAAATGTTTAACCTGATTGATTGTTGAATAGTGCGTTCTGAAACCTGCTTGATGGTTTAAAAGGAGATAATGAGATTCCAAATAGTAAGTTAATCTTGTAATGACCATTTTCTCCATTGTTTTGGCAAATATGGAGGTTAAGGATATAGGCCTTTGTTTTTCTTTTTAATTGGAATGATTATGGCCTTTTTCCATATAGCAGGAATGCTATCTTTACTTTCCAGATCTTGTTGAATATGTTCAGCTATCTTCTTGGCTCTTCACCCTGAATTCTTGATGTATTCAATATGAATTTTGTCTGGTCCTGGGCTCTTTTTGTTATTAAGAGATAATATTGCTGGTTGAGTTCTTGAGCAATTTTATAATGAGTGGAAATCTGTTGACTATGTCTTTATCATGAATGAGGACTTTGTTGTGGATAATAAGAGGTTCTTGCTGTGTTTGTTGGACATTGTTTTATGTATTAATATATACACAAATTATATACGATGGAGATATTTATCCCAAACATAAAACTGATACAAGGAATCACATGTTTGCTAATTCAGGCTACATCTTACTTCTGAGGTGAAAAGGATGATTACAGAGACTCAAATTACCAAGTATTTAGAATTGCCCAAATTAATGCTCAATGTAGTAAACTAGTAATGTCTGAAATTAAAAGATTGCTGGAGAACTAAATTTAGTTATCTTTATTCAGAAGCCATATTCTTTTAGAGGAAAATTAACTCATACTCCTGTCAAGGCACAGGTAATAAGTACCTGAGAAAATCCCATGGCAACCACAATTATAAACAACTTGAAGCTCCAAATAGTCATCAGCATCATACAACTAAATGACTCTCATACAAAGTGCATCGAAATTACATGAAAGTGGAAAATTTATCTAGCTAATCAGTACTTTCAATACAGTCATCCTATAGAACCTTATTTATATACAATTAGAAACATTAATGGAACATTTTTGGACACAGAAATACTACATACCTGTGATGCTAATGCCAAGTACGATTGGTGGCATAATGAATTAAAAGATGAATGAGGAGAAAAGTTGGAAAAAGTCATTTCTGAATTAAGTTTAATTGTTATAAACCAGGCCAACAATCTGCCAATGTTTGAAAATCGCACAGGGGCAACATCCAACATTGACATTATGTATGTAACACCAAAATAGTAAACACAATTACCAATTGGAAAGTTGGACAGGATTATACTTGTATGACCACAGATTAATTTATTTTGATTACGTATTAGAGAGGACATAGAAGTGAATCGATACAAAAAGACATAATGTATAACTATTCACTTGCCAACTGGATAAAAATGAGAAAAGTTTTTAACCATCTACAGTTAAATTATACTGAGCACTCTGTTGAACAAGAAGCGGAAAGATTAGCCAAAATTTGCATTTTCTGGTTCTGTATCAATTTCAAAACCTAAAAAATATACAGATAAAGTTTGGACTGATACATTACAAAAAGCAGAAGAAAAATGAGGAAGACTAGAAGAATATACCAGAAAACAATAATAGAGGTGAACGGGAAAATAACTTAAAAAATATAGGAAAGCAAATGAAAGATTTAAACATTTATTAAATGAGACTAGAAATAACTCCTGGCAGAAATTTGTATAAAATAATCTAGATACTAACATCTGGGGTACTGCATACAAAATTATTATGGAAAAAATTTAAAACAAACAGACATTTTAACTACTCTCAATAAATATGATGGAATAATGACAACTACTTAGGGAGATTCAATTAATGTTTTAATAAACAAACTTCTACCTGATGATGACCTCATAGAATGAAGTACTAAACACATTAAAAAGAATCGGTATGAATCATGCTCGAGTCATATATCCATTTGTCATCTCTGAATTCAGTCTCACCATTAATCAACTCAAAAAGAAAAAGGCTGCAGGACCAGATGTGATATCAAATGAGGTACTCATCTGTTTCCATGAAGAAACAACATAATTTCTCTTTAGACTGTTAAAATAGCTGTATTTGGCAAGACTGTATTCCATTGTGCTGGAAAATAGCCAAACTAATTATATTAAAGAAAGGTTTTGATAAAGACCATAAACAGCCAAAATCTTACAGCCCTATTTGTTTACTTAATACAAGGTGTTTGAGCACTTAATAGCAAAAAGAATAACAGAATTTAGAACAATGACAGGTATAAATAATCAACAATATGGATTCAGAAAAAGAAGGTCAGAAAATGCAACTATTGAAGTAATTAAAACAGTTGAATCATCAAATTATATGTTATGGCCATAATAATTGCTATTTTGGGTCCTTTGATAGCATATGGTGGCTCTTTTTGTTTGAAAGTTTATGAGGAAAGAATTTTCCAAAATGCCTGTATACCCTGTTAAAAGATTATTATTTAAATAGGTATATAAATAGGTATATAGGTATATAAAAAGCACAGGAGGTGATTTTTTTTTTTTTTTGAATGGTGTTTAACACCCATTTTTACTGCTGTGGCACCACAGGCGGTGAACACTGGTGACACATGAATTGAAACGATAAATTGGGAAAGGATTTTTTTTTTAAAGGAAGGAAACGTTCCAGGCCTAAGTTTAGGTTATCTCCCTGACATTTGCCAGCCATGGGGACTGAGGAAAACCTGGAAAAAACTTCAGTGAGGGAGGACTGTCATGGTGAGATTCAAACCCCAGACCTCCCGCTCGGCCACCCGTGGCGAGGTGATAAATAAACAAATAATGAAAGAGTGTCCCCAGAGTTCGGTCCTTGTGCTGATCTTTTGGGACATTGTCTTGGAAACACTTTTGGATACTTTAAATAAAAACATTAATGTACTGAATACCATTCCCTACACCGACAATGTTATATTTCCAATTGAAGGAAATAGCAGGAAACAAATGGAAGAACAGGCAAATAATCTAACTTTAGTTTTAAAAACATAGTGTATAAATTCCAAACTACAGATTGCTCCTGCCAAATCCTGTTATGTGCTCCTGAAAGGAAATTTAAAAAGAGACCTGTTCATAAAATACAATAATCAAGTAATCATAAGAAAAAGAGAAGTGAAGTACTTAGGATTATATTTGGATAAAAAAACATACTGATTTTGTCAAATCAAAATCTGAGAAAACAATGGTGCAATGGTAAGAATTCAAGAATTATACAGTCAGAATTCAAAGTTCCATTAAATGCAATAACAATTTACCACAATTGCATATTTGCAGCCATAATCACATATAGGGCAGGGGTGTGGGCAACCAGGATGCATAATAGAAGTTTAAAAAATAATTAAGAAGCACACACAGGAAAATCTATTAAGATACACAGGAGCGGTTAGCACCACATCTATCCTAGCCCGCCTTGTAGCCACCATAATTTGGCTGATAGGTTTATTAATATGCTTAAGGGAAGCAATATACTGATTTAAGAAAAGAGGTTATTATAAAGTTACTGAAATAGCTGTAAGAGATTGTATTTTGACATGCTTCAATTAACCTGGCAATAAGAGTGGGATGAAATTAATCTAGGGAGAAGAATGCACAATCTATTTACTAATATCTCAGAAAGGTTTAAACATAGGCATATAAAACCAACAAAAGGCCTGATTCACTATTTAACAGAACACAGTCCATATGACACTTATTGGTGTAATATTAAAATATTAAATAATGACAACTGTAAATATTGTCACATGCAAGATACACCAGAACATGCCTATTTGAATGTAAAGGATATAATGATAGAACACAAGAGCAGAGAATGGCACTAAGTGGATATCAGATAAAATACACACTAAGAACAGAAGAATCTTGAAATCTTAGCTCACAAAATAAGCAAAATTGCCTGGGAGGAAAGAGTTGGACTGGATGAGATACAAGTACCAGTATAAGAAGAACATATAGTGAGAAGATCAGAAAGGTTATATACCATTAATTTAATAAACATAGCAACTCAGAAAAAGAGGCAGTGAGGTAAAGGGAGAGAGGAGCCAGGAAGGAAGATAATACATATTAATTACCAAGGGAGTATTTTGTTATAGCTACAGAGTTTCAAAATATAACACATAAAAACTCTAGTGAAGTGTTGAGAGAAAAATAACGTTAAGTTAATGGTTAAATTACAGATGACAATAAGTTAGGTATTAGGGTAAAAATTGTACAATATATGGTTAAATTTGTTTTACATATAATTAACAAGAATTTAATTAAATTTACATTACTTATTTGCATTATAGAAGAAAGAAATTTAAGGTAAATTATAATTATGCTGGATACCAGTACACGTTTTAGCTGGCATGGAATATTTTTGTTTTTATTTAGTTTGTAAATAATAGTGTTATTTTGTAATTTGTATTTTTGTTTTAATAGCTGGTTACCAGTTTAGGTCTGCTGGCTTTCACAATGTATGGGGATTTATAATTTTGTTTAGTTTTATGTATATGTTTTATTTTATATATTAAAGAGACATTCTTATAGTACTTTTTCTTCTGTTCTCCCTCTAGCTATTTTAATTATAATTATTATTTGAATTGCTTTTAATTTTTAGTTAGTTTTTAGATTTAAATAAATCTGAACAATAATAAATTAACAGATGTAAACAAGTCATTTTTCAAATAAAAAATAAAAGTTCTGGAATGCATGTTTTGGCATAGGAAACAAGGTACCAGGGATGTAGTATTACAGATTTTTATTTTATTTTACTCTATTATATTTAGTGTATTAATATATTTATGTGCTTTGGTGCTATTATTTCTATAGTCAAGAGAACTAAGGAATTTATTAAATGGCTCCTTAGAATTTCTTATTTCTTTGTTTAGAAGTGCAATTTTCTTTCTCCAATCTTGCACCAAGTTAGAATCTTTTGTTGCTCTGCTGTATTTCTGGTGTTATCTCGGTCTCTTTTTAATGCAGATAATCTCTGATTCTGAAAAAGTTTGTACTTAATAACCTTTCCTCTTGTATTGTTATTTTGGCAGCATTAATCCCTTTTTGGTTAACTTTATTGATTAGTTTCAGCATACTTTCCTCCATGTCAATATCTTCAAATTATTTGTCAGTTAGTTTCCGAAAAGTTATCCAGTCTGCTTTTTAGAAGTTCCTTCCCTTCATTGGTGCTTTTAAATGACTCATTTGTGACTGGATGGTTTCAGTTATGACTCTATGGCTACTACCTATGTCTTCCAATGTTCTTCTAGTGGTGTGATTTGCAATATCTGAAGAGGAATCACTATATAAGGATTTGTTGAGTCCCCAGTATAGTGAATAAAAAGTTTTGGGGTCACTGTTCTTGTGTATTAAATTGACTGCATTTGCTTCCAAAAATTATTCAATCATTTTTCCTACTGAATTGGAGATGTGTACCCCCACTGTTTTGAATGTCCATTCAAGTCTCCTATTATTAAGGTATTTCATTTAACTTCTATTAAGTCAACATTTAATTCGTGGTTATTCCGGGGACTGTATGTACCAAAAATTGTATATTTTGCATTCTGTAACCATACTTCTGATGAGAATGATTTCAGCATAGTCCATGATTTTCAGTGTAGTTGTTTTACTTAAAAGGGAGTTTTTGACTCCTACTAGTATGCCACTTGCCATTTGTTGATGTTTATGTAGACAATATATATTTTAGTTTTTAAAATTATAAAACTTTTCATTATGAATGTCAATATTAGCTTCAAGAATTATGTTTATGTAATATTTCAATTTGTCACTTTTTACTGTGAGATAAGAATGAATGAAAGTTATGTTTCAAAAGAAGAAATATGGAAGAAAATCTGGAATCATTTACCACCAGAAATAATAATAAAATGAATACTAAGTAGGACAAAAGAGGAAAATATTACAATCATGGCAAAATATTAGTAGTATGAGATAGAGTAGCTGATATTGTATAATAATCAATAACAAATGAAATTATTGTAGATAATCCCTAAGCTCCAAAGGGATGTTAAGGGAAATGGAATTGTGTAGGTTGAACAACTGAATTACTGATTCGGGATTGCAGATATGTAGATGTATTATATAGGATTTGATTTGCAATCTTTTTAGATGATGTAGAGAATAGTTATTTATTTTGTTTCTGATAGAGATTGGGGAGGTCTACTTCTGGATGCCAAATGGGAGGGGGGGTTGCCTGATGATTCATGACTTGGGCAATAGTGGAGCCAGGTCCTTCTGGACGAGCTAAAGACCTGGGATCAACTAATAGTAAAATAGTTAGATTTGTCTTTATATAAGTTTCATAGTAAAGTGAATACTGATGATTTTCAATCAATATATATTTTTGTTCAGTGTGTATAAGATCTAAATATATTTAAATTTATTTAGTAAGGTAATGTAGTAGGACTAGTTGACATTTTATTTAATTGTTTCAGAATATATTTAAATTATGTTTCTTATACTAATTGTTTGAAATAAATAAATAATATTTAAAGTGAGTATATTTTTTTATTCATATTGTTGTATCCTCGGAAAGGTTCTTTGGTTTTGTAAATATGAAAACCTACAGAGTATTTTGCTAACCTTTGCTATTTTTATTTTAAAATGCAGGGAATACTTTTGTGAGGTTGACCCAATAGGCTATTTGCTGTTGGCAAATCTATGTTAGCAAAGCGAGTTGCTGGTAAAATGGAAGCTTAATGGGTAGAAATATTATGCTTGCTCTTTCTGCATTTTCTTTTATTTTGTACATTTAATACTTTTTTGTTTGTATGTTTATTCATTATTTATTTAATAACCCAAGAAGAATGGTTAAGATATTTTTCAGATCTGTTTGCATGTCAAAGCTCTATAAAAGGGAGAATGTTTCCAGAGATAGAAAATTATTATGTAGAGATGCTAGATAGGGATATAACAGAAAGAAAAGTAGAGAAACAAATTAAAAGAATAAAAAGAAACAAAGCACCAGCAACAGATGGTATACCAGGGGAATTCCTTAAAGAATGGAGTAGAGATAAGAGTCGACTCAAGGTACTAACACTGATGTTTAATACAATAAAAGCTAAGGGATACACACCCCAAAGTTGGAGAAAAGCAATTATACAACTAATATACAAAGGTAAAGGGGACTTGGATAAATCTAGTAACTGTAGGGGTCAGCACTGTGGGAAAAATCTATACAGGAATACTGGCTGATAGGTTGCAGGAATGGGCAGAAGAATATAACATTCTTTCAGAATTTCAAATGGGCTTTAGGAAAGGAAGGCGGACGATTGATAACATATTTGTTATAAAAACTATAGTGGACAAATATTTAAAAGGTAAAAAAGGTAAAATTTATATGGCTTTTATTGACTTAGAAAAAGCTTTTGACCGAATAGAGATGAAACTATTGTGGCATAAGCTATCAGAGAAAGGGGCGAGTAAACAAATGGTCACTATTCTAAAAGGATTATATAAAGGGAATACCTTTTGCATAAAATATGAAGAAAGGGCAATAACAATGAAAGTACAGCAGGAAAAAGGATTAAGGCAAGGTTGCAAGCCAAGTCCAATGTTATTTAATTTGTTTATTGATGACATATTGAATAATATAAGCAACAATAATAATCTTTTTCTGGTAATAAATAAAAATTGCAAATCCCTGGACTTCTCTTTGCAGATGATTTGGTAATAGGCTCCATTACTGTAAATGGGTTAAAACGGTCATTACAAGAGGTAGATAAATGCTGCATAGAATGGAGTTTGAAGGTAAATAGAGAGAAAACCCAAATTCTAGCATTTAAGAAAGGCACTAAATTGAGTAAATATGTAAAGTGGAAGAAGGGAAATAAAGAACATAAAGTTGTGCGCAATTGTACATACCTGGGTATAAGAATAGATGCAGGGGGGAAATGGCAAAAACAAATGAAATCAGCACTAGCAAAAGGAAAATCAGCTATGATGGCTGTAAGGGGGTGCCTATATAAAATGCCTGAGATGGAAATGAAATGGCTGGAAAGGGTGTACAATTCGGTGGTTGAGGCCCGAATGCTCTAAGTTATTGAAATTTGGAGACTTGAAAAGGTTGGGAGGTTGTAGATCACATTCATAGGATGTTTTGTAAGGAAGTTTTAAGGCTGCCAATAGCAACAGCAAATGAAGTTGCCCAGATTGAAATGGGAAGAAGTACAAGAAAGGGAATAGTTATGGAGAGAGCTTTAAAATACTGGTATAGGATTTTAAACTTATATGATGATAATTTATTGAAACAATGCTTACAACATCAAGAAACAAGTTTACAAAACACAGGTTGGGTTAGTAGCTTGAGATATAATCTAGAAAGTAATGGATTAGGGGATATATGGAGAAAAAGAGAAATAAACCCCAAAGGTTTCTGGAAGGAAGTTAAGAAAAGATGCGAGGACATAGAGATCCAAAAAGTATTTAGTCAATTATCTGAGGAAAGGTCACTAGTCTTTTATGTCTCAATGAAACATAGCTGGGGAAGAGAGGGGATAGCCTGACTAAGAGCAGGAATATGGAGGTTAAAAGGTCAAAGAAATGGATACCCACAAGGCATGTGCCCATTATGTGGGAATAAAGAAGATGTAAAACATATAATTTATGAATGTAAAGAAACTGAGACTTGGAGAAAAGAAAGTATAAGTTTAAATGTTAGGGAGAAAAGTAATGTTAACAAAATAATAGAAAAAAACTGTAAGGATATAGGAAAATTTTTGAGAAAGTAAGAAATAAATGGAAATGGACTGTGAAGAGAAGAAAGGAACAATAGATTAGGAGAGAGTGTTCTAGAATCTGGTAGTAAGCATATGTTGTAGTGCTTTAATAAAATTAGTATTAGTAAAAGGTGGAAATTGGTAAGAACTTGGTCCCGTGGAATTCCAGTAGGTTGCTGCTGATGAACTGGGGACTGAAGTAAACAACATGGAAATTTTGCATTTTGTTTTAGTTTTATTAAAATTTAGATAAATGGAATAATACAAAATGAATTATTGTATCCAAACTTTTTTAAATGTAAGGGGTCACACCTAAAATGGTCTGGGCCAGATGAGTGGAAGCCCCTTAATAATAATAGTTTGTATTTATAATGTACTTTTTCTTGGCATTGCAATAAATTTAATTTAATTTATTTAATATTAAGGCTATGCACATATATTAATTAGAAGGATTAAGATCTGAAGATCTTGGGCCACAAACCAGAACTAATTATTCTCTTGTTGGACAATTCACTTTAGTTAGCATTAAATGTTCAGCCATATATGAAATTGCATTATCTTGCATGAAATACCCATACATTGTTCTGTTTCTGTCATGTTTGCAAGAAAATGGATTTAACATGCCATTTACATATCTCCCAGAGTTGAGTCCTTTTGCAAAATTAATGCCCTACAACAAGGCTTGTGCATATTGCACTCATTTTTCTGATTGTGCAGAGAAATTTCAAAAATATACATTGGAGATCATAGAATAGCAATGTCTATTTTTTTTAAATATTAATATATCCCAAAATACTAAAACCAAGCTAATCAATATGCATTGCAATTCTTAAGCACTTAAAATCAAGTTAGGTATGCCAAACATGGCTCTGAGCCTCCACTCAACAGGTAAACAAGAACGTATTAGTGAAAGACATGAGGGGAGAGGATGGTTCATAGCTCAGACCTGTTGTACTCCTCCCTCCGTTGTCTACAGTCCAACACCAACATAACGTCAATCTGTTTTAGTGCTTAAAAATTACAATGTCATTAATCACTAAATGTTTTCAGTTGCACTTATCTGTCAAACTAATTACAAAAACATTTTTCATAATCCTGATATTTAATCTGTTGTATCAATATCTCTTTAAAGGCAAAAATTAGAAGTTGGTGTTTTGAGCATTAGCTTTAGAAATTTTTTTTGCTATGCTAATTGCTTCAAACATTTTGGAGAATTTTCCAAGCAGTGGCCCATTCTTCATGTTTCACTCTTTTAGACCTTTTGTAAATAAAAATACTGTCCCTTTTTTTTTTTCTCCTTAAATTGAAGGATGCTGCTTTGGATGGAAATTATATTTTGGGACTTTGCAGCAAACTTTTCTGCTGAAAATTTATAGTTTTTCTTAACATAATAAACTATACATTCTATGTTTTAAATAGTACCTTTTTCTTATGATAATATGCCACTTGACAGTCAAAGAGCAAAGCGTAGACTAAATGTAAATGTATATGTGTGTGGATGCTTGTTTTTTTTATATCTTATTTATTTACTGCTTGCTCCATTACTATAATAATTCTTAATGCTACATGCATTACTATCATTTCATGGTTAAATGTTACCCTTAATACTATTTCTTTACACTATTACGTTATTATTCTAATTTAATACTCATATTTTGAAGATTGTCAAATTGATACTATATACAAATTAATGCTTTTACATTAATTACATTTTGCGCACATATGTGTAGCACTGTAAGTCAAAAGCTTGGGACTGGGAAGATTGGGACAATGGCTGACTCAACATGCATTTAAGACTAATCACTTTCTCACCCAGAGTGTGAGAATGGGGTAAACTCACAAAATATTCCTTTATATAAAATAATTATATCTAAAATAAGGCAATAATTTAATAAAATTAAATGTTAGAAATACTAAAACTGCTATTCCTATGCAATGAACATCCCTAGCTAGAGTGTGAATGAAGCAATAACCTTCAAAGTGCATACTCTGTCTAGTGCATGACACATTGTTCATTGTAGTATTAATAATGCATAATGTACAATTTTTATCAAGTCCTACTGCTCAAATGCTGCTAATAGTTGATATAGTTAGTTAATAAATAGCTTTTGAATGCTCATTGTGTGCCGATAAGTTTTATTTAAATAAATAGAGAGTATATTTTACCATTTTGTGTAATGCTTTTCTATTTTCATTGCAGTTTTTCCATTATAGCAGTTCAAGAAATTACAGATGCCAGAGCATTAAAAAAGGTAGGTATAGTTGATACATAGTATTTTGCTATATGCTAAGCCAGTTTAATTGAAATGTAAAAATAATCATTTATCATTAAATTTGTTTTATAAATTTTGCTTGCTTCATTGTGATACAGCAACCATTTAATTCAATCTGGTTATTTAGTCTTGACATGACATTTAAATTTTCTTTTGCTCTAAAATGTTTTTATATTTTAAATGCTTTATTATCTAAAATCATTTATGCATCAAGATCATCCAGTAAAAAACATTGCTTGTATTTTTTCTATTGGGGGGGGGGGGGGCAGCAGTTGGAAAACTTTGTTGAAGTGCCATGCCACCACTCAATAGTTTCATGCGATTATCTTACCTTAGCAGTTATTGACATCTAAATTGTGTGTAATTGTGAATTACGTACCATCATATGTATTTTTTTTCCATGGGAAAAAAAAATGCTGTGTATACCCTTGAGAGAAACTTATATTTATAAAAAAAAAGCTGTGTGAGCATCCAAGTGGTTTGACATTGGTATGCATGGTTCATGCAAGGCAGTGAATAGGTGTATGATGAATAAAACAAAAAAACTTTGTGTAATAACGATGTTATTGTATAAGTTAGCAGTTTTATTTCTTTACATCTATTTGTTAAATCTATGGATCTTACAAACAGATAGGGAACTAGTCATTTTACAATGTGTTTGTTGATCAATATGCATAAATTAAAATAAATTATCAACTTAGAATAACAGCATCGACTATTGTTTTATAAAAGTAGAACTTATTTAGATTAATCAATAGTAAAATGATATGTGATATATTGCAATATAACAATAATACAATATTATATTCTTAAGTAATGGCCTAATAGCATAATTCAGTACATAAGAATTATGAATAATTAGTACCAATAAATATATGGAACTATTAAAATTATTGGACAGCATTAATTTAAGAGAAATTTACAGCACATGTTATTCAAGAAAGAGAAAGTTCCTAGTCAGCAATATTTTCCATGGATGTCACCACATTCAATTTTTAACTTTAAGGTAAATTAATAGCTTGTTTTTAATTTATTTTTCTCTTTACAGTATTGGCTATATTCATCAATTAAGAAATTTTATTTTTTAAGCAGTCTGGTAGTTGAATGTATAATTTTATTCTATTATATTTAAAAGATTGTGAAATAGTTTGGTTTTATGAGGATTTATATGAAATTTGTTTTTGTTTCATGTATTATGTAAATGTATATCTGTATTTACTGATAGGTTACTAAGGTTGCTTTTTACATGCTCTTAATGTATCTTTGGTGTATAGGCTTGGCAGGGGCAATATTCTCAGTTGTTTAAAATACTCCTTGCAGCTTTCTCCATATGGAATGTCTTTTATAATTGTTGCAGCCTTTTTTTTTGTGTAGTTTAAATATTACATTATTATTCATTTCCCCATAATTTTTGTCCATTTGATAAATGGGCAAAGTAGCAAGTTCTAAATGTGTTAGTGATACACAGGACTTTAACTGTAAAGGACAAAGCACATTATATTCAGTTTAATTGGCAAATTAGAATTGTTGCATTACATTTGATGAAATTTTTATGGATCTGCATCCTGGCCTTAAAATCAGATGCTCATTTTTTGGAAAAATGTTTTCCAACTAACTTAAATATTGAAAAGTCTGTATGAGGGGCTATGCGCTGTATTTGCTTATTGTTGACAGGCAATAATGAATGAGATAGACATACATTTTTTTGGAGCTGCATCAAAGAGAGAGCAAGATGCACCAATAAAGGCAGTATGGCGTAACTAAGAGTGGCCAATGATAATGAACTAATATCTGCAAAGCAAAAAATACCTTAACTAAGTTAGGTATTAAAAATTGATACTATGGTACTGAAACAGTTTAGACAAAGATGATATAAGAGTTCAGAATTGAAAATAATTTATTGATAACTGCATTGCTTTGATTAATTAATCAATTTTATAATTAACAATTTTTAAAAATTGAATGAACACTTAAAAACCACCCACACTGATGAGATGGGACCAGGGTCTTGGACTAAATCTTGATGGTTTTAGCTTCATTATTGCAATAATTAGTCACTCTCTGTTCAGATTTTGAGAAAGAGAAGCTGTTCCATTCACCCTCATGCTTTGTGAATATTTGTTTAAAATATCTACACTAATTAAATTTATTCACAAAAACAGAAATATGTACAATAATTAAATTTATTCACAAAATACTTTTGCAAGCTTAATTCTTTCAAATTCCTAATATTTATATCCTTATACAGTTTGGTGCATTTCTTCTCATGGACTTCACCATGTCATAACTGCCTGTTGTCGACGTGCTAAGAATCCATTAAATGCACCAATAAACTAACTTATAATCTCTTTTTGTTCTTACTCTTCTCTTTTTTATTCATTTTTTCTTAACCCTTTCTAAAACTTCACCCAAATTTTTGCTTCTTTCATAGCCTTTAACTGCCAAAATTTTAACTGCTCAATATCATCTTTAAGAGCTCAGAATATAAATTAAATTTTTTGAATATTATTTTAAGTTTTTTCCATGGTTGGAAATCTTATTTATTTAGTGTCGCTCGTATTTAAAGAACCCTTATCAATTTTAAAAATTATTTTCTGCTAAAGACCTTTCAGGATGTGGGAAGTAAAATTTTGTACCAAGAAATAAATGCAAACAGTAACTGGCTCTATTATTAAGAGAAAACCATTCATGCTGATCATATATACACTTAATTAGTAGTATTTTTACTCCATTAATTGAAGAAGAAGAAATATATGGTATGTTCCAGCTAGATAGGATTAAAGGTCATGCCAATTGAACTTATTGTACAAACATGGATGGTTGGGGTTGCTAAGACATGGAGTAGTAAATGGGATCTCTGTGCTTAGAATTCTGCCAAGATTATCCTGCCTGACTGACAGTTTTTCCTTAAGTTTTCATCATTGAAAAATGACAGAAAGGTAACCTAAATTTATGCCTCACAATGCATTTCTAATTTATCACTTTATCTCATGTACCATGCCTATAATGTTGTAATAGTTTAAACAAACATTAAACCTCATTGTGTGATTGCTGTTGGTGAAACAGCAATTGGTGAACTGTTACAATTTGCTTAATCTGCAGACCTCACACCTATGATTATTATATTATTTGTGGGGTAGTTCTTATAATAGGGAGTCTGTAAATCAGATCCACAAGCAATAGACAAGTATTAAACGTAGCAGATAAAAATTATATTAGATGCTAAAATGTCTGTCTTGCACCCTATGATGAACATTTTCAGCATTTTCTTTAAAAAGTAAACATTTTTATGCACATTCATGATTTTAAATTGCAAAATTATTCTACTGATTAGCCCTTTTGCTTCTTATTTATCTTGATTCCTAAGAATGTGCAGCCACTAAACAATAGCCCTGGCAAAATAATGACATGATATAACATTGAAGAATAAGGTAGAAATTTTGAACAGTGAAACGTTATTTTTCATTATTCATAATGAGATCATTAGCAGTTGGTAATAATAACACTTATGCTTCTGTATGTGTTTAAAATATAGGACTTTTTCAAGAGCAGGTGCTTTCATCCTTAGCTATAAACCAACTAACATCCTCTGGCAATGGCCGGATAAGTTCACTTAAACAGTCCAGTTTTGGTGGCATGTTAATTTCTTGTATTTGATATTTTCATTAATTTTCATAAATGTGCACATGTTTTTGATGGCTTTAATACTTGAAAATATAGAGCAATTTTTATCAACTAATCCTTTATTCAAATCACCCCTTGTACTACCCAAAAAGAGCATAATATTATGTTCGTTCCCCAGAGTAAATTTAGCATTAAAAATGTTGTTATGATCATCTCAAAAAAGATACAGTGCCAAGTTGTTAAAAATCTGGATTTATAAAGTTAAACAAGTGCTAGAATCAGATATACATATGTGTGTATATAATTGAACAGAAATTTAGAAATTTGAACCAAGGAACATTTCAGAAATATTAAATGTAAACAAATGGAAAAAATCAGCAATTTCAGGAATCTCTGGTTTAAAAATCATGATATTAAAAAGAAGCCAACATTTTTAAAGACTGCTAAGAGTCAAGCAGAACAAGTGACCTGGGAAAACATTTTTATTCTAAAAAAATACAGACATTGTCATGAATTGTCACTTCAAGATCCCACTATTGGACTGTTTAAGTGAACTTATCTGGCCATTGCCAAAGAATGGGAGTGCATGTTCTTGTGTTTTAAACATGTAAGGGAAGTGTAATAGTGTTACTATTATCGACTGCTAATCTCATTAATGAACATTGCAAAATATTTCTGTGCATATGTCTTATACAAGGTGATTATCAAAATTTCATTCGGGCAAAAAAGATTTTTATAGGAATGATGTGTTTAGAGAAAAGCATTTTTAGAATATTAAATTTTTAATTGCTAGAAAAGTCATATCTGGGTTACATACTTTTTAAATATAATAGAAATTTAAATACTTATGTATAATTGTAATAAACAAAGTTTATCTTTACTTAACAACTGCATGCATAAAGTGCTTCATTTTCAGGTAGGACATAATTTCATCCAGTAGCTATTATTACTTACTGTCTGCACCTTCTCATTCTTTCATAATTCTTCACATACAGATAATTTTTTTTTTTTTTTTTTTTTTTTTTTTTTTTTTTTTGCAAAATACCTCTAAAAATCATGGTATATGTATATATTTATGATAATTGTGTGTTTGCTGATGGAGTATGCAATACATGATTCTTCCAAAGTTGATTATTTGCACATAGCTTCTACCAAATGCTTCTTTAAAAGCATTGGTTAAAAACATCTCATAGCCTCTTACCACTGTAGTTAAATGTACCTGAATGAAGGAATGTGATAATGTTCTGTGTAGCTTAAACATATTAATTATGCCATAATGAGATCATAGGATAATATTCTGCAGTTAACTGAAACTGTTATTTCAAGGATTGAGTATGGAGAACTTTAGAAGAAATATCAATTGCAGTATTTGCTTCTCTTTTGTAAGTAAGTCTTACATTTGCTTGAATTTGTGGTCTTGAGTTTGGTCCTCCTCAGAAAAAGTTGCCAGAAGAGGTTTTACCTAAGTTTTCCCTTATCCTGGAAATGTAAGTGCAATGTAACTTTAGTTACCAATGATCATCAGATTTGTTTGCATCATTATTTCATCCATCATTGGCAAAGCAGTTTTATTATGGGAGCAGTACATAAATTGACACTTCCAATGCACTCCAAGGAAAAAAAAAAAAACAGAACTGAAATGGAAAATTACAAGTAACTTAAGTTATTGTTGGATTCAGAGCTATTATCATTTGCAGTAATCTATTTTATTAATTATTCCAAAGATTCCTGATGTGAAATGAACTGGAATAATTGTATCAAGGATAAAATATCTTTACCAAATGCATAATCATTGCAATTGTGTTAATCTGAATGGCCAAAACATGAGGATAACTCTTCGATTAAGAATTAACATGTTTTTTCATTGCCATATATAACTGCATTGTGGACTGAATAGGTCCCTTTTAAATTTTTATTTGCATGAGATTTTTGGCTCATTGCTTCTGTGAAATAACGTTAAATGAGTAGGAGGAAAAACAGTAACAGAAATGCAGTTAAACCAGCATTATTTCTACTTCAATATTGTTTTTATATTATCTATTTTGAATGAAATTTATATATATATATATATATATATATATATATATATATAAAACTGTCATAAATTTCATTCAAAATAGAGAATGTAAAAGCTTCCACACTTGCGTGTATATATTCATGTTTGCTTATGTAAGAATTGCTTTTGCTTACAGATCTGTGATGAATTAAACATCCCAACATTAAGACGTGTGATAGATTGGAAAAATAATGAGCGTGAATGGAAATATTCTTTGCCACAAAGCTCAGAACAGGTAAGGAATAATATTATACACTAGTGGTATTTTTTAACATTATTTGGTAAAGTGAAATTATTTGTTGTCCACTGAACAGTAGCCAGGAAAGTGGTAACTGGAAATGTATTGCCACTTCACTCATCTGCACTCATTTTTATAGTTTTCTCCCATTCTTACACTAGCTGCTGACCCAACTTGTGCAAATTCCCATAACACAAACAGATAAGTCAGATTTAAACACTTTTAAACATACATAAATAAATATACTACATAATAAACTAATTACACCTGCTCTTTTAATCCAAAGTAACTGCTAATAGCTCTTCTGTGTCTCTGTTATCAGTATCAGTTACATTGGAGGCAGTTTGTCATCCTCCTGTCTACATCATCTAATCATACAAATTTATAATGATAGGATCTAAAATCTTTTCACATCCTGTTTCTTTCTTGTAATTTTTCAGCATGTTACATGCAGGATTCCGAGCCTTTTTTGTGCCTTTTGGTAATTTCTTCATGAGTAAGTTATTCTACATCTTTCAGTTTAATAGTGGCATTTCTTTTTACCATATCCCGTATTATTTCAGTCCACATCACCTCATTTGGATTATACTGGTAGGGTAAGGAGGGAGGCATATTGCTTCATGGCCCCTTTTGCTAGCAAGTATATCCAGCACATAAATTTTCTCCTGGTTTTTGAATGGAAGTACCCATTGCAATAGCTTAGTTTTAGTTTCTGATGCCAAAAGTACAAACCTCTTTTTTGTAATTGTTCCATATCTTAAGTCTTTTCTGCTGACTTATTTGGAATGTTATTTTGAAAACTGAATGTATGGTGCATAATACATCATCATCATCATCATCATCATCATCATCATCATCATCATCATGCTTTCTTTTTCTAAATACTTTAGGAATCTGTATAAAAAAAGTCTTTAAATTAATTATCTTTCATTTCCTTCTGTAGTTTGAGGTGGTTTTGGGCTGAAAAATAGATTTGATTTCAGGTAGGAATAATGTCTTTGCAGATCCTACATGACAAATGATGAGTCTACTACCTTTCCTAATAGGTACCTTCAGGCTCAAACCCTAAACTTCAGAAAATTCTGTAGGCACACAAATTAGAACTTGTGTATATTTTAGTTCTTTAAGAGTATATTATTTTTTGCACAATGGGGAATTCTCCATGGATAAAGGGTTAGTGCTCATGTGTGCAATGTCCTTGTCAAAGCCATTTAAGTCTGAAACCCCTTAATCAGATCCAATGTGTTTTCTAAGTGACAAAAAAACTGTGTTACAACTAGGATAACATTTTCTAACCTCACTGTAAATGTGAGACACAGTAGCTCAGCCTACACCACATGCCTTTGCAATCATATGCTGAACATTTTTAAAATGCAGTTTATTTGCCTCTTCCTCATTAACATTTTTTTTTAAAAAAAAAAGCACACACTCTGAAAATAATCTTGCCTGGTTTCACAATATCCGGCCTTTTCAAATCATTATTTTCACCATCACTAAATTCTTCACTTCCATTTGCTGTATTAAAAGTCATTGCATAATCTTAGTTAACAAAGCCAACAACTAATTTAAAGACGGATCTTGGTCACAAACATATCATGGCTCTGACATTCTGCAGATACTGCATTTGAGATTTTATTGCAAGGCTAAGAAGCTGTTGCATGCCTTTCAGAAATAAGAGACCATAGGGATGCCACTAAAAGGAATTGCAAACTCTTTTTAATCTCGCAAACAAGGGACAACACAAAAAATCTAAGATATACGATTGAAAATATACAGAATTTACTGTCGAGTGGTCCCACCAATGGAAGGCTGGATGTAGGTGGCCCTTAGAGAGTGGAGAAGTAAAACATGGACAACCACACAATATAAGTTTATTATGGCATGAACAAAAAGTTACAGGACTGAAATCCTGTGAATGTGGCAGGTGTGGAAGAACTTCCCATCTCCACTGCTGTAAAAGACACTCCACACTGTCAGCTGTGTGAGCTATTGCATTATGCCATTATTCCATTATGCATATAATGGCATTATTCAAAAGTTCTGGTCATTTGGTGCGTAAGTCATGATGCAATTGTGGTACCAAAAAAGGACCTTTAGCACTGGGCATTCATAGTGGTTCTCTCATGCACTGAGTGAGATACTGACATACAAGCACATCTAGATATTCATATGACCATTTCTTTTGTTAGTGAAGAAGTTTGGAGAAACTTGTATTTGCTTGGTGACTCAGGATGCCTTCAATCACTGAACTGTTGCTTGAGTTCTGATTCATATGTACTTGCCCACATTTCATCAAATGCAATGATATGATTCAACAGGGCATCTCCTTCTTCCTGAAATCCTACCGAAATGATATGACATGTTTCTTGGTGAGACCACTTCTGTACCTCACTTAACTGATATGGCATCCACTTTGCACATATTTTCTGCAGTTTCAGGTCCTTCTGTAAAATGTGGTGCACTGTTTTTTCTGGAATTCCTGTTTTCTCCTCTTAATTCCATAAGTGTCTAGTGCTTATCGCTGTTCCACCTCCATCACCCATACATACTTGTCTGCAGAAATAGGATGCCCAAATCATGGCATATTGGTAGTTGATATTCTGGTCTTTGAAGACCTATGTCCATCTTGTCACTGCTCAGTAGGGTAGGGCATGGCACTTGCACCCAGTGCTTCCCATAGCTCTTTGTGGGATTCTTGTGTACTCCTGCCATGGAAAAATGCTATTTTTACATATGCATGTTGTTCACTCTTTGTGACCTGCATTCCTGACTACTTTGCTCACCAACTGAACTTTAGGGCAAACTGAGACATACAACTTTGCTCACATACACCATCTGGTGGCTTCATTCAAAAATACATTCCATACACTTTCAATTGTATATCTGAGATTTTTCATGTTGCCCCTTGTCTGTGAGAAAAAAATAGTTGCCATGACTTATACTTTGTATTTATGCTATAATATAGCGATTTTCTTATTGCAAAAATTTTTCTCCTCATAGACAAATTTTGGCAAATCTAGATTACTATTCTCTAGCATAAATGGCATTTACAAGAGAAGAATTAACTTTGTGGGAAAATATGGAATCTCATTCGGAATACAATATGACAACATTACAAGATTCTGATTGAAGAGCACATGTTACTGTTCAAGGTCATGCATCATCCCATTTTGAACCACTATAGATCTGTATTCTATGGATTTTCAGTCAGATTAAAATGAGGTAAGCTTAAACATTTTTGAAGTAGCAAAACACTAATTTTTTTTAATGTCTGTTTTTACTACTGAGGCACCACAGGCGGTGCAAAACACTATGCAGGACTAAATTAAGACTATAGAGTACATTAAAATTTTTTAAAAATTGTAAATCTTTAAAAAAAGTTTTCATATGGAACTAACACGTATAGAGTACATGTTTAAATCAAGAATTAATAAATGAGGGTTAAAGTAAGACGTGCATATTTACTAAACTTCAGAGAAAAATTTGCATTCTTTGACTTTATTGAAGACACATAGCAAGAAAATGGTGCTTATATGTATCATTCATTCATTGAACACTGTTGTAGGAGAACAATCTTCTTAGCCTCATAAGCTACTGCTCAACTAATTCATTCAATGTACCCACCAACTTTAATTTCATAAGGCTATCTTTGCTCCCAGTTTTAAAGGACACTGAGCTCAAAAATTAATCTTTAGAATGTTATTAAATTAAACTACATTGGTGAAAGTTGAACATTTTTATTACAAAATGTTGGAACAAACATTAAATATGCTGCATTAACAGAGCTGAGCTGAGTTCAGTTAATATGAAATTGCTGCATATTCATCCTGGTAATGAACCCAATAGATGAACAATATCTTTCTTGCACTTCTGCTGCATTGAAATTTGCTTTATTTAGTGGTCTTGTATTCTTTTTATGTATTGTCTTTATCTGTTATGCAGTGTATAGAACTACTCTTTGGTTTTATTTGAGGTTCATGTTGGAGTTATGCTAGATATTAATATGTCACTAACATTCATGCTTCATGTAGTGTATTTTGTTAACATATTTACCAGGAAGTTTTGAAAGCAATGCCAAATGAGGGAATGAAGTTTGGTTAAAAAGTGCTTTGTTATCAGTTCACTTTTGCTAGCATGCCCTAATGTTTCTGATTATGAAAACAGTGATGATAACGATGACAACCTTGACTTTCAAGAATATTTCAGATATGTTTCCTAATGAAATGCCAAAATCTTGAACCTTTTGTCTTCTTCATGGAACTTTCTGAACCTAAACATGTCTCTCCTCCTCTCGATCTCCTTCCCATATCCTATTCAATTTATTACTGTTGAATCGTTTTGTAAAAAACTTACCTAAGGTGTACATGATCTGTTACCAAGTTCAGGATCCTGGAGATGGACCACAATTCAGGCATTTATTGCTATACTTTTGAACATGGAATTAATGAGAAAACCTAAGATTATGGCATAATGAAACACAATAGATCATTTCAGTACACTGTGGTTTCTTAAAATGTTTTTTTCAGAAATAGGTTTCAGTCAGTTTTAAAGTTTTTTCAATTAGTTCTTAATAGCAAGCTTTCAACTCCCGGCTCTTCTGATGATGATTCATGTGCTCAATTCCAGCCTCTTCTTGATCATGCAAATAGATTATTCAGACATCACTTAATTCCTCACCAGCAACTTTCCGTAGGTGAAAGTTTAGTTGGCAGTAAGTGTCATACACAACTACTTCAGTATCTGCTGAATAAGCACCATTATCAAATTCTGGATGATATTTGATGCAGTTAACAAGTATTGTTTAGACTTTTTTTGCTTAGAAGGGAGGATAAAAATGAAATAATAAACAATGATCTGCTTATACAGTGTTTTCATGAAAATTTTAGGCAATTATCTAATGAAGGATTACCATGTCTATGCAGACAACTGTTTCACATCAATCCCCCTCACAAAACATGTACATTTGTTATATTATTGGCATCATCTGAAAATGGTAAGGGACTATCTGATGCTCTGAAAGAACCTTCAAATCAGTTTCCAATAAATACTACAGACATGGAATGGCTTTATTGGTGGGATCAAGGCAAAGGAAATCCAAAACATCATTTAGGTTGTAACCACACAAGGGTCTGCCATAGAATCGAATGTGATTGCAACGTCCAGGAACATAAATGAACCTATAAAGAAGTGTGACAAATATTTAATTATAACAATTATATAGGGGAAACTGATGCTAATGATATGGTTTATTTTTATTTAGATGGATGCAGAACCATTATATAATAGAAGAAAGTTGTATTTAATATTGTTTCAAAAATGGTACTAAATTTGTATCTATGATACCAGGAAAACTGTAATGAAAAGAAAATGAATGAGTTCCAATTCTATTATTGAATCCTTGAGTGCAGATTGGTTTATGAAGAGGAGAGAGTAACTGAAATAACAGCAATGTAGATGTTTCTGTGTGTGATGACATTCCTGATGTGGTGGAAAATTCTGCCAAGAAAATTAGAAAGACTGCTTTATTTGCATTCTGCATAACAGAAAGACGTTGCATGCAGTGTGCAGTGGTGTGATAAAGGCTTGCATGCTAAATGTGCATCACAAAATAAATGCTGTAAATAAAAAATTATCCTTTTAAGGCAAATATAAATAATATGAAGAGTGTACACTTAGCAGAAAGCATTTTATTTGTTTTGTGTTAGGTCCAGGTATTAATTCAATTATGTGCATGTTATTTATTTGTATTACACTTTTAGTGTTAAACAAAGTATTAGTGTTAGTGTTGATTGTTAATGCACACATATTTAAGTAAGTCTGAGTGTTTGAAGAGTGTTTTGAGACATCAAGCAGGATATGATACCAGGAAAACTGTAATGAAAAGAAAATGAATGAGTTCCAATTCTATTATTGAATCCTTGAGTGCAGATTGGTTTATGAAGAGGAGAGAGTAACTGAAATAACAGCAATGTAGATGTTTCTGTGTGTGATGACATTCCTGATGTGGTGGAAAATTCTGCCAAGAAAATTAGAAAGACTGCTTTATTTGCATTCTGCATAACAGAAAGACGTTGCATGCAGTGTGCAGTGGTGTGATAAAGGCTTGCATGCTAAATGTGCATCACAAAATAAATGCTGTAAATAAAAAATTATCCTTTTAAGGCAAATATAAATAATATGTATTCTGTCTGATAATACATCTTCACTGCTGATTATATCAGTTAGTACGTTTAACTAGTTCATTTCTATTTCAATACTTGAACATATGTTTAATTTTTTAAAATTTATAGTTGCAACCAGTAAATTTGCATAATTTGTTTTATCCCATTTTATTCCTGAATAAACAATCTGTCATTATGAACATTTAAGTTTATTGTAGATTTTAATTTTAAAGTATATAATTAAATGCAAAATACTAAAAACACTTTTATTGGTTGAAACAATGAGGATATTTTAAAATTATATTTGTGTGTTGCTATTAATCAGTTCTCTACCTATGTACTCCTTATCCGGAAAGTTTTGTGGCACTATTTGCTATTCTTGAATTTTTATAAGTAAACTGTTCAAGGTGGTGCATGTTTCCTAAAAAGGTACAGCATTAACTGCTGTATAAGTCGGGCATGCCTCTGGCCAATTTTAGTTGATTGCAGGAAGCTGACCAGATCGACGCATGGCAGCAAAAGGGTTAAGTGAAATCTGTGATAATGGACTTTTAATTTTCTATCTCCTGTCATTGTAGTAATGCCCATTGAAAAAGGGATGCCAACTGTTAATCTGTTTGATAACAGATAACAGATTAACAGATTGGAAAATATTTTTTCTCTTTTCCTTTTGTGGTATTGCTATGTTTGTTTTGTATGTGCTTATGTGTATGTATAAACCAGAGTTAATTCTCTCATTGAGTCCTGCAATTTATGAAACACCCTTTTAAAATGAGTAAGAATATGATATACACAAGAAGATCAAATTTATTCCAACTTTTTTGTAAGTCAGTTTACATGGATGGCATAATTGCTAGTTGACACATTATGCCCTAAAGGGAGAGAGGTTTAGAGAGACTGTGCAACTTAATGAATAGTTAAAGAACTAACAAGACTGCATTTTGTAAGCAAGCTGACTTATAACTATGATATGGTAATGGTCTGTTTCTTTCTCTCTTTGAGGTATGCTTCAGCCCTGTACAGAAAATTTTCAGATCCATATCAGTATATTTATAGAAACTTGCACCACAACACTAACATCATTCCTTTCAACTGACTGGTGATAAAATACAAATAAATTTGATTACCCAGTACATGTAAGACCATTGCCATAGTCTAGCAGTAATGTTTGGGCTTCCCATGTGGTGGCCCCAGATTTAATTCCCAGTTGGGTTAATTTCCTGACTGAGGTATTTTCATGTTTTACCTCAGGTTAGGTGAATGCCTGGAAAAGTTAGGCCACACAGTTCTCTGAACTCATCAGCTCCTGACTGAGGTATTTTCATGTTTTCCCTCAGGTCAGGTGAATGCCTGGAAAAGTTAGGCCACATAGTCCTCTGAACTCATCAGCCAAATTATCACCTATCATCCTTCATCTGGCACAATAAAGGTGATGATAATATATAATGATATTTTATACATACAGTCTGTTCAGTTTTAAATGGGACACTTATTGATACGCTGCCTGTTTCAGATTTTAAATTATTACGAAGTGAGTTTAGCATTTAAGATAGATAAACCAAAGAGGCCATGCCTTTTTTTGCATATCAGATAGTGTTCTTTTGTTATGTTATATTCATCTTAATTACAAATAAATAACATTCATGTTTTTGTTGCAACAGAACTTAAAATTTTTAAAACAACTTCCCAAGAGCATCATAAATGTTAAAAAAGAATGTTATAAATTTATTCTTTAAAGTTACTTTTAGCTGTTATCTTTTCATATTTAGTCATATTCATAACTAAGCAACTGATGCTGTTGATAATGTTAAGTCACATTTCAATTAGTTTCTTTAATGACTGTGTAATGTAATATATCATGTCAGTAATTTAGAATACTAATTTATATGTTCAATTTTGAATGAATATTGACTACTAATAAAAGCACAAAACTCTTGCTTAATTCTTTGAAACAAAAGAAAACAAATGCAGAAACTATTTCGTTTTATTTATAAACTAAAGAAACAGATCAATGGCTTTGGTTTAGCTTGGCAAACATAACTATGACATCATGAAGTGATGTAAGACTGAATTTAAATATGAACACACAGTATAAAACAGCTTTTTTAAAGTTAGACACATCGACAAATAACACACAATAAAGCACAATATTTTAAGCCTTAATTCTCTTTCTTAGGTATAAGGTCAGCTGCTAATAGACAAGAATAAACTAATACCAAGTCGATAAAACAAAAATAGAGAACTAGAAGGGTGGCAAACTGCAAAAAATCAAATCCTAGGAGAAATATATCAATGAGCAAGTGATAGCCAAATAGGGAGACGAAATGAAAAATAATGTAAAATCTAACATGTATAATATTGCACATAGTGTACATAGAGAGAAATATAAAACTTTTAATTTAAGTTAAGACCTGGGGAAGTATGGACTTTATGTAGCACTATAGCTATCATTTCTTTATCTCTGAGATGCTTTCACAACCTACAGTGGGCAGGATATCAATAAGAGAGAATAAAAACAATCATTGAAAGAACTATTATGAGCTAGAGCATGCCGAGCAACTGGTAATGGGGACATAGTTTTGACAGATCATATATGATTGTTTATCTTCAGGGAAACTATGGTGGAAGTTAAACCAATAGAGAAGGCCTTGCACAAATTTTACAATTTAGCAGGCATACAATGTTTTTTGAAGCACAATTAGCTGAAGAGTAAATTTTAAAACCAAGATTGATATTAGGCCTTCTAAAGATGGTGCTTTTTTTGATAATTGTGTTTGTTTGCTTTGGATGATAACAGGGTTATGATCCAGAGGAAAAATAAAGTTGTTTGGCAGTTATCTCAAATTAGGGTAAAAAATACTGTGATGTTCTGGAAAGTACTTAAAGCATAGGCAAGGTATTCTTTGAAGAAAAGTTGATGTGACAGGATGTAAAAGTAGAGTATTGTAGCACTCCTTAAAAATAAGCTGGACATGCTCAATACCAGGGAAGTAAGTGGTGATAAAATTAATTGTATTGTTTGTCTTTGAATTTTAAACCTCCCAGTTTAAAACTTTTATGAAATGAAATAATGCATGAATGCAATAGATGCAAAGGAAACCCTGATTTATAAATCTTTGAGTTAAGTTAAATATATATTTGTCCAATGAGCTAGATTTACTATAAAGGCAGTGTCCTTGCATAAATAAAAATAAAGTGATAGACGTTTTGAAATGTTTAGAGTGAAGATATGGCTGAAAATGGTGGATTTAATATTCATGGAAGTTCAAAATATTTATCAACAAGAGTAATATCTACGTTCAAGAAAATTATAGATGTATGATAAACAATAGAAGTAAATTTTACAGAGAAATTGGAATTGAATCTATCATAAACTCATGTCCAGATTATAAAAATGTTGTTGATGAATTTTAACCATAAGAAAGGAACATAAGTCTCAGATTGCAAAAATTCTTCCTTCAACCAAGCTATAAAAAGAGTGACACACAAAGGGACCATTTGTCTTCAAATATGAAAGCATTGTGAAAATAAGTCTAAAATAGTCTCTTTGCAGCATTACTTCCATCATTAGGTGTATTTATGTATAAAGATGTAACATAAAGAGCTGCTATGAGGATATCATCATAATTCAAAATATCCACTTTCTTTAAACTTTCCAAGAAATGATAAAAATATCTAACATAGGAAACTCTAAAAGTGACAACAGGTCCGATGAAGTCTATAAGTGTAGCCAGGGCAACACTCTTAATGACATTTTGGCAGAAAATAAATTGGCTAGGTTCTAGGATTAGGAGGAGTTAAGAAAGTACTCTGACTTTTAAAACACTCAGTGGGAGCTTGAATGGCCAAGAGGCATAGTAAATATTGCCATTTAGTTGCTGGGTAGCTTTTGAAAGATAAACATTGCTATGAGCTCTTTATTAGCTGGCAAGATATTTTTTTATTGTCGAATTTGCAGATTAGAGATCTATCAAAGGGAGTATTTCAAGTGGACCCATTATCTGACTTTTCTAAGAACCTGTTAATAAAGCAATCTAGTAAGTTGATAGATGCTAAGGCCAGATGTTCATGTTTGGAAGGAGGGGGGGGGGTTAATTAAGTATGGAGTAATAGGTAAAATTGGTTGCAAAGACTGTATATTTGCCAGAAAATATTCATTTAAGCTGTAGGTAAAATTTAATGGCATCCAATATAAAACGGAATGTATCAAACTTAGGAATAGGAGAAGGACATGTTTTATTATAGAAGAGAGGCCTCAACTTTAGAAAGACTGTAGGATATGGAGGTTCTTGGGCAGGTGGGTTCACTTTTGATTTTGTGTTTGTGATTGAATGTACTCAAAGTTGAGTGGAAGTTGTAACAGTATCTTGATTTTTTAATTCTTGAAAATTGTTAAAATATAGAAATGATTTGTATAAGTAATTTTCATTCTTAGACTGAATGCATGCTATTTTTTGTTTGCGCTGTACTTTTATCTGTATCAGAATACTTAATAAATTAAATTAAACTCTATTGCATTCTCTGTGGGTTTTTGAAAGCCAGAATGTTTAAGTATATCTGGCCATCTTGACTGAAAGCATTCATCTCATGCACATACAGTCACTCATGTTTTGATCACCTCCTCTTCCACAAAGAGCAAAGTATTTCATGGGGCTGTTGTATAGACTTGCTAAGTTTATTAGCTCTTAAAAAAAATACAATTTCAGTTAAGAAGTAATGTCTTGGGATGGAAATAAGACAGAAATTAGATTAGAAGCAGTATGGCCAGTAGATTTAGCATAAAGAGTTTTTATCTTTGTGAAAGTAAAATAGGATATTTCTGCAATAGCTGCATTTATGCTGGTAAAGGGTCCGATAACACAGAGACAAAGGTAGAGGGTCATCTGGCCCCATTTTAATGCCCCTAATGCAAATGGTTCTTGATTATGATAGAACTGTGTATTTAGATGATGGTACAGCTCATCAAAGTTGTTACGCTGATGACCTGAGCTGTTAAAGAGCATCCTTAAATAAATCAAAATCAAAGTTGTTCATTTCTTTATTTCACAGAATTATGAATGCAATTGGAATAGTACGTTCAAATCCTATTGGGTTGCCAAAAGTTGTAAATACACAGTCACTAAAGAGAAGGAAAATGGAGATGCATCTACTCCTATCATTGACATATGTACATTGCTCGGCCAGATAGAAGAGTGGTCACAACATTATTAAATTGTAGTTCAAACATTCTGAATATTTATACAGACAAAATGGATGCCCACACTAATCTGATCAATTTCAAGCCTGACATAGTATAATAAGCATATGGATGTTCTTGATTTAGTGCATCAAGTATTGCAAGCATATTTTTCTTTACAATAAATCATAAAATGGTACAAGAAATTATTTTTTTCACATGCTGGACATCATTATAAAAATTTATTTAGCTATTTGGAGAGCTCTAAAGCCACACAAACCAATGACATATTGGATTTCTGATTATCAATAGCCTGCAGTCTAATTGCTGATTACAACTTCAGAGACCAGTACACATAGAGGATAGAAAATCCAATAAACCTGCAACTTGTAGGTTAACAGGAAAACACTTTCAAAAAAGGATTCTGCTAAGAGCCAAAAAGTTACATCCATTTCTGAAGTGTATGCAAATACTCAAGAAAACCAATATGATTTGTGGCAATTATGGTGAAGTACCCATGTTTCCAAATGCACCACATACTCACAACTTTTAGAATTAAGCTTGAATTGTGATGTATAGTTTATATACATTGTTTCTGAAAGTTTCAAAAGCATTAGTTATAATGTGCTTGCATGGTGTCTATACATGTTCATACCACTGGAGCCTGTTTAAACTTGGGCATATATACAAAACCAAACTGTGGAAAAGGTAAAGAAATCTGCTTTCAGATTCCTCTCACTTTTACATCACATTTTCCTTTGCTTTTCTTCATTTCTTCAAAACAATCTGCAAAGTTGTGTTCTGGATAAATAAATGCTGCTTAATTGCACTCTCCTTATATTCAGTGATTTGAAATATTTGTTTAATGGTGAAAAGTTTTTAGGGGTTGGCAGAACTGCTTAGTGTAATGTTTGTGATACAAATAGCGAGGGTACAGTCATTATGAATGGAACTATTATATATTATGCAAGCTTACTCAATAGCATCTCACTACCTTAAGATTGGTATAGTATATTTATGCAAATGCAGTAATTTTTTTTTTGAATGAAGTTTAACACCTGTTTTTACTACTGAGGTACCACAGGCAATGCACACTGATGATACATGAGATGAAATGATATATTGGGAAAGGATTTTTTTTAAGGAAGGAAATGTTCCAGATTTAAGTTTAGGGTACCTCCCTGGTATTTGCTATTTATGAGGACTAAATAAAACCTGGAAAAAACCTGTCAGGGAGGATGGTACTGGCAGGATTTGAACCTCAGACCTCCCGCTCATGAGTCTGCACCTTAATGACCACCCATGCCAATACAAATGCACTTATGAGCACTTTTATTTGCATTGACTGTATTATTGATTCTTTAGATATTCAAAGTGGTTAGCTTCTTTCCTATTGAATTTCATCATTGATCACTGCATAATCATGTTGTAGGATGCAAGAGGGTTAGGCTTCCTGTATGACTCTAGTTGTGCAGCTGAACTGATAAGTATGAAGGAGCTTCATGTAACAGCAACAAGGTCATCTACAGTCCCCAAAGTGGAAGCAGTTCTTGCCAACTTTAAGGTTAGTGCATATACTTATTTCTATCTGATTATATTGTGATTATTACTGTGGTAGTGGCAAATTTGTTTGGAAGATCTCTGTAGGGTTTTTCCTCACTTTGAGCACTAAATACTAGCAGCTTAACATATTATATCTTGGGTTGATTTGAGCCTCATTTTTGCAACTATAAGATGCTTTAGTTAATTTTTTTCACTCAAATTGCCCTTAAAACTTAATGTTTGAACAATATAGGTAAACATTTTTGAAATACTATAATTATTGCCCAAATTATCAGCATCAAAAGTTACTGCATATCATTGTTAAACAAGAGATATTAATTTCATTCATAAAAGCAAGAACTTACTAATGGCAGAGACATCACAGCTTCCTTTTTTTTTTTTCCTTGCCCTTCATTGTTTCTTAACTCCTATCACAACTCTAAAACTAGTCTTTATTGTTGGTCTCAGCCATTAAGTGTTAAAAATAAGAGCAAATTTGTTTCTATGATGAATTTAATTTTTGTCCTGCTCTTTTATATTGCAGGTTGGAGATTTAAAAATATCTTTTCTTAATATGTATATACAGAAAAGTGATATAAGCAGTATAGAAAAGGTTCTTCAGGGGCATGTTAAGCAAACTGACATGCTTATTATTCTTGGAGATTTCACAGGCCTTTTACAGAGCAAAGGTAATTATTGTTTTCATAGTACCTAATTAAGTGAGCAATTTTAACAGTGGGAGCAATGTGCAGCTAAAAAATGTAATACTGGTCTACACAATTTTTGAAAATGAAAACTGTTCATATTTTCTGATTCTTTACCACGTGGAATCTCTCAAAACAGCCTTAGTGTTGTTTTATTGGGCTACATTTTTTCATAAATCTGTATTGTAGAAAATATTTATTATTTGTTTATTGAGCAGATAATATAAAATAAATATTATGAGAGATTTAAACAAGATAATAAATGGTTCCTTTTGTGAATGAAACAATAGGGCTAAATCAAAACAATGAATCAAACAAAATTGGTCACAAAAGAGCAATTTAGTTCCTGAAGAAAAAAAATTTTCATTGTGTATCATTGGTTTCTCCACATTAAGTTAGTCCTGATGAAGCAATTTGTTACTGATCTGAATAAGGATAGTAATTGTTTCAACCTTCTTGTTACAAAGTTCCTACAGAAAACTAAAGCTAAGATATCAGCAGGTATTTTTGAAGGATCCCAAATTCGTGAGCTTATTATGCAGGATGAGACCTTTCCTCATCGATGTCTGAGTTAGAGAAGTCAGAATGGTTGGCAAACAAAAAAAAATCACAGAAAACTTCCTTAGCAACAAGAAATTTTTGAACTATAAAGAAATTGTGGAGGGAATGTTACATTTTAGAAATCTAGGGTGTAGAATGAGTGTTAAAGTGCATTTTTTCAACAGCCACATTGATTACTTCCTTGGGAATCTTGGTGCAATGAGTAAAGAACAAGGTGAGGGGGTTTCATAAAAGCATTAAAACAATGGAAACCTGCTATAAAGGCCTTGAGATATGTAAATGATGACTGATTACTTTTGGTATTTGAAAAGGGACACTAGTGAAGGACAAATCAGAACTTGGAAAATAATTAAGTTTTCTTCTTCCTAATTATTGATACATATCTCTCTTTTCAATATATTCATTAATATTTAAGTTAAAATGAAACCTACAAAAACAGTTTTGTTTAGCTATATAACTTAAAACTTAATAATATTTCATCAAAAATATAAGTACATTATTACATTTGATGTGATTTTGTTTAAAAACGTAGCCCGATTGATTAAAATTGAAAACATATTTGAATTCAGGACATTCATATTACATATATCCAGGTGGAAAAATAAAAGAAGTAAGAAAAAAATATTTTATTGTAGAGTAGTGTAATTGTTGATAGTTACAGGTTTATTTTAACTATCATTTCTGATGGAAAATCAGTGCACCATTTCAAGGATTTATTTAAATATTTTATAAAGAACAGCACATACAGGTCAACTCTCCATAAACTCGTATCATTGTTGTAAAAATACAGTAGAACATTGTTTACATAAACTTATTAATGATGAACACTTGGCTAACATGAACAAGATGTGTTGTTTCATATAGGGTGTAACAAAAATACTGAGACAAACTGGGGGCAAGTTCTTCACACCAAAACAGAAAAAAGTCATACAAACGTATGTCCAGAAATGCCTGGTTTGTGGGCTGTCATTGAAAAATAATATTCAGCAATTTCAAGATTTAATCCAACAACTTATGTTTGTTAAAATAATAATGAACTTTTTCAAATAACTGAGTCAAGTGAATCTGCTGATGTGTATTGTATCCTAGATGGCAATGTTGCCATGGAACTTGTGTACATTTATCATGTGTGTCCATGTGTGTTTAGTCAGTTTCTTACATTTGCCTTGTACTACTTTTTGGGTGCATTTAAGGGGCTAACTATGGCACAGTATTCATATCATGAGCAGGCAGAAATTATTTATATATATGGTCAAGTGAATGGTAATGGATGTAAGACTGTATGAGATGCCATTCCAGGCTGAAGGATGTAGCTCGTAAACTTTTCTTGCAGCTTATAATTGAGTTTGTTCACAGGATCCATAGCACCATAGATTCAGGAAGACCAAGAGTCCCTCTTACATTTGACCAGGAAGAACTCGTTTTTTAGGAAGTTGAAGATCTAGGTGTGAGCACAAGACAGTTGACTGTAGCATTTAGTATGTCTTATATGACCAAAGGAGGATACTCCATGAACAGATTTGGTATTCATGTCATCTTCAACATGTTCAGGGTCTTTGTATGCCAATCACCACCATGGGAAAATTTGTTGATGGCTCATTGTGCAAACTGTCAATCCACTTTGCAATTTTTTATGAAGGAATCACTCAAATTTCACCAATTTTGTTCCACTTACTTGAACATGCTTCAAAGGCTGTTTGTTACCTTGATCATTTGCTTTCAAAACATGTCCAAGTAAGTGGAACAAAATTAGTGAATTTGAGTGATTTCCTCATAAAAAATTGCAAAATTATTCTATATTTCACTGTGTAAATTTCAGCTATTTAAAATTACACTTAGTAAAATGCCAATTTACTGTTTATCTTTTCAGTCTTGTTTACAGATAAGGCAAAGTTTGGAATAGATAATATCAAAAATTTTTACAACCAAAATTTGAGGGATGGTGCTAATTCTCACAGTACAATTTAAGCTAGACAGCAGCAATTCAAGATAATATTGGGTTTTTGCAGGTCAGGTGTCCAAGCAATCTTGGCCTTCTTTGATCTGCAGTTTGTTGTGGTATGGATCCTGTTTCGCAACTCATGTTAGACCGCAAGAAAAGTTTATAATGACTTGACTGCCTTCGATCTGGGAATGTCATCTCAAATAGCCATGCAGCCCTGTATCCAGTATCAATTGTGCAACTGTACATAAAAAAGATATCTGCTTGCATCCAGCCAAAATTTTGAAAAGATTAACGGTTTAGGAATAAGAAGCTATCTAAGATACAAGTGTATATCTGACAAAAGTTTCAGCATGAGAAACTATGGAAAATTACAAGTCACCAATGCCAATATCTGATGAGCATAGCAGAAATAAACATTTGGGCCTTCAAAACCCTATCGAGTTAATTGTTGATTTGGTTTATTTATGGATGCAGTTTAACACATTAGTTCATCAGTGTTCCATTCAATTCAGGGAATGAAACAGCCAATAAATTTTGCTCAGAGGCCTCTTCTTTCAGGCTTGAGATGTTTTTACATGCTATAAATCTACGACACAGGACACACTGTTTTACTTACCTTCCAAAGGAAGCCATACTTAGGATTTTTATGCCCGAAAAAATCCATGAATCTTGACTGGGATTGAACCTGCAATTTTGGATCCGGAGGCAAGTATGGTTACCACTACACCAGGACCAACAAACTTATTGAGTGTGTAACAATTTATAAAATAACTTTTGAGATTGGGAAAACTTTGGAATTACTCAGTTGAATCTCTGTTAAATTTTTTTTGAATACCATCTTCTAATGGAGGCTGAAATAATGGCTGTTTTGCTTAGATGAGTTGCTTTATTTTTATGTTGTTGCACCTGGCTATTTTTTCACTGAATAAAAAATCCATGAATTTTGAAAATGTGTCCCAACTAATTCAGGTTAGATATACATTTGCCAGAAACAATGGATATGTAAGCATTGAAATAGAATATATATTATAAGGAAATATTAAAACATTACAACTTACCTTTGAGGCAATCTGAGTGGAAAAAGGCATGGTTGCTTGTAAATTTAGGATCATTTTCATGTCTGATAACCATTTTTTCAGCAATACACTACTAGAAGATGCTTGCTTTGGCATTGTTTTAGCTTGATATAGAATGCTAGAATCCATACTATGAATCAGTATTATCCAGACTCACTTGTTACAAATAATTGTAAAATAACAATGAACTGCAATATGTCTGCAAGAAAACAGTAACCGCAACAGGTGGCTGAGGTCGTTAAGGCGTGGGATCGTGACCGGGAGGTCTGGGGTTCAAATCCCACCAGGACCATCCTTCCTGACTGAGATTTTTTTCCAGGTTTTCCTCGGTCATCATGACTGACAAATGCCGGGGAGGTACCCTAAACTTAGGCCTGGAACGTTTCCTTCCTTAAAAAAATCCTTTCCCAATTGATCATTTCATTTCATATATCACCAGTATTCACTGCCTGTGGTGCCACAGTAGTAAAAACGGGCATTAAACACCATTCAAAAAAAAAAAAAAAACTGTGATGCCATATTCTCAAACTTAACCTTCTGATTATGGTGCAGTCCAAGTTAAATGTTAAAACTACATAATTTTCATTTTTTTGAATAGTGTTTAATGCCCTTTTTTTACTACTGAAGCAAGTCAGGGGGTGAACATTGGTGTTGATAAATTGGGAAAGGATATTTTTAAGGAAGAAAACATTCCAGGCCTAAATTTAGGTTACCTCCCCAGTATTTGCCATTTATGAGGACTGAGGAAATCCTGGAAAAAATCCTAGTCAGGGAGGATGATCTTGGTGGGAATCGAACCCCAGATGAGTTTACACTTTAACAACCTCAGCCACCTGTGGTGGTTTTCATAGCCATGGAAATTAAACATTTGCCTGTTATAATAGTTACAATACTTCTTCAATCACATTCTTTTTTCATGAGAGAGAAAGAAAGAGTTTGAGGAGGAATTAAAGTGTTTATTAGAAGGGAAAGAAAAATCTGGGTAAAGGAAATAAAGTGTGTAGGATCTGATAGAGTGATGTGACTTTGATAGAAAATGGGTATGGAGATCACTAAAACTTATCCATGCGGGTGCTGACTTCAAATTTTTACCATCTATGTTTTTATAGAAAACTAGAAAATGAAATTGAAACTTTGAACCAGAAACATGATAATATAGATTTCTTGATAATGGGTAACTTCAATGCTAGGATAAGGTAGGAACAAATTTGTAGAACTGAAGCAGAAAATTATCTAGAAATGGAAAGTCTAGATATACAGAGACCCTTTCTATTTATATTACGATACCAAAACTATTTCATTCCCTTTGACGTAATTTTCCCTTGTAACAGAATCCTTGTCCTCCAGAAGTCTCGGGCTCATTATTATAAATAAGCCTATAAATTCCAACACCTACAACCACCACCACTTTTAAATCACAATAAACCAAATACTATTCCTACTAATTTCTTAAGTACAAAACAATTACATAGTGTAGTCTATAGGAACTGGCCCTGGCCACTGGTCCAAATAGACCTACATTAATACCTTCCTTTATTTGTAATTTTCTAAAAATCCTCCATGCATGCTAGTCCCCTATTCCTTTCATTAATTTATCATTACAAACTTTGACAGCTATTCTTAGCAATCCGTCCTACTATTCCCAATAATACCATCCACTTGCATTTACCTCAGCACCTATTAGGCCCCTCATCTCTGGCTCACCAGCCATTATCTTCTGAGATATCCAAGAAATTTGGGTTCAAATATTCCAAACAGAGCTCTAGTAGAACTTAAATAAGCAATAGAGAAGGTAAAAAATTTGACTGAATTTTGTGAAGTCAATAATCTAATAATGTGTAATGGTATAAGAGGGTCAGATAAGTGTGGAAAATACATATTTATTAACCAAAGGAAACAAAGTGTCATTGATTATATGCTCTGTTTAAAGAATTTGGATAACAATTTTGTAGACTTTAAGGTTATGCAGAAAGTTTTGAATAGTTATCATTTTCCACTATTAGCAAAATTTCAAACAGTGAAGATAGTGGAACAGAAAGATGACAAAAAACAAGGAAAATCTCTAAGCTACAGGTAGTATATAGAGGAAAAAGGGAATTATAGGAAGAATCTAATATGCAGGCAGAAATTCTGGCATTAAAATTTTTTGGTAGTAGCAGAAAAGAATTTTTGAATCAGTTTGGAAATTATGTAGGGAAAGTAAGAGAAGAGTGCTGAAGGAAAGTGATCAAGGCAAAGGAAGAAGGCAATAAAGAAAATAAAGAAACAGTGATAGAAGAAGATCCCTGTTATGGAAGTATTTGTAAAGTTCACTTTATAATAGGCATAGTTAGAGTGACGTAAGATCCATGTACACAATATCCGGGTGTTAGTTGTATAGGACCCTGAATTAACAAGCACTCCAAAATCAAGGAAATATTGTAAAACTGTAATTGTAAATGGGAAAAAATAATAATAAATATTCATTCGTATTTTTTTAATGTTTTATTTAATCTTGCTTTTGACTGCATGGTCTTCTTATAACATCTACGTGAATACTGTAGGTGTAAGTCTGTAGTCGTCCTTGGTGCCTTAAAGCTATCTGGCATTCACCTTCTCAAGGCAAGGAAAAACTATGAAAAACCTTAATAGATCACTTGACCTGACTAAGATTTGAAACCAGGAGCTCCAAATTAATGGTTGTAAATGCTACCACTAGACCATGTAGGCAGCTTTAGTTTATTCTGTGGCAATGGAATGAAGGAAGTGAGTGATTTTAAACTTTGAAAAGTTAAAGACTGAAATAGGCATTTATAGGCTTTAATTCTAGGAGTAGGACTCATCACCAAGCTAGGCAATTTTAGGTGCTATAAATCTCCTGCATGTTAATCCTAAGGCTTTAAAATAGGCATTTAATTAAAGAGCCTATAATTTTGTGCAAAGGAATAAAATAGGTTAAAAAGGCAATTTTACAGCTCTGATCATTACAGAACATATGGAATGTTTTAACGTAGTCTGGAGACATGATGACATAGTTATGAGAAATTTGTTAATTTAGTTAATGATGTTGCCACATGCATTCCAGTGGAATATAATATGGTTAGCAAGTACATTTGAAAAACAAGAGACTATAGCAGCCTTTAATAAAGTTTTATGTTCATAGTTGATATTATAAATGTAAAATTTTTAGTGCAAACTTTTTAAGCATGAACAATTGATTCTTCAATCCTTTGAAATTTATATTAACTATGTTTTGCTGTATACTCAGTTAATAGCAAGGAGTAACTGCAGTGAATGATTCATAATGTTTTAAACACTTCAGAAATGTGTGTAGAGCAAAAAGCAGATTTTTGAATAATTGAGTCACACTAATAGTTACATTAAATATAACAGTTATAACCCAGTTCCTCATAAACATGCAGTACTAAATAGTCTTGTGCACAGGTTGGTAAATGTCCCCATGAACAGCGAAGAATATGATTTAGAACTGAGCAATATAATAAATATAGCTATAGAAAATGGTTTCAAACAAGAAGTGGTATATAAGAAAATAAACAGAGCAAGGAACAAAAAAAGAATCAAAGACATCACTACTCTTATTCCCTAGCAAGGAAGAAAATAGAATGTACCAAAAATTCACATACCATCCATCAGCCTTCTATAAATTCCAAAAGATTTTCAAAAAAATTAACATTATTTTAGCTCCAAAAAACAGTTACTCCATAAAAAATATACTAAATTCTAAACTAAAAGAGGATATTCCTCAAGAGAACAAATCAGGAATATCAGATGGAATGTATCGATTGTGAAAAAATTTACGTAGGAAATACTAAAAGAAACATAAAAATATGAGCAAAAGAACACACCAGGAACATAAAACAAAGACAGGAAGAAAAATCAGCAGTAGCTTGGCATTTTTGGAATGAAAAACACAATATAAACGGGAATCCCAAACTGCTTAAAAACATTACGGGAAAAACAGGACTTACAGTCTGGGAAAACATTTATACCTGGAAGAACAAAAGTAACGTTTTCAACTTTGAAATCCCACCAATGACATCTTAATACAGAAGATAAACCAAAGATAAACCAAACCACCACGAAGAACAAGGCTGGCAGTTGACCTGGAACTGAAGATGGGAGCGATTAGCTCCAGAAACTTAGTTTTCCTTTTTTAAACTATTAATGATGTAAGTGCTACAAATTCGACTCAATTATTCAAACTTATATTAAACATCACTGTTACAAACGTCCACCATATTTAACTAACTAAAAAGCAGATTGTTTTGGATGCTAATGGAGAAAAATCTTATCTTCCTGGTTAGAATAATGAGTAATATTTTATTTATTATTATTATTATTATTATTATTATTATTATTATTATTAAAATTTTCCCTAATCTTACATCTTATCATTTTCTTCCACTTCCATCCTATGTAGAAGAAGAAAAGAGAGAGAGAGAATTGTGCAATAAATTTGTTAAAAACAGTTTTTCCTTTTATAATTTTTTATTTGTGTCAAATTTGTTTATAAATGTTATCATTTGGACTGTATAATTTTGCATTATTCAATGTCAATGTGGTCTGAGGAATAGCAGTGTTTATGTGATTTGTTTATAATGGAAATTACAACAATAACCTATATTGGTATTCAGGCTTTATACCCATTATATCCAATATGGAAGATTGTAGGAATTTCATTCTTTAGCCTTTCAAAATATTATTGTTTGGTTGCTAATGGCCATTGGGATGCTGATAATTATAATTTTTTTCCCTAGCTTCCCAATAAGAGCTTTCAAATTATTTTTCATTTGTTTGTGGTTATCAACTATATTTCAGTAGAGTTCTTTGTTTAGGGTAGTAGTCATATCCTTACACAATGGGCAGTGGCTGTTCTTGATTAATTTCACCTGAAGAATACTCTGACAGGAATTCATGCTCTACAATAAAGCAGAAGTGGGCAACTTAAATTTTCTTAGTTTTAACAAAAGATGTTGGAAATACTTCAGCTCTTCATATGATTTTTCCTTTAAATTTTTATTGGATATTTTGTTGTTCTTGTTTATTTATTTATTAATGAGTTTCAATTTAGAGGAAAGTTCCAGTTCAAAAGATGGTTTTAATATTGTGATTTTTTTTATGCTAAAACTATCAGCAATCTCATTCCCCTTTAATATCACATGGCTTGGGATCCATTGTAAAACTATTTTGTATTTATGATCTGGATTATATGATGTAGTTTTCCTATTTTATTTATAGTGCGTGTTGATATGTAATGCAATTCATTACACTTTGTAGTGCTGATTTAGTTACTTAAGATAGCAATTCTTTTATTTATGTTAGGTTTATACAGTAGATTTTCTAAAGTCTCTAATGGTTATTATTTTACCTCAAGTTGTTAGTTGTTGTTGTTGATTTGGTTTATTTAAGGATGCTCATTAACTTCTCAGATCACCAGCATCCCATTCAATTCAGGGCATGAAATGGCCAATAAATTTTGCTCAGAGACCTCCTCTTTCAGGCTTCTTTTACATGCTGTAAATCTGTGACATGGGAGTTACGGCTTTACTTCCCTTCCAAAGGAAGCCATACTTAGGATTATTATAACTGCAAAAATCCATCAACCCTGGTTGGGATTGAACCCATGATCTTGGATTTACAAGGCAAGTATGGTTACCATATACCACCAGGACCGACTCAAATTGTTAGCATACTGTCCCAAAGGTGTATATTCATAGAATTCTCCACAGTATATTCCAAAGTATACTTTCCCATTTTTAAGTGACCCATCTGCATATACTCTACACCATCTATTAGTCTGAAAGTGCTGTCAACCTTCATACTTCAGGTAGGTTGTTCTTCTTGGAGACCATTGTATACTGATTCAGTTTCACACTGATATCTATGTGCTATAAAGGGTCAGTTGGTATAATGGCAGGTTTAGTGGTTATTTTTAAAATTTTGTCTAAATCTTCCTTCTGTATGTAATTTTTGAAAATCTGTTGTTTTTAATGGTTGTGTGCTATCAAGAATATGAAACCATTATTCCTGTGTTGATTACTTTTTAATTTCTGTCCCAGTATTGTCATTTTAATAACTTGCTCTGTTTTAATTGGCAGGTTGTAGTTATGCTCTGCAATGCAGTAACAGGTGCTGTTTTACTATTCTTAATGATCTAGATAATATTGTATCCAATTTAGTTCTATTTATTTATTTTGGATATTATCTCACTTTCATAGATCAAATGGACTTTATGAGCTTTTGTATGTGTCCTTAAGGAAACCGATGGATGCCATCCAGCTAGTCTGCTTAATATGTTATTCTTCTTCACTTTCTTGTTTAAAAGAAGGAATGTTTTTAGTCAATTGTTATTCCAAGATATTTAGTACATTCTTTCTCTTGTAGTAATTGATAATTGATTTTAAGTTACAAATCATCTGTAGTGTGTTGAAAACTGGACGGAAAGCCATCTTTTTAGTGCTTATTCCATATTGTTGGTGGTTGCCATTTTTCCATGATATTGATAATTTTCCATATTTCATTTTCTAGTTTTTTGTAATGTTTATTCTGATTATTTTTTTGGCTAATCCATTTGAGGATATTATCTGCAAACAATCCCTTATTTGCCTTTGGAAAATCAGCTAGTATTGTTGATGTCAACTATTATTAGAAAATATTAAAAAGAATTAGACTGGAGACCGCACCTTGAGGATGGCCAATTTTGGTCATACACCATTAAGAGAGGTCATTAATCCATGCACCATCTCAAATGTTCCTTTTTATCCCCATATTACCTATATTATAAATAAGCTTCTCTCTCCATACTTTGTCGAAGGTGCTTTTGAAGTTAACCAAGATAGTAAGAACTGTTTCTTTTTTGTTGAAGGCACTTTTAATCCCCTCTGTTAAATGTAAAACCTGCTTAATTGAATATTGCTTTCTGAAATCTGCTTGATGGTCTGAAAGGAGATTTTGAGATTCAAGATTATAAGTTAATCTTGTAGTGACCATTTTCTACATTGTTTTAGCACATGCAGGGATTAAGGATATTGGCCTTCTTAATTGGAATAATTACAGCTCTTTTTTCACATATAACAGCAATGTTCTCTTTATTGTTCCAAATTTTGTTAAATATGTTCAATAGTACCTTCTTGGCTCTGCATACTAAGTTCTTGATGTATTCACTATGCATTTTGTCTGGTCCAGGGCTCTTGATATTCTTCAGAGATAATATTGCTTTGTTCAGCTCTTGAATTGCAGTCATTATAAAATAGATGTTGTTTGATTACTAATACCTGGGCTTATGTCTTTTAATATTTTGTTTAATTTTCATTGTTTTTATTCAGTTTATGTGCAATTTTGTAATGAGTGGCAAATCTGTTGTCTATTTCTTTATCTTGAATGAGGGCTTTATTGTTAATAATAAGAGAATCTTGTTTGTTTCTGGGACATTGTTTAATGTATTAATATATTTATGTACTTAAGTGCTATTATTTCTATAGTCCAGGGAACTAAGGAATTTATTAAATGACGCCTTCTTACCATTTTTTATTTCTCTGTTTAGAAATGCAGTTTTCTTTCTCCTATCTCTAACTTAGAATTTTTATTGCTTCTGCTATATTTCTACCGTTATCTTTGTCTCTTTTTAAAGCAGTTAATCTCTGATTCCAAAAAGGTTTATACCTAATACTCTTTACTCTGCATATTGTTGTTTTTGGAGCAATAATAATTTTTTGTTAACTTTGTTGATTAGTTTCAATGGTCTTTCTCCATGTAAATATCTTCAAATTTTTGCCAATGAGTTTTCAAAAAGTTATCCAGTCTGCTTTTTGGAAGTCCCATATCTCATTCGGCAACTCATAAGTGACTCATTTGTGGTTAGATGGTTTCATGCTGACTGTACTACCTATGTCTTTCAATATTCTTCTAGTGCTGTGATTTGTAATATCTGAAGAGGTAATCACCATGTTGTTATTGAGCCCCCAGTATAGCAAATGAAAGTTTTGGGGTTGTTTTTATATACTAAATTGATTGCATTTCCTTCCAAATATTCTTCCATTGTTTTTCCTACTGCACAGAAGAAATTGTACCCCCAATGTTTTGAATGCCCATTCAGGTCTCCTGTTATTAGGGCATTTTGTTTACCTTCTATTGAGTCAAGATTTAGTTGATGGTTATTCGGGCACTATATATACCAAAAATTATATATTTTTTCTGTAACTGTGCTTCTAACAGTGATTTCAGCATAGTCTGTAGAATCATTGTTTTCAGTGTAGTTCTTTTACTTACAAAGGAGTTATACTCCTAGCATGCCACTTGCCACTTGTCTATGTTTATGTAGACAATATATGTTGTAGTTTTTGAAAGTTATAAAACTTCTCCTTATCCACATTAACATTAGCTTCAAGAATTACAAAGATATCTGTTTATATAATATTTCAATTTGTGACTTTGTACTGTGTGATAATAAGCCATTCAGTGTTCCAGAGGAGTGTTGAGAAGCACTATTGTGTATTAGAGCTCTATCATGGGAAAAATATTTATCAGCACAATATATGCTTTTTTATTGCTTTCCTTATAGTTACAGTTTCATTTTTTGATTGGAAAAGAGATGGTGTGGAAGATTTTCATAAACAAATACTTTTTAATTTTGTGTTTTCTTTTCAAATATTGCTATTATGACATTTACTAGTTAACATGAAGTTTGAAATCACAATATATGTTATAGGGGACACAGAAATATCAAAGCTTCAGTATAAATCTATCATTCCAACTACAATGAGTACCAACTGCTGCAGTGATTCACATTCATCTCATTATTCAGACAACATCTTCCTTAATACAGAAATGCAGCTTCAATTTACAGGTATTTATATTTTGTATGCTTTATCTTAATGACAGAACACATTGCCATCTCTACATCTGTAGACAAAGACAAACAGTCATAGATAGATATTTATTGCCTTTTTACCATACAGAATACAGAGATACTTGTCAGTAAACTGTTGAAATGTAAAAAAAAAGGCTAGTTAAATTATAAAAATGTGTTTTAACAATTTTAAAAGCATTGAAATTTATTGTAAAAAAATGTTCCATAGGTAGTTAGTTAACAATTATGCTTGGAAAATTTAACAGCATTATAATTGCAAGGCAAGGGAGAGGAGGCTTTTTTTTGTATGAAATCAGGTGCAATATTTTTGAAAGCTATAGGGAATAATGTGGAAAAATGTGTTATATGTGTATAACAACAGAAATGTTTCAATGTTTAGTAGAATACAAGGAAACTGAAAGATGAAAAGAGGAAATTTGGAGGGGGAAAAAAACAATAAAATGTTAGCAGACTGGAGTAGAAACAAATAAATGAACAGTGATGTATTTAGGAAGAGTACAAGATAAATGAATTTGGAAGTGAAGAAAAGGAGAAAAGTTTTAAAATATGCAGTAAGAGTTGTAAGTAGTAGACATCTAAACTTATGAATAAACTGGCACGGTTGGGTATGACAGATTCTGAGATAGAACTGTGCTAGACTATTTAGAAACTAGCTTAATGTACAAGTTGGTTGGAATTCATGTTGTAGCATGAATTGTTCAATTACACTTAGTTTATAATCCCAATGTAGAATATATTACCACTCCATTGTCTATAGCTTCGTAGGTACAATTTATAATCAATTAAGTACAATCACTTGTATCCTACATTAATGTGTTCAAGTTGTTAACACTAACTGTACTTACTTTTTTAAAACTTTTTTAAGTGGAGTTAGTGTTAACAACTTGAACACATTAATGTAGGATACTATTACCACTCCATTGTCTGCAGCTTTGTAAGTACATTTTTTACTTAATTACAATCACTTAATTAATGGATAATGTTGATTATGTAGAGAAGTTGATGATTGATAAATCCAATTCAATTTAATTTCATTTCAGTAATAGAATTTAAATACTGTTTGCCCCAAATGGAACCATCCCTGTCCCTTGCATATTTTTCAGGTGTATCTAGTTGTATTCAAATTTTTGGTTAGTAATGACTGTCTTAGTTCAACTGATGCTATAATGACATTTGAAATTTAAATCATTTTTCCTGTTATTCCTAAAATAATGTATCATTGTTCTTATCTCTTTGTATTGCCTTATTGTTTCTTGAAATGAATGTGATTCTCCAAAAATAAATCCCTCATCAAACTGTCTAATAAACAAGAAGTAAGTCAACGAAGAGCTGAATCATATTTTGCAACAGTATGGGGCAACTTATCTTACATATGCAAATACCCTGACATTGATTAATGTTATCAAACCACTGTATTGACAACATGTATTTTTATTGTACATTTTAATAATTCTGTTATTTTTCTCAATTTTATGCTACCTTAGGATTCAGCATGCTTCTTGCAATTGGCTTCGCACAAGAAATCATGATGGATGCAGAGATACTGAAGTTTTTTAACTTAATGTTCATTATTTATACATTCCTTATAGGTAAATTGCCATGCCATGTCTTGTCAAGCTTTCAAAACCAATAAATGTGGAAAATTTTGCAGAATTATTTTTGACTGTGTTCACATAGTAGAGAAGTGACTTGGTCCCAATTGTTTTTTTCCAATTTGGACAGGTTTCCTTGCTATTCAGGTATGAAGTTGAAATGAACCAACTTATTGCTTTATATTAAAAAACAAAGATGGACAATAAAATGTTCTTTTGGTATTTTGCCACTACACATTTTTCCTGTACAAGGAGAGCAATTTTGTAGTAAGTGCCCTAAAGCAAATTCTCTTGTTCCCATCATACATATTATCTTGATTGAAATCTATCTAATATAATGTTTTCAGTTTTTTCTGCTACTCAGAAACAGAGAGACCTGTTAAGATCTCTATTTCCTACACATCTGGTTTCAGACAATTTTTGTGCCTGTTTCTGTAGCTTTCTAATCATTATCAGAAGCCTTGAATTTGGGCTTATTTAGTTTTTTCACCAATTTGAGAATTTGGGCCTGCAGAATAGGGCCAAAAAGAGACTTGTTCTTTGAACAGACATGAATAAACCATTCTGTTAGCAGTTCATTTATTTCTTCATAGCCAGTTGATTTCTCTTTTTTCTTTTTTTTTTTCTTGTCATTATTGCCCACAAGCCACTCATGCTGTGATCTTTATTTTTTCAAAGTTTCTTATACCTAAGTTTTTCTACAAATAAACTTTAATGTTATTTCTCTTACATTCCACATTCTCCTTATTGTTAGTTAAAAAACTGACACCTTATCACTTAACGACATAGTCACATTTTTATGCAACATTATTGGTTATAAATATTACCATTCTATGCTCTGCTTAATCATTTGCAAGATGTTCTATTGGTAATTAACTGAAAGAGCCCTTCTGCCTAGTCAATAGGGCAATAAAACTATTGATAAAACCCAACAAACCTTCCGACTTTATTGTAGTGACCCACTATATAATTGTGTACTTGAAAGTAGATGCTGCTTCAAAATATAGTTTACTTCAAAGAGTGTGTTCTGTTATAACTAGTGGCAGACTATTTCTGTTTCCACATTTAAAGTTATAATTTTACTCAGGAAAAAATAAATTATAAGATATATGGTTTTTGCTAGTATCAATAAACTTTTCCAAAATGGACAGATTTCAGGATATTCTTCCAAAATGGACAGATTTTACTGTACTAATTTTGGTTCAACAATAAGAATGATGTAATTTATGACAAAACTACAGTAGCAGAAATGTTTAGATTTAACTATATATAAAATCATCTGCTTCTCTATGAGATTTAGTTTTGTTAGCTAGGAATGTTTCATTTGATGCTGAAAAAAAAGAACATTGAAGTTGAAGGGTAATATGTAATTGGAGTATTAAAAGTGAATAAATTTACTGTGTAATGGAGATAGGGAGATAACTGAAATGGATCAATGTTATAAATGGAAAAATTATACAATGTTTTACTATGGTGTGTTTTGTTATTTGTGATTTATCACAGCTTAGTTTTAGTGAAGTTAGAATAGAGAATAGCCAAAGTTACTGAGGCAAGGCTTTTATGTATAGGAATGAGTGGCATTGTTCGACAGGGATTGACTCATCTTGCCATTCCACGTGGCTGGATGTGGGGTGGTGCAGCTAGTGAGCACTGTCCAGTTTGGTGTGAGATTTATATGGATCCTATCCTTGCAGAGAAATCTCTACCTAATGGCACACATCACCAAGAATAATGAAAATAAGAACTTCTGAATCTTGTTGCTTTATATTATTAATAAACAGAATTAACACAAGTTTAAATAGAATAAGTTGGATTTTTGTTCCTGTTTTAAGTGATGTTATTTTTAAGTCCTCCAGTTTCTAAGTTACATTATTTATATATTTCCCATGACAGTGTTAAAGAGAAACTCAGTAATGTAGAGTGTTTGATTTTTCATATCATAAAATTATTTTAAAAGATTAGCACTTAAAGAGCAATTTATGTTAGCACCACGATATGTTTTATTTGTTCTTTATTTTATTTTCCAATAAAGACTGGAAAATTTGATTCAGTCATTGAAACTAAGATTAATACAGCTTTGATTATTTTATTGCCTAATGGTGCTAGCATTGAAATGATTGAAGCTAAACCATAGAAAACTATTAAGGAAACTGTTTTAATTAGATTTACATCTAAGGACTATATCTATTGTAAATATGTAATATATCAATAATAAGTTTTGATTAGTATTCTTTATTTAAAATTTAAACACCCCAAGTATCAGTGGAAGGAATTTATATATATAAACAGACATACTTGTAAGTATACATTTAAAATTTTCTTGAACAGCTGTTAATGAAAGAATAGGATTAAAGAGAACTACAGGAGAAAATATGCAGAAGAACACAAGACATAAGCTTCTGAGTTTTATTCTTGCCTGTTGCCTTGTCTTGAGTACTCATTAATTCATTGTTTGCATAATTTAATATAATTACATACATAAGCATTGTGGACTATGTTACTGTGATCTCAATGACCAAAATCCGGTTCTTTCTCCTTTCTTTTTATTTTGTTCTTTTCATTTACATATATATTGAACAGCTGTTAATGAAAGAAATAACCTATAGGATTAAAGAGAACTACAGGAGAAAATATGCAGAAGAACACAAGACACAAGCTTCTGAGTTTTATTCTTGCCTGTTGCCTTGTCTTGAGTACTCATTAATTCATTGTTTGCATAATTTAATATAATTACATACATAAGCATTGTGGACTATGTTACTGTGATCTCAATGACCAAAATCCGGTTCTTTCTCCTTTCTTTTTATTTTGTTCTTTTCATTTACATATATATTGAACAGCTGTTAATGAAAGAAATAACCTATAGGATTAAAGAGAACTACAGGAGAAAATATGCAGAAGAACACAAAGTATAAGCTTCTGAGTTTTATTCTTGTCTGTTGCCTTGTCGTGAGTACTCGTTAATTCATTGTGTTTTCATGTAATATAATTACATACATAAGCATTGTCAACTATACTACTGTGATCTCAATGACCAAAATCCAGTTCTTTCTCCTTTCTTTATATTTTGTTCTTTTCATTTTCAGTTTATAAGTGAAGAATGGTTGTAATGACTAGCAATCATTGTACATTGATTGGTTTATTTTGCAGTTCATTTACCCTGTAGAATTGAATGTTTTTGTAAGCATTTAATGTCTTATCAATTGCCAAGGTCTTTTGAGATGATACAAATGACTCAGGAATACCTTGTGTCTAAAAATTATTTTTATTTACCTTTTCAAAGTAAGGAAAAATTCCAGAAAAAAATCTTATCCAGTCATTGAACTTAGGCCTTCCAGTTAACTAGCAGACATCTAAGCCATGGTGGTGGACGTAGAATTGGATGCTGCTGTGTTGTGATCATTGCGATCTTGGTTTATGTGACTGAGTAAAGAACTGAATATGAAATTAGCCCTTAATGATTTAATAGAGAATGTTAGCTACATTCACAGTATAAAAAACACTGACTTTAAATGGGTCCTATTTCCAGGATGATTCTGAGAGAAAATATTGAACTGTATCTTTAGTTTTGTTCAGTTGTTCAAGAAAATATGTTTGTCATAAACAATATGATGTATTTAAGTTACATTTTATAAATCTAAAGGCAGAATACTATTCATAATTCATCATTGCATCAGGTAAATAATTTATGGTCATGAAATACCAGAGTGAATTGTGAAAGGCAGACAAATGTGTGGAAATGCAAGAAGCAATGTTGCTTTAAAAAACTGCATTAAAATCAGTGCCAATAGTCTATAATTTACAGCTATTTGTTGCTGTAGTGTGTACAATGTTCTTAGCTCTTCCACTTTAATTATTTTTAAGAATCGTTATAGAGTTTTTATAAATAGCAATATGTGATATCACTTGGATTACATTGTATTTTATGAAGATTGAAGATTATCAGGTAATGTAATTACTTAAAAAGAATTCAAAATACTATCAAAATTGAAATAATAGGAACAGAAATATAATACATTTATAAAGAAAAAATATTTCTGAAATAATATAAAAAACTTGTGCATATATGACAAATGAAACAGTCCTAAATATTTCTTTTATAATTTTTATTGCCACAAAAATCTCTTTGTTTACAAGATGAAAATAATCTTAAGCAATTGGTAGCTTTAGATATAAGCTGAAGAGGCAAACAACACTGAAAAAAGTACCTTTACTGTTTGGTAACATTCTTTATAAAAATAGATCTGTTTGTAATTGATTATAATGTTCAACTATATTTAAAACAAATGGAAAATAAAATTTGTATAGTAAATACCAGGATAAGTATTTATTAGGAAATATATGTTTATAGATAATTGAACTAGTAATGAAATGTGTAGTGGTGGACTTCATAAGCATTCAGTGATTTCTTCCCTTCAGAACTAAACTACAGATGCATTTCTGCACTTTTTAAATTCTATATAGTGTCAACATAAAGTATTTCCTTCTTATGACTTACTTGGGTATTAAAAATTGTTAATGTCTTCATTCAAAATCATTTTATATGAGTATACATAAATAGTAGAATGTAAATAATATTAATTTCATGAAATAATAATCTGTCATACATCAAATTGTAATGAAAGTAATGTCTGTAAAGTATGTTTAAGATGCATGTAGCACAAAATTTAAATGCAAATTTTTAATGTGATACAACATTTTGATTTTCAAAGGGACTGTGTTAAAGTTTTTGTGTTACACATGTCTTGTTTTAATTCATACAAAATACAGGATGGCCAAGAGATGGGCAATTCTTTTATGTATAATATTATTCAATAGTATATAGACATGTAAAAAATCAGGCCAAGAGACAACGCACATGGATGCTCAATGTAATTTACAAGGGTTGTTCAGTATATGTTTTCCTATATTTTGTTAATTAATTTTTGTAACTTATACATGAAAACCTTACATGTATGGAGTCGGTGCATCCTTCACTACTTTCCTATATAATCACCTTAAACATTGAGGCATTTATTGCAATACTGCAACAGCTAATCAAACCCCTCTGCCAGGCTCGGCAAATATTTCCAACCCCCATTTCACAAGTTTATTCTGTGTTGATGTGGCCATTTGGGGGTAGGTATTGCATCAAACTGAATTATACCAGACAAGGATATATGTGGCCAATTGCTAGTTTCAATCTCTCCAAGATCTGACAATACTGGGAATTCATAATCATTTGTCTTCATTTTAAAAAGTCAATAAGAAGGATATTCCTTGCATCCCAGAAGATGGTCACAAGCACTTTTCCCAGTGATGGTATCTTGAATTTCTTTATTATAGGAAAACTTAAGATACTACCATTCTATCGCTGTTCTCTTCCATTTAGGAATGAAGTGATGAAGCTTTCCATTATAGTGTGCACGAGGAAGGCATGTCTGCCATTGTTGTGCTGCAAGGCCAGAGCCCATTCTCTTTTGATGATGGTTAGGAGTGAGTTGATGAGGAATCCAACATGCACACACTTTGCAGTATCCCAAGTCCTCGTGGATGATGATGTGAACTATTCCAATGTTTGCTTAATCTCACGACCCTTCATTCATATGTTCTGCTGGATCAGTGCATCCATTTTACCATGTCATTCATAGTGGCAATTGAGGGACAATCAGATAAAACTTCATCAGAAATGTCTACTTGGCCTTCAGCAGACATGTTGCACTGCTTTGGGCCATCTGCTTAGACACTGCGGTATCCCAAAAGCTTCCTGTGTATGTCAGACGGTGCCAAGCCATTGGCCCATTCATACCGAATTACTGCTTGCACTTCTGCCTGACACCAGGTCTCCAACACACTGCATTTGCCATGCTGCACTACCATGTCTAGCACAAGCCCACTGTTTCACACTGGACTACCATTTCCTGCTCCTCTGCCACTGTACCTTTATGATGAATGACTATTATGCTATGTAGACAATCCATATTGCTAGCAATCATGTACTTATCAGTATCGAATTATTACTGTAACAACTTTTACAACTTTTACCGAGTTTTCTCTAGCAAGATATACTGATATTGGAACCAAAATACGGCAATTTGTTCAGGGAACAGATTTTGGGAAACAGAGAAAGCTTCTCTTCCAATGCATTTACTTAATAAGCCTTTTAAGCTTACATGTGGAAGGTTGATAAAACTCCAGTAAAACCTCATATTATCTTATCTTAATATTCCAGGGAAACATATATTGAACAGTCCTTGAATATTATCATTCAGCTGTCCACATATTTTCTCGCAACTCTGTATAAAAGATTTCAAGAGTTAATATTTGTACATTATTACATATTAATCCGAGACATGTGACAAATTACTGCTACTGCTACTGCCCTTATTTTTACAGCCTAACACGTAAATACAATTTTAAACAGGCAATATCCACATTTTAATACTACTTGTCAGGATTAAATATGTGTGACAGGATATTTTTTCACGGAAAACATATCATGAAATTGTTGATTTTGATTGTTATTATGTGTCACATGAAATGTAGAAGTATGTAGATAAGTGTTGAATTCTTCCTTTGTATGCGCATTTTCATAGGTCTGTTAGAAATTGCCTTATTTAGAGTAATGACTCCTTAGAGCATTTTAGACTTCCATAACATATTTTGAGTACTCATAAAGGAAAGTGTTTCAAATTGATTGTTTGGCCCTCTTTAGAGTATACTGTGGATATAGTTAAACCATTTGATTTGTTTTCTCATAAAACTCTGATCTACTCTTTGAAATTCTAAGAAGTTTGAATTTTGGGAAGGTGAATGTTATGGAATAAGTACAGGAACTTTATTAAAATTAAAAGCATTATCTTTTTGTTTTGTTGTGATAATGATATTTTTCTGTAAATATTTTGTTGTAGGCAGTGAGTGTGCTATAAGTGTGAAGCATACTAAATTTTTGTAAAGCAACTTTTTAGTTCCTTGTAGGTGATTTGGTTGAACTTGATGTGTGTTAATACTACTAATAAAAAGATACATAATTTACTTGTTATTTGTAATAGTTTACTGATTTGAAGGTTAATGTTTATTGTATTACATATACTTTTTTTTGCACCATATTATTTGTTTTCTCATTTGTCATACATTACATGAAAATAACAATTCCCATAATTGTTAAAAATAGTTTTTTAATTAGATTTCATGATATGCACCTTGATCTTAAGCTTTTTTGAGATAGTTTGCATGTATAATGTAAAGAAATGCTTTAAATTACTCATATATTTCACAAGAATATTTTATGTAATGATTAACATAATTGAAAAATTCATCACTTAATTTATTTTGATACAATAGAGATTGTATTATTTTGTTCTAGGTAATTTATTTGTATAATACTAGTAACATAAGATAGTTGGTTTCCCTTGGTTGTTGTATGCTGTGTAGGCTGCTATCAGCTTTGTTATGAAATTTGAAGGGCCAAACATTCAGTGATACAATTATATTTACATCCCATTTTGATTCAACAAAAATGAAAGATTCTTACCATCACACTACCTTGATACCTCAGCCTTAGCCGAAGATCCCAAAGTCTAAAATCATGCTAATGCTGATAAGAGTAATAATAACACAATGCATCATATTCTTCATTTAGATTTGAAGAATGTTTTTAGAGTAGCATAGGTTTCTTATAGTTAGTCAAAATATATAGCCCAATAGATAACCTCATTTAGCACGGTCATGTGTGCAATATGATATGGTGATATTTTTATGCATGACTAGAAAACTAGCAGCTTTAATGAAATTGCATCACTTTTTCTGCACAATATTTGACTTGATTCTTGGGTTCATGGTTTGCAAAAAATGACTTATATACAAATTCATTATATATTCCAAGTTCTTTTGATAGTCACAAGGCACAAAAACGTTACATTTAGTATAAAAAAAATTTAGAGCATGTTAGATTTTTTTTTGGATGGGCAATATTTTGCAGCTATTGCAGGCATATGCCTGTGAACCCAAAAATCATTTTCATAGATTTATCACAGTACTACTGAGTTTTGTTTCTCCACATTCATTTTTCAGAATATATGTTAAATGATGTCATATTTTATCTCTGTAAGTGTATTTTTACCTATTATGCAATCTTTATCATTAAATAAGCTTTAAATGCGATGGATAAGCCATCTTGTTGATATAATGTGTAATTTAGTGAGGGCTTTTGATGTATAAGTCATGAAATTCTTTTGATCAAGCCAAACTTTTATGCCATAATTTTTTTCAGCAATAATTTGTTTTAAATTTAATGTGTCACAATAGAATGCAAAACAAGTAATTTGACATTGCTCAATACCAGAGGTGTCTCGCTGAGTCAAATTTGAGCTATACTATGCCTACAAAATACAGCAGAAAGAATTGTGGTGTTATCGATTGATGACTCTGGAGTGCTGTCAGCCACTTAGAAATGAAGCAAAGCAGTTTGCAAGCCTCTAGTTTGACTTGACTTTCACAGTCTTGCTATATAATTTATATAAACAGGCAGTAATTGAATATGGTGTCATGCAGAACTCTAATGAAAATAAGATATCTGCTACGATGCTTGAACTGCAATTCTGATTACCTCAAGTGTATAAATGTTTTACTATAAATTATGTTGATCCTGGTGGTGTAGTGGTAACCATACTACCTCCTAAACCCGAGATCGCGGGTTTGATCCCAGCCAGGACTGATGGATTTTTTCGGGCATAAAAATCCTAAGTATGACTTCCTTTGGAAGGGAAGTAAAGCAATGGGTCCCTGTCATAGATTTATGGCATGATAAAGAACCTTAAGTCTGAAAAAAGAGTCCTCTGAGCAAAATTTGTCTGCCGTTTCACCCCCCGAATCGAATGGGTTGCTGATAACCTGAGATGTTAAAGTGCATGCATAAATAAACCAAATAAAAATTTTAAAAAAAACTGTAAATTATTATAAACTAAATGTATGAAATAATGCCATTAAAGTTTTAACTCACCTAAGTACCAGATAAATAGATTTTGAGGGTGAAAAAAGATATCCAATGTAAGTTTTAGTCTTCAATGAGATGAATGTCTGGGAGAGTAGAAAACATGCAGAACACAAATCCCTAAAATTAAGTGCAGATTCCAGCATATATTTCTTTTGTACATCCCAAAATATGAAATATTTCTACTCAATTTAAACCCTAGCTTAATGTTCTGGAGGAATTCAGTAGATTGAAAATGTATATTTCTAATTCTGAAAGAGAGAATATTATTCCTAGCAAATGAAGAAGTGGTACTGGTTTAAACGTTTTTTAATTGATTTAAAATACTCTCTCTTTTACATATTCAAGCACATTCTTTTCTTAATGTAATTTTATGTTCACAGACTTCATGTTAAAACCCATGGAGTAATGAAATCTCTCTGGTTCTGGTTCCCTTTGAGCTATTTTCTTTTCTATGACATAGAATAATAGAATTTTCCAGATCTTTTATCGACATCCACATTTTCATTCCATCTAGAAGTTCTTCTGATGGTCCAGTAGATGGCAATAGTAATCACAGTATGAATCTTTATTGTAGAAAGTTTCTCTGGAAAGTTTTTAGATTGATCTTGTAGGTATTGCTCTATGTACTCTTAGAAAAACGTTTGAAGAAATATATTTTAACTTTTGGACTTTTCTCAAGGTCTCATACTGAAACTTTTCCAAACTTCTTCCGAGTATTATATAAACAGCTTTTTTAGATTTGCATTCAAGCTGAATTTATGGAATATTATTTAAATGAAATAATTAATAACTCTGAGATATGCACATATTGCCTATTACTCAATAATATTTCCCTCTACCAATTCCTCCAGATCTTGCAGTTCTTTCTTGTTTGATATCCCAGGACCTATCATATCTGTTCTTAATAAGTGCCAACTCTGGAAAGTTCTTCGGAATATTTACTGTATTTTATGTCAGCTGTAAACGGAAGGTTAAGTCATTGGAATTTTTTATTTCTTGCTGAATACTGCACCCAGATTAGAATTTTAAGAGGTATTGGACATTGTAGCCTTAAATATCTATTGACATCACTAGATGGTGCAGGATTCATCCGATTGAAGCCTTTTTTGGTTCTATACCATCAGCTTTATTTTAAAATTGGATATCTGATTCACAGTTTAGGCCTGCTGCCATCATTAGAAGTTTAGTGATATTTTGTGCAAAACATAGTGCTACTATGATGAAAAAGTTCAGTTCTTGTTATGATAAGACTGTCATCTGTAAAGTGTTGCATAAGAGTATACATTATAAAATCCTTCTATATCTTTAAAAGGAAGTTTCTGTTGCTATCATATCATATTTGTTTGTCATATATGAAGGTGTTTCTTGTCCCTTTTGTTTTGCACAACATGGGCCTTATTGTCTTATTCAAGGAGGTTCACATGTATTAGCATTTGTCATTAAAAGAAGTGCAAGCATTTCATCTTGCTTCTCCCTTGTATTCATTCTTTGAATCCTGTATATCTTATGTGCCATTCCTTATGTTTTGCTTTTTGTCATCCTCCTTTAACTGTCTTAATTGTGGGCATGCCTTTCTCTCTCTTCCAAGCAGATTTCATTGATGCCATAACCTGCCCTCAGAACTCAATTTTAGAGGTGGATAAAATTATCACTCATTCTGGTTTTGAAAATCATTAATTATCGATATATCTTCCACTATGTGCTGATTATGAGTACATGACATATATTTATCATTCTTATCCAAGTATTAAAAATAACAAATGGAAAACAAGAAAAATTTATGAATGCTCCTCAGAATTATTTATGCACTCACATCTACTCTTTAAAGGAGTTATTCTGTGCAAATGTTTATAAAATGTTAACATTTAAACATGTGCTTTAATGTAAATGAAATTTATTAAAATGCTAAGAAAAATACAAACTATCTGACCCAGGCCATTTTAGGTGTAACCCCTCACAATTACAAATATTTTTAATACAATAATTATTTTATACCAACCCTTATCTAAATTCTAAATAATTAAAGAAAAGTACAGAATTTCCACCTTGAATTCATCCTTTATTTCTCGAATATGTACTATAATGCTATACTTAACACCTTAAAATAATAAATCCACAATACAGTACTATACCTCTGATTATTACCCATTTCAAAGAACTTCATGCCATAAATCTAAATTGCTAAAACCAAAGATTATTTGCTTATTAATCATCCATAGCCATTTATTTTAAACTATATACAAATATTCTTCTAAATTCCGATTTGTTCCCAAAAGTTTTCTTTACTGCTATCTCAGATCTTATATGAACTCATTTTACTTTGGTCAACTGACTCCTCCACTCTCTTGTTTCTGGACTTCAAATAGTATGTGAATGGCATTTTCACTACTCCAACACATTGAACATACACACTGTTCCAGATTTCTTCTAATTCCCTTTAGTCTTCATAATCCTAATGTAAACCTTGCTAAACCCTCCCTCTCTTTTGCTTTGATGTGTGTTCCTCTTACTTCAGAATTAATAGTGTGTATATTACATCTGATTTGTCCTAAGTCTTTGGTCTTGACTATTGTAGGATCTGTGGAATTAAAAAGTATTTTAGATGATAAAACAATGGACTGATGAATTAGTTTTTTAAGGTTTCTGAAATTGTTAAAATAATACTCAGTTCTGCTGTTCTCATCATGTTAAATGACATCCTTTGTATACTATTTATTATTATTTTTATCTAATATTTGAGAGTTACTGTAACAGAAACTGTCTTAAGGTAACAGACACTTCATCACATTAACTAAGAGAAAATAACACTTTGGAGGTGATACATAATGCATGTATCTGCAGATCATATGTACTTGCTATGTAAGTACAAGGATTCATATGGGTCATGAAAGTTAGTTTACACAAATTATAGTTAAATTATATTGGTTGGATTTTTGATACTGGAATTTCTCTAACTTTTTAAATCCCAGATATTTTTTTAATGCACTTGCATTCATCCTCAGCAACTTTCTCCAACTGTTTTTGCTTTGTTGCCATCTCTTAGTTGTCAGATGAATTTCCTGATTAGGTCATCCTCAGGTGGGATTTCCAAATTTATTGCATGTTGTTTATAACTTTGTTTCTGTATCTATTAGATGGTTTCTTAGCCAAAAGTGTGTGGCTATTGCAGATTTTTCTGTTTCCTTGTTTCTGAAATGTTTTTTTTTAATACCAAAATTTCATTTTGTTCAGCTAGTATATACCTAGCATTTATTTGATATATTCTTGATCTATTGTTTGTTTCAAATTTATATTTTTGTGGTGTTTTTAATAACTTACTTAGACTACATTTGTTCTGGGGAGCTAGGATAATATTGTATTGCTTGAATATTTTCCTGAATTTGTCTTCGAATAGATGGTAATGTGAATTTTTGGAAAATTTTTTCCTCTATCTTTCTCTTTTTCTAAAGTGCAAATGTCTTTCTGTCTTTGGTATTTTTTTATTTAGCTATTAATTCTGTTTTGAAATGACAACCGTGACTATGTATTGTCCATTTCTTTTGATACTCTTTGTTGAGTGGTATGTTAACAATCTGTTTGTCTGGCTACTTCCCTTTGTTGAGTGGTATGTTAACAATATGTTTGCAGGCTATGAAAAACTGAGTTGGTGCATTGTAGGGTTTAGCTGTCCTTATTTAGTAATTTTCTGTATGCATTGATAATCCATAAATTCCAAACCCTAGTTTATTGCTTTTTCTAATTATTTTTATATCTAGGAATGGTAAGTAGTCTGATGCTTGTACCTCTACAGTGAAATTTAGTGATTTTTCCTCTAAATTTAGTAATTTAACTGCATATTTTATACAGGTTTTGTTTGTTATGCTGAAATTGTTATCCACGTATCAGTACCATAATTTGAACATCAATGGAAAAGATTTTATCATGTGCATCTCAGTATGACTCATTAGCAAATCTGCAAGTAAAGGGAAAAGTGGATTACTCATAGCTAGGCCTACTTTTTGTTGGTAATGGTTTTTATTGAAATTAAAGCATTTAAAGTACTTAAAAGCAAACAACATGCAATGAATTTTGAAATCCCAGTTGTGGATATCCTAATCAAGAAATTCATCATATAACTGGTAAAAGACATAGCAATAACAGTTGCAGCAAAGAAATGAAGATTAATGCAAGTGCATTCAAAATATGTCTGGGATTTAAAAAGCTAGTATAGTTTCAGAGTCAAAAATCTAACCAAATATAGTAATTTTAAGTAACTTCAATATATAAAATCTTCATAAATAATTAACTGAAACAAATTGATGTAGTTAAATTATATTTTCATTAGCAGATTCTGCTCATATGGTACATGCTTGCAGATAAATGACATTGAGAAAATAAAGAAGGTATAACAAAGATTGCATAGCTTGAAATTATATATAATAGGATATAATATCACCATCTTTAATCCAATATTCTATTTCCATTTTGTATCATATTACTGGAGAATAATGAATTCTCTGTTTCCTTTGTTAAATCAAGGTGAATGTGGGGAAACATTTCTCTGTAGTTAGAGTTTTGTAATTAAGTAATGGTTGACAATCATAAAAAATGGCATATATATTTTTTGGTTATGATTTAATGAAAGTGGTATTATGTAGATCTTTTTGAGTAACTTAATTGCAATGAGCTCTACAGTTAATGACGTTAAAACAACTGTATTTGCTTTTTTTGTCAATTGATGTATTTTTTTGGGGGTCCATTATATTAAGTCCATGCAAACTGAAAACAAAAACTGCCACTTGAGTACTTCACGTTAGATATCATCTTATAAATAGATAAACAGGCTAATATTCCTAATTAATTTTTTATATCAATAGTTTTGAAATATGTAACAGCATTTCTGTATATAATTTAATTATAAAGATTTATTTTAAACACTTTTGTGTATGGCAAACTCATTTGTCAACAGAAGTGTAGTACTTGCTCAAATGCTGGAGAAGATAGGCTAAAGATTACAAGACAGTGTTTTTTACTAATATAGATAACTGAATCCTTCATATTTTTAATAAAAAATAAATTAAAATTTATAAGATTTTATGCAGAAATGCTTAGAAAGCACTCCTGAGATTTCAACAGTAATTCCTGGCATGGGTTATACAGTTTTGCACACCTAGCATGACCATAAGCTTTTGGACAAATTTTAAGTTATTAACACATAGTTTTCATTTCTGAATTTTGTATCGTTAGCTAAGAATTTGATTATTCTGGCGTAATGTAAAAAGATAGCATTTCTATTATAATTATGTTGAAAATAAGGAAATAAATGTGAATGATGTCACAGCATATAACTTCAGTAGAAGGAAAATCTCATTCTCAAATATTCAATGAAGTATTGCAACATCAATTATTTACAATGCCATCCAGATATATGCCAAGATCAACATGAAGATAACTATTGATCTGAAGGCAGTGCTTCAAAGTAATGAAGGCTAAATTTGAAGAAATCTGTAGCAATACCAAAAGAAGCTGGCTGGCTTTGCAGAGAAACAAACACACAATTGGCAGGGCTCTTACGAGTTCTTAAATCTTTAAGGTGTGATATGTCATATGCTAACTATAAAAAATGAGAGAGTGAAAAATTTCAAGTATTTGATTTCAAAGTGGGAGGGAAAAACAGGAATCCTTTTTGTGATAATAAACTTATATATGAAAACAAAAAGTACTGCAAAGGACTGGTTGTGGAAGTTGAGCAAATGTCCCAATGAAGAACCACAAATCTTTTAGGTTGCTTCATCCATCTGTGATGATCTGGACTTAGTTGAAAAGACTGTCTGGGCTTTGCCCCTTAGTGGTCAAAGTGAAAACTCAGAACTACATAGAATATATATAGAATCAGTTGTAAGCCCCTCAACTGTCTCTCTTCAGAAGAGCTGAATAAGCCTCCACAGAATTCATGAGCATGACTAAGAGGTATGCTGTTTCATCTCAAAAGATATCTACTGCTCCATCTGGACTAAACATAATAAATATAAATAATATTTAAGAGTGAAGAACAGGGTATGATCAAGGCCTAAAATTTTTTTGAATGTACTCAAAAAATCCATGGTCAGAGAGTGGGAGCACGTGGATGTGTCTTTCCATTTGTGACTGAATAACATAGATATGAGATGTAATAACTTCAGTTAGTTCTACGATGCTCATTTAATGTGCAAAAACTAATTAAATTATACTTGTTTGTTAGAAATGGCTGTATTCTTATGTCCAAAAACTCGTGAACATACTAGGTGAAGAGAGCAGTCAGTTCTTGCTGTTGCAAAGTATGGCTTTCTTGAAGAAATTGCAAGTGATTTTATTTTAATAAATTCCAACTTAAATGGTGCTGATTGTTAATGAGTGTAGGATTTAAGTTTAATTAGTTTAGAAATAATTTGTTTGAAATGTAACAATCTTTCTGCACCCGTTTTTTAAATTAATTTACAATTGTTTATTTTAAACAGTTGCAACCACTGATGGACTTGGGTAACTTGGTGAGGAACAATGAAGAGCTACTATAAAACTAAGCAAATTTCATTGTGTTTTTTAATAAATGCAACAGTTGTTAATAGTGCATTGTGCAGTGATAGAGTGTTTTATAGTCCATGTTTAAAAAAATAGTAGACTTTTATATGTCTTTAAGAAAAAATTAAGTGTAATATCATATAATAATATGCATATAAAGTTGTTAATATTTTAAAAAAATAATATAAATATCAAATAAATGTGTACATACTGTGATTTAAGAAGAAAGAGGACCATATATGTAGTTGGCATTGAACCTTCATGTTTCATACATATTAATTGTTTGCCAATTCTAGGAATTTCTTTGTTATGGGTTGTACTTACATTTCAGAAGAATTTCATCAAACAGATAGATCATAATAAATAAAAAGGCCATAAAATGGATAATTATTTAGGGTTTAAAGTAATCAAAATACTGTTGGTAGAGTGCAAAACAAAGGAAAATGTGAAATGTGAACAATATCTGCTTTTAACAAAATATTTATATGTATCTTTTTTGGTATTGCTTTGTTATTTTATAGATTACACTCCTCATGACTGTTTTGTGCTTGAAAAATTGTATAATGCATATTCACTTTGCATTTGGCCATCTGGCAGGATTAAATATGTATAATGGTGCATAAGTGGTAAGATAAATTTAAAACATTTTGATGATATTACAGTCTCAGGTTTTGAGCTTCCAGTTAGAATGAGTAATGTAGTTTTTCTGGTGTGAAGACTACAGCATGCCAAGAAATATATTAATGTAACACAATATAAATTAAATACATAAACACTGACCAAGTGTCATCATATTCTCATTCTCTTTCATTACATTTTAGAAATTTAAAATATTTGTTCCCTCTGGAATAATGTAAGGAATATATATATACACCATTATTTTAGATAATTTTGAAGATTTTAAAATTGAACTTTATTAAATTTATTTCACTTCTGTTATTCATAGAGCCCTTTTTATTTATTTATTAAGTAAACAAAGGACAGTTATAGTATTAGTGCTAGCAAGCTGCAAGATCTCAGACTTGCAGCAATTAATAAATATACAAACAATTTATTAGCCTGATAATTTAGTAGATGTGCATTGACTAAGATTATTTTCTTTCAAATGTAATAAATTTATTAATTGCATAACATCAAAAGTGATAAAAAAATAAAAATAACTACTGCAATGTTAAACTTAATGGCTGCTGTTTTTCAAGCAAATCTGATTTTCCTTGCCTGGAAGAATCAATTTTGAAATTATTGGTAGTTTTTTCCCCATTCTGCTTTAAAGCAGGTAATAAAAAACACATTGAAAATACTGGAATTATTCCCGTATTCTCTTATTTATTTATTTATTTAGTGAACATTATAGATTTTCCAATTAGAATGTTCACTTAATCAGATACAATATCCTTAAAATTACAAGACAATGAAGGGGAAAAAAAATAACAATACAATAAATCAAATATGACAAAAAAGTTAAAATAAACCAAATAGGATAAAAAAAAATTGGTAATGTTAGTACATGATAAGTTAATCAATGTATACTTTGTAATGAATTATCACAGGATAAAGCAAAAGAGTAAAGATTCATATGTAATTTATTATATAAGGTTTGCATTCCAAGCACAGGAGAATATTTATATCCATCAGTATTAACCCTTGGAATAAAAAAATATTTCGAAATCGGTTTGGTGTGATATTTGGAACATAAAAGCATATTGATTGTTTTAAGTTTGAATCATCTATCTTATTTGTGTAATAATTTGTAGAGGAAAAGTAACTAGTGACAATTCCTTCTGTGAGATAAACTTGGTACTAATTGAATAATTGAAGTAAAGTATTATAAGAAATTAAATTATGAAAAAAAAAAGAACTTTCTTGAAAAATGCATACTTTAGAAATTTGTGTTAAATTATTTCAATAAGTTTAACAGATTTGTCATTGTAAAGGATTCCATATAAAAGAAGCATATGAAATAAGATTAATTATGAATAATAAATCCCAGATTTTAATGTGCTGCACTAACAATGGTATTAATATGTGTAGTAATGAAGTCTTTGTTGAAAGACTTATCAGTGAAGCTGAAGTCTCAAATGTTTGTTCTTAGTGCAAGAAAGCAGATTCATTATATATATTTCTTTCATGGAAAGTGCCCTTATTATTGGTTTGATCATTCTTTTCAAATTATATGCTAATTTCTGTCGAGCAAGCCAAAACATTACAATCTTTATAATAAAGAATAAAGAAAATATGGCAAAGTTGGATGCATCAATCAGTAATTTGGTTTTAACCAAGAGCATAGGCAGGAAATTGTTTAGAAAGAGGGCCTTACAGGAAAATCCTTAAAATCAGGGAGGTGCTGCTTAATCTTGGCTTAACCAATTAAGGTTTACATTGAGCATTGGCTCAATTATTCCATTAACTATTAATTCAAATATCAGTCAAATTTAACCCAGTCAGTGCTCAGTGGTAAAAGAAAAGAAAAAAAAATAAATAAAAGGCACATTCAGTCTCTTTATAAAACTTTTATAATTAAACAATTAAATGATTTTTTAAACTTAAAAATATAGTTAGCATTTTGGATTCTTGACAAATCTATGTATGACATCCATCTTTTACTCTTCTTTTCCAAAACCAATTTCTTGGGAACACTTAAATACAGTTCATTTTTTGGTTTTTGTCACCACTAAGCTTAACCATGTATTAACTAGTCCTTAGGTGCTAATGTTTTTTCAACGTATTCATGGAGCATGCAGTTTTAAAACTATTAATTAATTTTTTGTGGCAGGAAAGAATGTGCCAGTTTCTTTATTCACATTGACTATATTCAGTTCTTTTAATGCCTGCCAACCACACTTTACTTTTATTCAATACATTATACTATTTTTTTTCCCTCCTTCATTGTGCTACTGCTTTGTTTTACTTTTCCTGCTGAATGGGAAGCTTAAAAAACCTTTTCCTATAAGCTTTTTGGATGTTTGTTTAGGATATAAACAAAAAATAATGGGGTATGTTTGTTTGATAGAGCAGCAGATGGTTCAGAATTCGAAGTCAAAAAACCATTCACATGTTTTTGTGACACTCAAGTTACATGCATATAGAATAGGATAGATGAGTTTCTGTATTACATAATTATTTGCCACTGCTAAACATAATGAATTTTTCACACCAGACTGAGAGAACTGTGCAGTTGCACATTCTTATAATGTATAGCATGCACTGACTTACAATATGTAGAAAGTGTAAATTTTCAGTTATTTGTCTTTACTAAGTTTTGAACCAGCAGATGATTATTTTTTGTACCATTAGAGGCAGTGGAAACATTCATTTATTTATTTAAAAATGGATATAATTTCTGTTGCTGTCTACAGTTATTAAATGCTTTAATATCATCATTCCATTTTCAAAAAAATGTAATGGAGCATGAAGCACTCAAATGCTAATGTCATTTCTGGAAAAGCTTAGCTTTGAGTTGAAAAGGTAGCATGAACTAACTTTTGCTAGTTTCAAACTTGCTTATTATTTCAACAGTAGATTCACGGCACATGCTTATCAGATGAAAAAAGAAAGCTGACTTCATACTGAATTAAAATGTGTTGCTCTCTCATTTTGACATAGGTAATGTCTAGTTCAGAACAATTTGAAAATCTTTTTGGGTTACATTAAAAACATATGCCAAACAGCATTTCATAGCTTAACTTTCTTTCTATGTATATGTTCAAAATAAATAAATAGTATCTGAATTCTGTTTCTTACTATTTTCTTCTTCATGTAGAGTAATTAATGAACTAGTTTATTTAAAATTGATACTCAGCTTTAGATTTAACATGAAGCAACATTTTTTTTTTTATCCATAAGAACCTCTGCTAATTTTCTTCCATATGCTAAATTTTGAGATCATAGTCTATACTAATCACAAGAACTCATAGTTTAAGCTAACTGCTCATATTTACCACCATATTTTAAGAAAAAGTTGCAGGGTATTAATATTACTTTACAGAATTTTGTTTTTATTTAATTTATCAGCAAGTTTTAGCATTGTTTTTTAAGCATTGCTTAATGTACAATAGGAAGATATGTTAGCCAAATGTTTTTTTCTTATCATGTTATAAGAATAGTAATGTGATACAAAATATAATTCAATTTGTTCACAGTAAAAGGCAAGAGCCTAAGTGATTATGTTGGTTTCAGAGTATCTTATGGGTTTGTATGCTAGTTCCAAGAGCTTGATGTTTGCATTAGAATGCTCTTGGGGAAAATGTGATAAATGGATGTTGATATTTAAATGTTATTGGTCATTAGGGTGTCAATTTTTTTTTTTTATTTCTGTCACCAGATGTATAATCTTTAGTTTTCCTTTTGGCAGAATTTGACACATTTTATACCAATGCTAGAAATATTGTTTACCTATGGAAGAAAGATTCTGGTAGCACCATTTACTATGTTTGAAAAATTATCAAATTTGAAATTCTTTGGCTTCTTTGTTCCTTACTTCTATATAACAACGAATGTAAATACTAACATGTTCAAATTTCTCACAATCCTTATGTGCTAATAGAAACATTGATATAACTGAGACCTTTGTGATGGAGAGTCATTGCTGATTAAGCTGTTTTATCAGAGAGCTTATGCTATTATGCATTTCTTTAACAAAGCACTTAAAAGATTGATTTTTACATTCTAAATAGGAAATGTTAATTTGCCTTTGAAGGAGCTTGTATGTTTTCATTAATGTTCCTCAGTTAAATAGTTCTGCCATAAAACTAGGTTTCAGTTCACATGCTTTAGTACATTTAAAGTAAAAACACTATCAACCGAAGTATTAAGTGAATATATTACCAGCATTTACTAGTTTACTGGCTCACCTGCAGTTTGTAATAATGCTCCACATCTTTAGCAATGATTAGCATGTTAAGCAGTAGAATAGAGAGGTAGTTCGTTTCTATTATTTGCATGTAATTTGTACTAAGACATTCTTTTATTTTGCCACAATTTAATGCATTTCCATTCTTATAACATGCTATGTATTAACTTTATAGAATGCTCATCTGAAGGTTTTTTTAATCAGTGTTGCATGTTGAAAGAGTGGCATGGTATTTTTGGGGATGCCTCTTTAATCTGCTGTTTATGGCCAATTGAGAGCACCAATATGAAGACTTGAGTTCCACAGAATTAATAAATTCTCTTTGTGTTCATTTGGCTATTGTTCAGCATTCATTCTGAGAAGTAGGTAACTGCATTCTTAGTGTGGGTAACCATTTTCAAAAGAATTTAATGCAGTATATTCAGAAGCCTTTCTGAAGTAAATGATGTGATTTTCTAATATGTCTACTTTTCTGCTATTTCTGTTCTTAGAAATTTATAATGGCAAATTAATGGTACAATATCTGATTTTTTTCTATTTGTAAACAAATCATCCTTGGAAATGGAAGATTTAGGCAATAAATATTGCATTGTTCAATATGTAAAAATAAAAACTGTACATCTTCCAGTTTTTCTTTGTAACCATGAACAACCCTTCATTTTTTATTTCAGTGCTATTATCTTACACTTGCAAGTATATACTTACATTTGCATGATTACATACACATTTATATACATAAATAAATATACATTCATTTTCATTATTAAGAGTTTTTTCATATATTTAGCACATTAAACTTTTGAACACTATGGCAAAGAAATAAGTATGTTATAAATTTTGGTGTAAATATCTCATGACTGATATGTTCAAAGTTATTAGGAGAGGAAAACATCTTGCTCTTCCATAATTTTAATGAAGAAGGGGAGGGGAAAAGAAAGAAGTGTAAATTAGTGTAATAAGATTGTTTAGTCTTTATTTCTCATGTAAATAAAATAATAGACATTTTTAAAATAAGGATTTATTTTTTTAAGTTGCAATTATCCATGCTACTGATACTTTGAATGTGAGGATTATTTTTTCATAACTTGTTTTCTCTAAACATGTGCATAAATACCAAAAAATACGGGGGAAGGAATTAAATAAAAAAATGCCAAAACATGAGGATTTAAAACCATTTAAATGAAAAGAGAATTAAAAATATAATTTGTTAAGAGATTTTGTAGCATCTCAGCTAGAGTGATAATGTATTCCTTTGCTGTTCATCTCTTAAATTTTACTAGCATCAAAGTTATTGAACATAGGCATTATTTCACTTTGCTTTTGTTTAAAACATTAAGTTGGCTTATGAAATAAAGTTGGGAAATATGTATATTTTCAATATTAATTCAATTTGGGATCTAACACAATGAAATATGCATTAACAATCTCTTCTGAGTTGATATTGTAACATTAATCTGGAATTTACCAGATTAATTGTCCAGATTGTGAAAAAACCTACATAAAAAAAATAAAGAAAAATATAGGCATTAGGTTGAAGGAACATTGGGAAAATATCCATTACAAACAAACAGAAAAATTAATGCTGCAGCAAATTTTTGGAATGAAAACCATGAAATAGAAAAAGGCATCAAGTTATTAAAAATAGTTCAACAACCCAAAGAATTAAACACATGGCAAAGGATTTACAAAAAACTGTGAGCAAAACTTAATGAGTTTTGACATCCCAGAAGCATATAGCTGTTTATTCAAGTTTATAACAAGACCACCGGAATGAACCCCAGATACCTACTAACTCAACTTCTACGAATGGTCCAAACAGTTGTTGAACAGCTGAGGATGTGGATGAAGGCACACGAAGCATGTACTGAGTAAATCTCAGTAAGTGAAGCCATAATAGTCATTCAGAAGAGATGAATATGTATGTTGTTTTTTCTTTCTTTTCTTTAAACAGCTTCTTTCTTGAACATAATGTATTTTCTAATTTGTCCTTTGGAACTTAACATCTTTAGCTTTTGTTCTTCTGCTTAAGATTTAAACAAAAGATGTGAAAGAACCACTTTTTACATTGTACAGTCAAGGAATGGTTTCAAACAGATTGTAAAATTTTAGAAGATAAATGTCCTCTCCTCTCCATATTTGCCACTTTGAATTTTAGATTTAGCATTACGTTACAAGCTTAGTACTCTTTTTGTAATTGCAAATTAGAAAGCAAAGTCCTTCAGGAATAAGTCTTTATGTTCTACCTAGTATTTATGTTTATTCATGATGTTTAAACTACAATATTTAGAGCCATAGTAATGCCTGACCGAAAACATTTCTCTCTCTCTCTGCTATAGCACTTATCTTGTGTACTAAACATAAATTAATTTGATTGTTACATGTCCAGCTGATAATAGGAATAGGGGAAAGAGGTACCTGTTAGGTGAGAACAAGTTTTGAGGAAATGCTTCTCATGAACTCATGAGTGTATACATTTTCTTTTGAATTTAAGGCTGGTGTGCGTTAAATGTCCATTTTCACTGGACTGAACTGTGATTATAATATAATATTTAAATACAAATCATGGTAGTGTTGTATTTTGTGTGGAATTTACTTTGATTTGTAATTAGAGAACAAAATGTGTATGTTTTGGATTTTATGAAGAAAATGTCAAAATGTATTTTTAACATATACCTTTAAGCTGAAAACCAATAAATTCCTGTTTTCATCTGCAATACAGCTGTTTAATTTTTATGATATTTATACTTATTTAATGGAAAAATTGCTGCAACTTCATCCTTTTTTATGGAATGTGGAACTAATAGCCTTAGAGCCAAATGTCCTCTGCATGTCCTCCCTTCCTGCCCTCTCACCCTAACCTTTTATTTCTGTTCTTGCCTTTCAGACTGTGCAGATGAGAGAGATAACATTAAAATGGGTATACATAGGAGTTGATCCAATAAAATGTAGTTCATGAGCTTATAGACCGTGGTCCAGTTGATGAAATCATCACCTTACTTTTCACCCCCAGCTCCATCAGCCAAAATGTCAGGTGATTTTTCATCAAATGAACCATGGCTATCTTCTCCACTGTTTCTAATGTAAACCGGATATTCCCACATCTCTTAATAAGCACATGTTTGAGTTCTTTCTTCAATACTGAGAAGAAGATATAGTTCAGATTAACAATAATGTGACATTCATAACATCTCATTAACAATGAAAAATAAAACTTCATAGAATTATTTTTCATTACATCCAAAGGGGTTAATTTTTAGAGCAGCAGCAATGACTTAAAATCAATTCACTGACTTGTAGGTCATTCTATAAATGGATCTTCATACATATTAATATCTGATTTTTTTTATCAAGCCATTGCTTTGTTAATTTGGAGATCTACATAGCAAAGAGAGTGCAAGGAAGTTCACATTTTCGCTAGTGCTCTAAAGATTTATATAATTACAATCTAATTACTTTTAAGATTAGAATAATAGCTAAAAGATTTGCAACCAAATCCCGCTGATCCTAGCTATGAGACCTTATTGAAAATATGAGTGGACAAAGTGGTGTAATTGTCTGGCTCAGATTATCCAACTCTATAAACTAAATTTAAATTATATTCCCATGTGTAAGCAAGGAGATATGTTATAGAAATGTGGCACTGTTAGTGACAAAGCACTTTAAGAGTACATAATTTTTTCCATTGTCAAGAGATCATTACTTTTTATTTTTAATAGTGATTAATGTTTTCAATGTGGAGGCATTACAAACGGATGATGAAGTGATAAATTGGAAAAGAAATGATTTTAAAGAAAGGAAATGTTCCAGGCCTAAATTTTATTTCCCTGGCATATGCAATTTATGAGGACTGAGGAAAACCTGGAAAAAACTTCAGTCAGGGAGGGCAGTCCTGGCAGAAATCACATCCATTTATGTGATGATGATGATAATAATGCCCTTATTGCTTGTAGACCTATTGTTGTAAAAGTACTGATTTTTTTTTGATTGATTTATTTATGGACGCTCTTTAACAGCTAAGATCATCAGCGTCCCATTCAACCCAGGGCGTGAAACGGCCGACAAATTTTGCTCAGAGGCCTCTCCTTCAGGCTTGAGGTTCTTTTTCGTGCCGTAAATGTACGACACGGGACCCACGGCTTTACTTCCCTTCCGAAGGAAGCCATACTTAGGATTTTTACGCCCGGAAAAATCCATCGGTCCTGGCCAGGTTCGAACCCGCGATCTTGGGTTTAGGAGGCTAGGTATGGTAACCACTACACCACCAGGAACGACAAATAAAAGTACTGAGCGAAGTTGTATAATGTATAGGTAAATATAAACAGAAAAATTATTAATCAAATACAAGAAATATACAGAAGGCAATTAATACAAAAAAATTGTATAACTAAAAATAACAATAGCAATACAAGTACAGAGTGATCCAATGAATTTGTGGTGTTTTGCCTATAGGTGAGATAGTGCCCCTTGCCATCTGCAGTTATTTTAGAGTGGTGCTGACACAGCCATACAACAGTTTCCTTAACTATTTTAAAACATTTTATTTACCAACTTTATTAAAGGAGGTGCTGAAATTGACCATAATCTTTGTCCATATATTTTTGGCTCCTCTTTAAAAATATGTCCATTATTCACTGTAGTTCCCATTGAGTAATGCTGGCTCTTTCCTGGCAGATATTTTTTTTTTCAATTCAAATGTATGTGGGTTTGACTTTGCATTCAATGTTTTTTAATTTACCCTAAGATTAGTAATTAAGTATTTGTGACCCTCCTAAGATACCCAAACTGTGGTAACAAGTGCTGCTCTCTTCTATAGTACCAGTTGGTTCACAGTTCATTGTTATACAATTTTAATTGTATAACTTAATTGCGTTAACTCAGTGTTCAACAATGAGATGGAAAAAGTTAAGCAAAAATCATATTAAATTTATAATACAAGCATACAAATTAACATGGAATCAGAATTTGAATTCATTTGTGTCAATAAAGCTTTTAAGAGTCTAATATTAATATAATTTAAGTGTATTCTTAAAAGTGTACCCTTCAATTGCTTGATGAATAAAGGAAATTTGTTAAAATATATATATACAACCCATAACACACAATCTTTATTCTTTTCTTACTACAAGATGTTCTGTGTTAGTCTAAGTATATTCTGTCAGATGATTATGTACCTCATTGTTTTTAGTCTGTTTCAGTTACTGACTACAAACAATATAAGTCTGTAGACACATAAAAAGAGCAAAGATTTAAATAATAATTATTATTTAAGTCAGATTTACAAGTATCTAAACATTTCAATTTAAAGATTATCCTGGTAACTTTTATTTTTCAATATGAATTATTTATGTATAACTGAGTTAACATAATCCCAAACTTCAATTGCTCAATTCTAAAGTTGTGTTTTTTTTATAATGAACTGACTCACTGTAGAAGAGCTAGGGGTCATCAACATTGTGCATTTAATTGATTTTTTTGTTTTTTGTTTCAGAAACTTGTTTCATACAGAAATAAGCTAGGTCCTTTTATTCAGTATTTTTAAATTAAAACTCCTAGATATCATATGCTTTTGAATAATTACATTTTAAAGTCTTGAATTGATATGAAACATTTTAATGGAACTATATATGTGTACATAAGAATGAAGTAAGAATTAGTAAACATTGGTAATTAATTGACCTAAAGAATGCATAATATATATTTAACTTACATCTTATATCTTACAAGTAACTAAATTAACATTAAATGCTGTGTACATCACTGAAAATTACCCTTTCGTCTTTGTGTATGAATATTCATCTGTGTTATGGCAGACAATCAGAGTAAGGTATATCTAAGTTCTGCATCAGTCACTATCTCTTGAAACCATACTTCAAGATTCATTATGCATTGGTCTTAGATGGAGATTTGAGCCTTTTATCTAGAAAGATATTTTGGTAATTCCAATGAGTCTTAATGTAAATGTTTAGGAAAGCAGTGTTGAACATTGGAAGACTTTGACTCTCTATAAATAGTTTTTGTTCTTTCTCAGGGGTCAGATTTTGCCATAAATTTAGATTATATACCACAATACTTTTATTTAAAATGTTCACTTTTAGTTCTCAGCATGAACATGAGAAGCTAACTTAAAAGTTCTTGGCTAGTAATCAAAAAATTAGGGAAAAAGAAGTGAGGCAATCTTTATCACAAGATAAGTTTCTCCCCCAAGGCATTGTGAGACTAAAATGGGCAACATTCTAAGAGCAGTGATGTGTACTGAGTTGACACTAAGGCCCTCTCATTTGTTACAGAAATAAGGTCTCTCGCTGCATTCATTGTAAGAAGCTTGTAGTATTCTGAACCATAGGTATGTATCAGAAAGTTGTATATACAAAATCCAGGTTTGCTGCTAAATATCTTCTTCGGTTTTGTTTAATCAATAGCTGAGTTACTTATTGCTCATGCAATTTCTTGTTAAATACATCCAGCCTTTAACAGTAAAATACCCAATTTACCAGCTCTATTTCTGTTTTGTATTGTGTTCTGAAGATTCACAAACAGCCACAATGACTAATGAGTGTAGATCAATAAGTTTTAAAATTAACTTTGTGTCTGAACAACTACAGTGAAGCAATTATGTATTCTATATTACACTAGTGAGTCAATTACATTAATACCAACCTGGGGTTAATTATAATAGGGAAGAGAAGGAATGCTATCCATAAAGTCAGAGTGAACAAGTAGGACATTTAGTAGTAAGTTTATATGTACTGAGAACATGGAAACGAGCATCCATAAATAAATCAAAGAACATGGAAAGGAAAATTGTTTACTTTAATTTTAATGTTAGTTTGTGAAAATGTATGAAATTGGTTTTATTTATATGTTAAAACATTTTACTTTATTTGCTTGCAAATTAGAAATTGGGGAGAAACAAAAAGAAAGAAAAAAAGTGCTTACATATTTTGTTTATATTTTTGAAAACTAGTTTCATACTTAAGCAATTATGACGACATTATTTTTGTTTATTGCATGCAAAATTGAATTTTATCGCTTGAATGAAGCAATTATATAAAATTGAATAGTTGGAATGTTAGCTCTCTTTTTTGGGAAAGTTCTTTTTAAATTTGAATTATTGTAAAAATGTAATTATATTATATAAAGATATTAAGATCAATAAATTCATTCCTTAATACCAACATGCACTAAATACATTACAATCAGTTGTATAATAATCATCTTACACTTGTAGGTACAGGACCATAGCCATCAAGGAATTCATTTACAGAGTAATATGTCCTTTTGCATTGATATGTTTCAGGAGAAGTTATTTTTACTATCCAATAAATCTTCAAGAGTATCTAGTAGCGCATTAAATATTTCAATATTTTGACAATAAACTCCTTTTAAATAAGTTAAATTTGCTAGTAGCCTGTGGAGTTTTTATTTCTTTTTTTGTCATTCTTAAAATTTTATACCTGTAGATTTCAAAGAAAATTTATTTTGATTTTAATGTAAAACATCATAGGTAAGAAAATATATTCAGATATTAGGGTTAAAATTCTCAGTTTACAAAATTAATTTCTGCAGGGGGCTCTATGGTGACTATTCTTATTACACTTTTCTGTAGTTTTAAGATTATTTTGTTATCTACCAGGCTATTTCAGATTATTCCAAATTTGAAAATAGAATGGAATGAGAAAAATATACCATTTTCAAAGCTTCAAATGAATTAAAAATTTTCAGTGACCTAATGAAATAACATGCTGAACTCTGTTTAGATGTATAGGCAATGCATTCAAATTTCAACATGTGATTTCCAGTTTAAAGTTATTAACTACTTAAAGTCCAAGACATATAGTAACTAGTAAATCTATGGTCATTCATTATGAGACTGGGGTTCATTGACATGTAAGTAGTGAAATTCATTACACTGGTTTTTAAAAATGAAGAGCTGGTTTGTTTGCTTCAAACCATACATTTTGCTATAACACTTTAATTTCCCGATAAATGTGTCTTGAGTTTAACTCGTTACTAATACACAATATTTATAATCTGCAAACAGAATTTCATTAGACAGCTCATTAATAATTAGAGGTAAATCACCAATACAAATAAGATACAATAGAGTGTCAAGAATAGAACTTTGAGGAAGTCTATCTTAACTCCTCTTTCATTAGCAATTTGTCTACCTATCTGTTTAAGAACACTATCGTATCCATTTCTTGTTCATGCTGTATTCCAATGTTCTTCTACTTATACAATGCCAGTCGAAAAGTTGCTTGCAATCGAACAAAAGATCGGTTCAATAACTTTATATTTCCCTTCAGAAGGAACGCATAGAACATATTCTACCTATGTTTAAGTGACGCACGTAGTGTACTTAGTATTATGTATATTTTCATATGTTTTAAGCAAAGAACGACCAGAATAACCTTTGATACATTTTTCATTTAAAAATGTGTAAATATCACCACCTAGGAAGTATAGTGCTTACCGATTCGTTTTTGTTTGCGTTACGTACTTTGCCTTTGCAGTTCGGATTTGAACACCGTTGCGAAAACTCGTGTTCTTAATCTTGCACTATGGAGTTCTTTATGGAGTGTTGAAGTTTCTGCGGAAAGGTTTGAAGGTAAGCGTGCAGTATTCTAAATACGAAAATGTTAGAAAATAATGTGATGGGTAATGCATTAACAATCGCTCGGCTCCAGTTTACTGTTCTGGTTTAAAGTTGACAGCACTTTTTAGGTTATGGTTTTCAAACTTACTGTAATCTGATGTATGCACGTGCATTCGATTATATTATTATAATTATTATTAATTTCTTAGTTTTAACATAACTCTCCGTAGAAATGAGACCATTCCATTCTGCCATTTTTCCTGTCACACAGAGAAATGCAATTACTTTTAGCTTCGATCCAGCCAGCATCGTTCTCTCTGATTGAGGTTTTTTTCCAGGTTTGCCTTAGTCCTCATAAATGGCAACTGCCGGGAAGGTATTGTAAATTTGCGCCTGGAAAGCCTCCTTTCCGAATTTATCATTTCATCTGATGAATGATCAGTGTTCACCACCTGTGATGACAGTAGTGAAAATGGACAACACTATTAAACACAGCTTTAGCACCTATTCTCTCTAGGCGCACATAGTGCGAATATTATTCATTCTTCATAATCAATGGTACCATGTTCTGAAGATATAAGCAACTGGAAGGATAACATTTTATTACCTTTTTGCCATACATAACTGATAGACTCGTCAATAATATTATACATTTTTAAAAAATTCAGTTCAATTATAAATATGTATCAATATTATCTTTACACTATTTTAAAAGAAAAGACATTACATGGTCTGGAATCAAACATTTGATAAGGGAGGAGGGAGTTAAGTGCAATATACTAACATAATTATTATTAACCTTATATAAAATTATTAATAAGAGCCTAGTGAATAGCCGAAAAGAACAACTTTTTGAATCGATACAACATTCTAAGTAATAAGAATACACTCACCGAATTTACAGGAACAATTTGATTTGATATGGCGAAAATTTGAGGAATCTTTTCTATGTGGGGTGTCCGTTGCAGAAGGATGTCCACTTCTTATCCATTTTCTTGCAAAGTACTCGGCAGGAAAATATTTTAGAAATGACCCACTAATGATCACAAACATAACAGTTGATAGTGTTTTTGTTTGCATTCAATTATGGAATTTAAAAGTGTTATTCATGACATTAAACTACTTTCTTATTCTGCAGAAGACACTGAAATTATTGTAACCTTTGCATCAGTTCCCTTAATGTAACACAATAAATTGCTTTTTTTTTCTTTTTCTTTTTTTCCCACTTTCTTGAACTTTCTTTAAAGTTTTCACAACAAAGATGTGTCAGAGTTTGAGGCATTAATTTCAAATTGTTAAATAAGGACCTGAATTTTTCGTTACCAAAAGAAAAATTCGTTTGTTCACTTTGTTCCTGTAGCCACAATGTTTTATTTAAAACTTCACATTCTTTATAAAATGAAATGGAAAATCTTGCAGTTATATATATTGTCCATTAATCCCTAAAGAAACTCCTGCTTGAAATTTATGAACGATTTTTTTTTTAGCTATGCTTAAAGGTCCGGAGATAGGGTGACCTGTGAATATTTTTGTAGCTGAATATTTGACTTGGGCGGCTTGAGATGAACACCATTTTATCTTTCATACTTCTGAAAAAGAAGTTATAGCGTCAGAGTTTCTACACTGCAGATACGGGGAAGTGACTTTATTTTTTTTTTTTTCAGAATATCCCTAAATAAACAGTTTCATAATGAAATTCCATGAAGTGATTTTCTGGAGCAATGCACGAAATACTGCTCTGCTTCGTGGAGTGAATGATCATTTTCTCGGCTTATAAGGCCAGGATCGATGGACTTTTTTCGGGTGTAAACATCCTTCGGAATTAAAGTAAAACAATGGGTCCCGTGTCGTAGATTTACGGCATGCCAAAAAAAAAAACCCTGAAAGAAGAGGCCTCTGAGCAAAATTTATCGGCCGTTTCACGCCCTGAATTGAATGGGACGCTGATGACCTTAGATGTTAAAGAGCGTCCGTAAATAAACAAAATGCTACTACTACTCGACTTGTAAACCAATAAGTGATGTATATCTTGACATCACTACTGTCAGGGTATCACATGAGAGTGCAAGGCTTCATTGGCACACCTTCACTCTGTTGGCAAAATCTTTAGAGCAAAGTTCCGGCTGAATGTCATCCATGACACGTTTAATTTCTGCCTTAAGTTGAGGGATGGTTTGTGGATTGTCCACAAAAACAAAATATTTTACATACCTTTACAAAAAATAATCACATGGTTGGTGGTGTTAAATCACACTATCTCTGTGACCAATTTTAATCGCCGTTCGTCGGCTTCAGATCTTGTGTTAGTTAGATCTTGCAAATCTTTTCTTAAAATTTGCTGCAAACTGCTTCTCGGAATGGTTAATTGTCGAGAATGACTGCGAATTGATTTCATTGGGCTCGTAGCAAACGGCTGTCTGACGAGGACAACATTCTCCACGTCTAGTTCATTTGATGCTCTATTTCGATCTCTACCCTCAAATTTCCTTACCAGTCTGTATACTGTTGACACGATAGGCGCATTTCGTCTACCAAAAATTACACGAAGTCTTCGATTAGCATCTTCATAACATTCACCGTACTTAAAATTCACTTTTATAATCTGGATACGATCCTTGTGTACCGCTCCATTTTAGCTGATAACAATACATACAAATGACAATCATTAATCGCAATACAAATGGAAAACAGTCTGTTAAATTTCAGATTCGGCAACCTAACAAACCGACAGAGGCGCTCAGGCGCTAAATTTAAAAAATTACTTTCATATGGACACTCTATACATGCTGGATAAGAAGAGTTTTTCTTGAAGTTCTGGCGAGGTTCAAATGAGGTTATTCACGGGGCATCTTAATGGATCTCAATAGTTTTGCATAGAACAGTAGATTTCTGGGTTTCTGGTATTAGGATGAAATAAGTTTTGCTGAAACCAAGACTTTCAACATGAACAGAACCGCAGTAAATTCGGATTACTGTGCTTAACTTTTTTTTATAAGCGAGTTTTGCAGTTCATAGCTTCAAATATTTTATCCCTTTATTACTTTAATTTTGCATTACAAAAGAACGAGAATTAGAAAGAATAAGGACACAAACTACATTGTTGACTAAAGACTACTTAAAACATTAGATCTTCCTGACATATTTTCAGGACTACCTCTATTGCGCCTGTTTCCAGTTTGGTTCACAACTACAACTTTCCTTAATGTGAATCCTGGAATATGATGGCTCGATGGCAGCTCGCTGGTTCGAGACTGCTTCGGGCATAAGTGCATTTTAATGCGCTTTTCTCTTAGAAGGTGTCCTGAGCTGACTTCGAGACACTGGGCAAGGGCACTGCCTATAATTTATTTTTTGTATTGGTTACCATTGCTAACGATATAGTGCTTTGCATCAGCTTAATATAGGCCTTATAATTCTATTTCCCTCTACTAAAGATGGTATCACATTAAGCAGTCGAAGAAGAAACAAATAAATTATATGTATGTTGTCTACATTGTATTCGTTTTCCTATTTTTTATTTATTTTTTTTTTTTTTTTCATTTTGCATATTAATTGCAAAATTTATCTGGCTTTCGCCTTTACATTGAAAACTAGGGAGGGAACCTTAAACCTTACTCAGGCACCTTGTTATAACTTATGGGCTAATTTTGGTAGACTAATTGGTAGATTGGCAAATAGTACAGTACACGTATAATTTTATAGTGTTGAAATAGACGTGGCCATCGATTGCTGGAGGCTATTGTTTGAGTGGTGTTCATATGGTCCACAAGGGCTCAAAACAGGCTTTCGAATCTAATCTTGGCAAAGATGAAGAAGCGTACAAGGACCTCTGAAAACTTCTCGGCATAACAATGAGGGAACGAATTTTTAACTTGAATATTATTTTTCTACACAATCTCCCTTAAAGTCAGCGATGCTCTAATGTCACTATCCCGTCTTGAGATGGTTTTCTGAAAGCTCTACAAAGTATTCCTCCATATCGCCTTTTGGTTTGAGGAAGCTTTGGGAACAGCTGGGAGTCACATAGGAAGACAAATCTGCGGAGTCGGGTACATGCTGCAGCAATTCATTCTCAAAATCTCTATTTTTTTTTTCATCGTTAAAACACTGTTGTGAGTAGATGCATTATTGATGCAAACCGGAACGTTTCTCACGAATCTTTTTTCATCTATTTGGTTTAAGAGATTGGAGTAACACTCTTCAGTTATGTCTTTGCACTTCTGAAGAGAATCATTTGAAAAAATCCTTCAGCATCGCAGAAGACTCGTGGCCTAACTTTTCCTGCATAGGGAATGGACTTTGTTTTCTTTGGCGCTGAACAACTGGCGTCTGTCCACTGTTTTAACTACTGTCTCGATTCTAATGTGTGATGGTGAATCCAAGTCTCAGCTACGGTTAGAAGTCGGTGCATGAAATCAGTTCTGTTGCCGTCGAAACTCCCCAAACACTGTTGTGATGTTCTTTACTGCGCGATTCACATCCTATGCAAAACTTTTTCACATGCAATTCTTAATCTAACCTATACGTTCTTTGGAAATTTCTATAGTCTCCATAATTTTACGTACTTCAACTTACCGGTCATCTAATTTTATATAATATAATTCAGCTGCTGTATCGCTTTTTGGACATCCTTCAAGTAGATCATCTTCAAGACTCGTGTACTCAGCAACTCATTTTTTTAACTGTTGAAAATTAGGGAGAGTCTCCATAAACTATTGCGCATTTGATATGACATTGAACCATTTTTTACAAAGAGTTTAGCATTGCACGATGCTCAATTTTATCCGTGTTATGCAATACCCACAACACGTCTGCTTTGGAAAGATTTATTTGGAAACAGTGACTTGATATGCTTAAGTCAGAAGCACCAATGTGGAAAACAATTATCTTATCTATTGCATGGACACCTCTGGTCGATTTTTTAATACCACTTCAACATACTAAGGAAAACATACAACCTAGCATCTATAAGCTTAAAGACAAGGTTGATTATGCTTCTTTCTTCAAATGTTAAATGTGATACCCTCTTTACTTTGGGGAGATGGAGCGGATAGCTTAATTACTATCGATGCGCGCGCTGTGACGCAGACCAAAGCAGCCTAATTACGAGATACGACAAAGTCGTACTATTGATGGTTTCTACTAAAGATATTACGAATCTCTCGTCAAAGCTCTCCTTGAAAAAACAGATGTAAAATTTTTCAGGATGTTATTTTTTAGTTCTACTAGGGCGTATGGAGTATTGTTGTAGCCTGCTATCTTTTAACGATTCCCGCAGATAAAAACCAAGCGCAGTGACTCAGGCGGCAATGCTTTTACTTGCATTCGGGATGTTTCGGGTTCCCTGACCTTGGATTTTTTCCTGGTTTCCCCATGTCAATTAGGCAAATGCTTTTCAGATGCTAAAGTAAAGACACATATTTGCCTAGGTTGCGACTTTTCACTAGTCGTTACACTTAGCACAGAGCCTTGCACCAGTCTCCTTTCATGAACGGCAGCGGAGAAATCAGAGGAATGACTGCATAGATGTGGAGAAGTATAGTGTGACTTAAACAAATAGATGCGGATATAACAATGATAACGCACAGAAACAAGCAATCATACGCCAAAAATAACTTTGTAGGAAGCATGTTGTAATTAATCGCAATCAGTGAACGGCGAAATTAAATGGAAAACTAACGTAACAATGTAAAACGTAAAGGAAATAATTGATACGGGAAAAGTATACGCATTTAACAGTATAAACTGTGGAATTTTATTTTATTAATTTTTTAACTTGAGCTAATCTATCCTAACCAAACTAAACCAAACCAAAATTTGCAACCTATGCTTTAACATTATAACTTTTGCAATTTTTCAAGGCCTCCCTAAAAGGAAACATTAATTATAGTAGGAAAAATGTAAACTAATTATCAAGATTAAAAAAAAATGTTTGCCCATAGGGAAAGCGAACCCACTACCTTCCCTTTGGTAGCACTACGCTCTAACCAACTGAGCCACCAGGCCGAAACGAAGAACATCTTAATTATCCGTCTACCTTAGTTGACTGCAGTTGGGCTCGGTTTTCTCCACTATCTCCGCTGCCGTTCGTGAAAGGAAGCGTGACTTGGAAGACTCGGTGCTAAATGTAAGGCTTACTCTTATGGAGTTCAATGTTCCTTCGTATGCTTGTTATACTGGATGTAATGGTTTATTATGGTTCTTTGATGCTTCTCTCGTTCGCAGATTGCATATCGAAGAATCAGACCACCAGTTTCCGTGAATTGTCTCTTGAACCCTTCTGAAAGTGCATACAAGACTGCCGGAATTTTCTGATCACCACAATTGGTACACGGTAATCAGCTCCACATAAATCCACCGAAATGTCAATCTAGGAATAAATTAAATAAAAGGGGCGAAAGACTGCATCTTTGTTTAACGGCTCTGTTAGAGCCTAATTTCTGGGTTACATTGTTCCCTCAGCACTTCACACAGAAATTTACTTTCTCATAAATTGCTATCAGAGCTTTTAACATTTTACCTGACAGCCCTTTCTCGAACAATTTCTCCCATAAAGCACTACGTGCCACGGAGTCAAATGCTTTCTGAAAATCGACGAAAACGCGATAGTTTCCCTCTTTTACGTCCCATATAGTTATTTATCATAGGTTTTAAAATAAAAAAAAAAATTGTCACAGGTCCTAAAACCTTACCTAAACCTCGAATGAAATTTTGAAATTTGTCATGCTTCGACATCCAACTTTGTAGTCTTCCTTGCAGAATTTTACGAAAGATTTTTCCAATAGCCGGCAATAAACTTACATTCCTATAATTATCCTGATTATTGAAACATCCCTTGTAAATTGGAACCAATTATTCCAGTAGTCCATTGGTCAGGTAGCTTCCCTCTCAAAATACGGTTAAAATCTTTAGTATCATGTTTAGTCTCCTCTCAATTTTCACAAAAGCGTCATCCATTCCCACTGCCTTCTTATTCTTCATTGTACTCGTATAGCTTTTATAGTTCCTCTTTTGTAATGACCGAAGCAAATACTGGATTTATATAAAATGTGCGCAGACCGCACAGAGAGCTGTGATTCTGGCGAACAGATTTAATTGAAAATTGTGTTTTCTCTTGCCGGTTTTGCTACATTAACTTGGAAATTATTGGGGTTGTAAATTTATAAACATATCATTTTATAGCTCTATTCTTTCCTACATACTGAGACTATAGGCGTTTATGTAGTTGCTCAAGGAGAGTGAAAATGTTATTTTTCCGCCTAATTTTATTTTAACAAAACATGACGCATCAAAAAGGAGATAAATGTGCTAATTGCACCAAAAGGTTAAAAAAGATATAGCAAAGAGTTGTCTATTTTGCTTACTTTCATTACTAAAATACATTTTTCAAACGATCGGTATAAAAATAGCTATGTTTTTGTAAAGGTGTTGCACCTTAAAACGATAATCAACATTGTTTAGTTCCCCGTATATAAGTATTTTAATAAAAAATGAATATAGGTGCCTCTAAAATATTGAAAATTTTTTCATTTTTGAAATGAAAGTTCGTAATCTCTTTTAAAACATTTTACAACTCTTAAGCATGGCATGGTACCACATTTGTTTTGTAATAACTGTGTTTATTAATACTTCATATTATATCGATAAATCGTGAGCACTGTTCATTATATGTGTAAGGGTTTTTAACCTTTCTCCAAGATGACCAAAGGCAGACCGGTGCAATTTGTGACATTACATAGCGCTGCTTGGATGTCTCTATTTGTAAATTGTTAATTGAGTAACTTTATGTCTTTTTAAATGAACGGTGAAAAATCTATTCTAATCAGCAATGTTAAGATTTCCAGCGCACTTGCTTCTTGTCACAAGAATAAACACAATTGGATACTTTTCTCCAATAGTATACTTAAATGTATGATCAAAAGCTGTTGTAAGCAATTAGAATATTATTTTGATAAGCGTTTTAAGATGGTGATATTTTTATAAATATCTAAAAAGTGCTAAGGCATTTGTATAACTTTTGGCTTAGATTTTCCCTCCAATAGACAGAAGGCTATATTAAAAATTAGGTTTTGTTGAGAGCAAAACCTCTAATTATTAAAATATAAAATATTGCGTTAAGAATAAGCAGTCCGTGTACTTGGACCGAAATCTTCAGGAGCCTAAGGAAAGAGAGACGCATAAATATTTTCCCTTATTGACTATTCAGCATGCTGGCGAAGTGGGCTGGTTATCAACGGAATATTGTACAAATGCCTTGAAGGGTTTGTTCTCAAACAACCATAAAACACGGTTATCGAGTCAACATATTCAATTGTTAAAAAATCAAGTAGGCTGTCGAACCACGATATTGATTCATATTTATGCAGTGTTTCAGGTGATTGGAACAAAAACATGCCACACGGTTTTGACAGTTACTTATGAGGGAAATACCTTCAAGCCATCATTTCTTTTTTCATGGGAACGAAGCGCAAGGCTTCAGGACTGACCCATGCATATTATGAAGATGCAAAACATTTCTAATGAAATATATGGGAAGACTGAACCAACCAACGAAATATTCATATCCTAATCGTATAGTCAGAGCTCCGCCTTATTGGCGACAGTTGACATCTTCAGAATCCAACCAGATGTACTCGTCATCGTCTTAAAACCGACACGGGAGACCTAGGTATTAAGGACACTTAGTAGAGACATAATGACACTTTTCGTGATGAACCTCAACGGAATGCAAGCTAAGTTTGCTAACAAACTATACTGTCTATCCAAATGAAAAGTTTACCGCCTATTAAGCAATTATTTCTAAATTATAAACTGTAATTCAATTTTCATTGTTATTACTTAAAATTATTTTAATAGGGCAGAAAAATATTAATTTACAACATTCTTGCTGCTTTATATCCACTTTTCCCATAAACTTTTATTATCAGTGTCTACAGATTTAAAACACGTAACTGAATATTTCTGGTGAAATAGCATGCAATTTAAAGCAACAGTTTAATTTTTGAAAAAAATGCATGTGTATTGTGTTATTACTAGTTATTACTATATATATATTAATATATAATAACCTTATATATTATTTTATTGCTATTTATTTTGTAAATATTATTATACTTGCATATATTATAAATGGATAGGACATTTAATCTGCCCTGTTTAATAAAACTGTAGGTATATTATAATTACAGTTTCACTCTACCAATAATATATTATAATTAGTATTAAAACAGACTTTCTTTAAATATTTGGTATAAAAAGGCTGATTAGAGTTAATATAATGCAATTTTATATATCTAGTGCATATTTGATAATTTTTGCCAGAAAAAAACACCAAGAATTTAAACTGTTTATGTGCTAAAAATGTCAAAAATAAATTTCTAAAAAAGGGACGCTTAAAGGCATCTGCTTATTTATAGGACCGTAGCTCATAAAAATAGAAATAATCAGTAGAAAATATTTAACGCACATACTCCCAGTGTATCCTTATCTTAAAGAAAAGAAAAAAGTAAAAGAAATGCCACGTAGTAATAAAGAGCAAACTGTGTTAATGCTTTACAAGCAGCAAGGTTGAAACGAGAAACCGAAAAACTGATATAAATTAGAAATTGAATGACAAAAAATAAATGAAATAAAGGAATAGAAAGGAGAAGCAACAGAAGAAAGAAATGGAACAGATAGAATATGTAGTGAATAAAAAACCGAAAGAAAGATGGCTAAGAAAAAAAGTTGAAATATACGATAGGATGAGGGGGGAGAGAAAACAAGGAAAACAACATTTATAGACAGGAGCAAAGTGGTGTAGAAAGAAAGAAGAGGAATGACATGCAAGCCAGCGAAATAATTAAATGTCCATTCAGTGACCAGAGATCGAGAAAGAAAATATGGAAATGTAGCTACAAAAGAAAAACAATGAACTTGGACACAATGAAACTGAAATGATCGTGTAATAGTAAAAACATAAAAATATAGGAACAGAAGAGGGAGAAGGAGAAAGCGGGAAAGTTGGAATACAGATTAATTATCACCAAAAGCAGAGAACAGAAAGAAAATAACAGAAGCAAAAGAAGAACAGAAAATAAGGGACTGGAACGCAAAAGCGCTTATCAGGAAGGAAATATAGAAGAAGTAATGCTTTTCGGATTGGGTAACACAATAAACAGGGAGTGTCATTGCAGTTAAATAACAGTCCTCTGCGTTTACAAAATTGACGTCTGTAGGGCCAGTACACACCCTATAAATTAATTCAAGATTCATCGCAAAGAATTCTGTGAGGGCAGTCTTGCATTACTCCATGCTGCAATAAATATCCCGTTTTATTAGCGCCAGGGGATTGGGGCGGAGTCGGACCACTACGTAACCTCTGGTCACGCCCAATCAACGAGTATTCTTTCACAAACTAAATTGAAAATTTACCCTTGTTGATGTTGGCAACGCTAGTCTAAGAGAAACAAAACCGTCAGAAAGGAGCAATTATCTTGTTCTTTTTCAGCATTACAAAGACGAGAATTCCGTGTCTGACAAGTGTTCGAAGTTGCATCCCCGCAACAAAGAGCTTTTAATTTCTTAAAGAAAAGAAGACGATCGTTAACAAGTGATGCGGTTCATACCAACTTTAAGACTTGATGTGGGTGTTGCGGCATCTGCCAGAAGAACGTAAAGGCTGGCAAGGCGTGAACTATGCCTCGCGATGACTAGGGAAATTTGTGACACTTTTTTTTTTATGAGGGAAGCAAAGTCGGCCGGCGTTTCTTAGAGCACAAGGTTAAGGGTACCCAGAGGTAGAATTTCTAAACCTTGCAATTTTCAAATACATTTCTTCAAATTTTTTGAACAATCACAAAGTTCTATGCTAGTATCTCTAATAATTTTCTATAAATACTGCATACTTTTACTGTAATAAATTAGATTATGTACTTTATACCGTGCATCCCTTTCAACCCCCTTCTAGCGAAAAGATACTGCCGGGATTTGTTTGGTCAATGGCTGACTGTGAGAATTTACATTACATTGTGGTTGTTTTTCAATAACTTTCTCAGATTGAGAACTTTTATTAATAGTATTCTTATAGCTGATGGTGCTGTAGGAAACTAAAAAGAGAAATCCTAACCATGGAGGGTTCATATCCATTCACCATAAATGAATATCGGACCATTTTGCTAGTATAGATTATTTAGTCATGACACTTTGTGCTATATTATTATACAGTTATGTCAAGAAGTACATTTTTAGAGCATTTCTTACTTTCGGTCTATAAATGTGAAAGAGTGCCACATTGCTTGGCTGTTTGAAATAATGCACACATTCTCATTAGTTATAACTGCAATGCCATTTAATAATAATAATAATAATAATAATAATAATAATAATAATAAGAAGAAGCTTGAACGTCTCTAAGAAGAACAAAGGGTAGCTCATAGCGAGAATGCAGGACGACAACTGGACGTATAAGACCACAATGTGGGACACACGCTTAGGCAATGAACACAAAGGCAGGCCCAAACGGAGACGGGAAGACTTCTACGCAGCACGGGCAGGTCGACAATGATCCAGAATAACAAGAAGCACGAATACATGGAAAACCACCGAGCGTCAACTTTGAAACGAGAGAAATGTGATGAACAAAATTGCAACAAAGTGTAGCATACAGGATAATATTACTGCAATTTACATGAATTACTTGGATACACAATTGTGTTGACTGATTCGCTGTTTAGAATCAGAATAAAATCTTTCTAGCAGATTCATGAAACTTTACAGAGTAGGAACCTCCTGTAGCAATGCGCATTTATTACAGCGTAATTTTTAAACTTTTCGTCACAGATCGCGATTATTTATAGTTGCCATCGTTTTGTGATGTATATTTCTTCTGTAAGTTGTATCTCAAGTATACACTAGGGAATGCAAAACACCATGATCTTGGAATCCATCTCACTCCTGAAACTGCTAGTTCAGTTCACCTAAAGCATGCAGACAGTTTAAGCTGCTTGAAGCCTCTACCATAGTAGAATGAAAGGAAAAAATAATGTAATTGTTAATTTTATGTCACAAATAAGTTGACGTGTTTGTATTGAAAAAAAGGCTTTCAGGATTTTACTCTCTTCTGTAGATGAAAAAATAGACTGGTCCTCTAGTGAAGATAAAATTGAAGAGAATGCAGTTTTTGGCATAATTCTTATGTGTTGCAAGCTTGCTCTTGAGATAACGAAGCATCACTTGTCAGGATCCTATTCAAATTTCTGCAGTGCTGCAGCCCCTGAAAGTTGCGGATTGATGGAGCGCAAGACCACCCTCTCGCTAGCTGTGTTTTGTCACGAATTGTGTGAAGGTGCTCTCTCTGGTCTTTAAGTTATATTTAAAGCGTTTTCAAATCCACATCTGAAAGTATTAAAGAAAATATCCGGTTTTAAGTACAAAAAAGGTTATTTTTCGCAATTGATCGCAACGTTTAGAAAAACGTATTTATATTTCAGGCTGTATCGGCAAGCTATGCCATTATTAACGTGCCTGGAACTTTATGAATTATTGTATAATAAAAAGAATAATCAGAATGACTGTCCCATTATGTGGTGAATAAACTAGGTATCAAAGAGTGCCTAAGTGATGTTAATAGTAAACCATTAAGATCAACTGTGTCTCTTTTAAGTCAAATTTTGCAAAAATTGGGAAACAAAATGAAAAAAGAAAGATTTCTGTCAAAATTTGCTTATTGCAAACAAAGGTATCAAATTACCAGGTAGGGCATTAGAGTGCATAAAAACTAGGGCAGTCCTGAACGAATCTGTACTGTTTGTTTCTGGAGTTGGAAGACCTCAAACATTTTTTTAAAAAGACAGACATAAAACAAAAAGAAAAGTTGTATTTTTTTTAACAGATGAGTTTTCGGAAAAAGAATATACTTGCAACGCAAAGAGTGCAGACTCCTTAGGCAAGAGAGATTGACCTGCAATTTTGTAACAAATCACAGAAGCAAATTATAATTTTGCGAGATATTTCCAGCAGGTTTCCTATCAACACAGAATTACTTCATTTGTAGATATATTTCTTTAAAGTCTTGTGCCTTTGAAGAAGAACGCAAGCGGTTCGAAATATAGCTATACTTGTGTTACTATTTCTCTCCTCAAGTTGTTGTTATTATATATAAACAAAGGAATCTTTGTTTTGAAACCAGTTAAATGTGGCTTCTGATTGATACAAATGTTACTAAGGATAGTAATATCATATAACAATAATAATAACAACAGATCGTTAACACATTTTTGAAAAATTGTGGAATTCCTCTATCTCCTGTAATTTGTATTATATTTTTATTAATTTGATTTATATTCTTAATTTATATTTCTTAATTTTATATTTCATACATATGATGAAGTATAATTTGTAATGTTTTATAGAAAAAAATCTACTATCAAACAAAGAAATAACCTACTTGGTCCAAGAAAATTTCGATATTTGATACTATTGTACTTACAAATTTTAGTTCATTTCAGGTATATAATACTGCGATAAAATTTGCTATGTTTGGGTTTGTTTATTTAATTTTGTACAATACAGTAGTTTTCCTTCACTATATATTAACTTTGTCTTCATTAATATCCGCTTTCAGGTTCTTCTTCAGCCACTCTTTTGTTAGGCATGCTTCTCACTCAATTTATCTATTATTACGCTTATTTTTATTTTTTCCTTACTCCCTTCCTCTAAAAATATATTTTTGTTCGTTAGTCTGTTGTATGTTTAATGTCCATGATAATATTAGTGATTATAAATTAATATTTTATGCTCTGTTTATAGTAGTCCATACCCTTTTCCAATTATCCCCTTGCCTTCACATATTTTTTGCTCTATTTCAGATGAACTTGTACTCACATATTCTAATGTTAATTCCAAACCTTTAAATTTATTAACCTTTCTAATTTCTTCATTTTCAACTGGGTATCAATCTTTCTTAATCTCGTTTATCAATGTTAAATATTCTATCTGAAAATTTTATATTTATCTTCCAAATTGTGTATTATTCTATTAGTTTTCTTAGTACGTACAGAAACCTTCAATATGTAATAAATGGCAACAAATAAAAGATACATTGTGTGCAATTTTAAAAATTAAACCATGCTGCAATGTAGAACTGACTTTTTTGTTCAAATCCTTCACTTAAGAATGTTTTTGTAACATCTTATTTTGCTACATTCATACCTTCATAGCATTACGCTCAAACGCCTTCCATATTAGCACATGTGGTGAATATCGATAACAACAACAACAACAACAACAACAATAATAATAATAATAATAATAATAATAACTAAAAGTCGTAGGAATTTCGACAGTGCAGGTAAATAATGCGGCATGTAAGACAACCGTACCAGCGGATCGTCATTAGGTCCATTGTGATGGACACCTCTGTTCCGCTTAGTCAGCGCACTCCTCTACAAACACCACCATTAATTTAATTACCTTGAGTTGTTCTGTTCTCTCTCGCCATGCCGCTCCCATTGTTCTTAACCGAGATCACTGCAGTGGCGGCTTCTTCAATTGAGACTCCATCTAGTAAAGAAACTGGAGGAAAGTGGCGGTGGGATAAAATCGAGGGCTCATCACAAATACACCTTAATCGTCAAGATATATAATGCATGTACAGGTAGTATCTTGTGGTTAGTTTGAAGGAGACTTTGTAAGCGAGTGGTTGTGCGTTCTTGTGTTCTTCGGTTCTTTCATTGTATGCTAATTGCTCTTCGTTAGTTATGCTACTATATAAACACAATCTTGAAGAACGGGATTTTATTATAATAAATATGTGAAAATGGATTTTTGCAGATAAGTGGCAGACGATTCGTAAGAAAACATCAGGCAATTGTGTGCCATTAGAGAAGCCTTTTTCGCAATTACAAGGTTTTTCAATGACAAGAAACATGCCTTGTTCTTACGGAAGGAAAATTAGATGAAATGTAGAAATGTTCTAAGAAGATGTAGGCAATGTATTGCCATTGAGGGGCATCATTTCAACATCTCTTTAAATATATTAATTTTACATGCGGTGACTATATTTCCCCTTTTCCAACCGCACTGCATGCTTCACCGTAATATCAACTTACCCCAAAAAGTTCTTGTTTCCTCGAAAAAAATAATATCACTTTTGATTGCAGAATTAGCCTCCAGCATCAAAAAAGCCATTTGTAATAGCACGGAATTACCATTACGTGAATTCCATCAGAGTTTTTTTTAACGGTGTTTAACGCCCGTTTTAACTGCTGAGGCAATACATGCGGTCCATCAGAGTTAAGCACCTTTGTATTCCAATTTCATATGTTACCCCTTTTTATATGTAAAAGCTCTTTATTCAATATTATCTCTTAATCCCCCAGAATTTACTGTTTCAATAGTTTTATAATATTTATTACAGAAAATATTTTCTGCTTAGCTTTAAGGGGAAGTAGTACATCCTATTTTCTCAATAAAATAACATTTCAATAAAATTATTGATTATATTTTGATGAAAGTTTGTATGATAATAGTTTGGTGGTTTCTGTACCGTTTTACATTTTCTTAAATAGACCTGATCACATATAAAATAGTTGTTTAAGTCAAAAATGTCTTACATATTTTTCAAAAAGTTCTATTTCATTACTTTGTAAGTACTTGAGTTACTGACTTAAAATGTCAATATATTACCTAGTCACTATATAACAGGCGGTAAATGTTTCATCTCCCTAGTATTGAATAGTTCGTGAGAAAAAGGAATACGAGAATTTCTAAAAATTCAACAATTTTGAATTAAAAATGAACAGTATATAGTGCATTTCTGGCCCATATGTAGACTCTTTTGCTCATCTTCATCTTAATGTGATCTCTCTCTCTCCCTCTTCTTCTTGTTCTTGTTCTTCTTCTTTTGCTCCTGATTTAAAGACTATCTGAGTTTGCAGATCTACGTTTTCTTTACAAGTTTCAGTACCTATTTCCTCGTGTTTTTACCAGGATAAATGCCTATCTTTTCTAGAATCTTCACTCAAACTCATTGCGTACACAAATCTAACATTGCATTCATATTCAATTAGTGTCTGAACAGAAAGATTTAAGTCTTGCTTTATGTTACAGTTTATACCTACATTTTAGTGTTCATTTAGCAGCTAAACCTGTGCTTATAATTTCACAGTATTTTTTCATTGCAGTTTTTGCAAAATTAATCGGAGTATTGGAAAGTAATTCAATATTAATTATGTGTTTACAATGCTACATTTGTTTATTATTTACATTATCTATTTCCTTCTTCAGGAACTTGAAATGCCTAGTACTACTGCAAGAAGTTTTAGGTGTCACTTAAAACCTCAAACATACTAACACCAATATTCACTAATGTGGAATCGCTAACGTCTCCAACTGTTTTACGTTTTCTTCTTGGACCTCCTTCATAAACACTTTTTACGATATTAGGCATCTTTAATAATTTTTTTACAAATTGCTACATCTAACTGCAGTTTTTTTTACTGTTTTGTAGATGAAATAGATTAAAATAAATATGTTAATTAATTAATTTTATTATGAATGTTATAATTGTAGTGCAGTAAAAATGTAGATCTTGGTGGTATAGTGGTAACCATACTTGCCTCATAGATTTGGATGCTAATTTTCAGAGATGTTAAAGAGCATCCATAGTTTTTTTTAATAGTGTTTAACGTCCGTTTTTACTAAGGCACCACAGGCGGTGAACACTGGTGATACATGAGATGAAATGATATATTGGGAAAGGATTTTTTAAGGAAGGAAACGTTTCAGGCCTAAATTTAGGGTACCTCCCCGGTATTTGCCCCTTATGAGGACCGAGGAAAACCTGGAAAAACCTGTCAGGGAGGACGGTCCTGGTGGGATTCGAACCCCAGACCTCCCACTCACGAGTCCGCGCTCACCTCAGCCACCCTTGGCATTTCGCATCCGTAAATAAACCAAACAAATAAAACAAAAACATAAATGGAAACGAATGTTCTCCAGAAAATATCTGCTCTTTTTTATGCATTAATTTTTGATGTAATTGTATCTTTTTTCCACATAGGCTTATTGTGCTATATATTTTTCACAGCGTACTTCCAACTTCTTATTGTCATCAGAATAAGACGTATTTGATTACACTTTCCCGTATACCTGTTCTTCCAACCTGGAGTCTAGAAACTATTCTCAGAAAAACCTAAAGCATGATCAATTATAAAATTGATTTAAAAGTGGAGATAGAGGAGTTTTCTTCGGAAGATTTAAAAATAAAATTCAAAGCTTATATGCATATATATTTTTATCGTACATATTTCTTTTGTACAATACTCATTTATCTTATTTTACATAATTGACTACAATTTTGCGTCATCACACATTTTTTGTTTTACACTTTTGAGTAGTTTCCCTCAATTGTCTAATGTTACTGTAGGCACAAGAAACAAAGAAATCGGCTCTTAAAATAATTATGGTTCTATTCGTCCATGTTTTTATTATAAATATAAGTTATGTAATAGTAGCTTAGAAGAAAGCAAGGCCAAACATTCAGAAAGAATATAAGGTGAGCCCGCTATCTTTATTTCTTGTTCTTTAAAACATTAAAATATAATATACAAGAAGATCACACAATCTAAGAGTACAGAAGATGATGATCCTTTATTTTAAAAGTTCATATTTAGCTTACACACTGGCCATCGTCCCTAAACTTCGCCTTCTTTGTTCTTTGCTTACGTCCATTTTGTTACCATGGCAATTTCATTGCCCTTGTCTTTTTTAATATCGCAGGAGGTTATTCTTATTATAGACAGAAGCTGTGGAAGGTTTAACATGAAATGATTCCATACTCTTTGTAGCTGGTTTTCTGTTTTCCTTTATTTTTAAATCTGTTTTTCCTAATGCTAGCTTGAGAGAAAGTGCAATAATTTGTAAGAGCTCAGCAGGTAGAGGGAGCGTTTACGTTTGGTAGAAACATTTTATAAAAATGAACGGAAGGCCTACTTATTGTGGGCACTCTGCAATAGGAAAACTCGCAGCTCTCTCCCTGGTTTTTGGTTCTAGGTTCATATAAACAGAAAATATGGAGTCTTCAGAAGGGAACTGGGCAAGTTTCAAGGAGAGGCTCACATTGTGGTTGGAAAACGGAATTGTTCTTTATGTATGGTTATTTACAGTGATAAAGAATGTAAATTCCAATAATGTTGTGATCTTATGAAAGATATGAGACAAAATTAAGGGTAAATATCATTGAGTCATGTATCATATTTCTCTACAATACATTTAAAACTTTTAACACTTTTGCGTAGCCTTACGGATATGCTTATCCAAGTTGAAAGTTTAGGAATTGAAGGAACAAACTCTGTGAAAATAGGCAATCCTTTAATAGCGGTAAGAATGACAACAAAGAGGCGAAAAACATAGACATTGTCTATATCCAGTCTTTATTTCGTGCCCCGAGACTGTCGGGCGAGGGAACTGTACGAGATAAAACGTTCTTTTGTTTCCTGAGAGCATTGTAACGACGTCATAAAGGCACCCAATGTGCAGCATGCTAGAGGATAGGGCAGTAATTGGTTTCACCTTGGAAAGCTGAATGAAACTTGAAGAGTGATAAGCGAGAAATGAAAAAGCGGGGGCATCATTTTACACCCTCCCCCTCCAGCGGGGACCGACATTGGGATAGCTAACTGCGCATCACATTTCTAAAACACGGAATTATACCTCTAAATTTCCATAATCCACAGCTTATATCGATATGGGGTATAAATCACAAATTTGGTTTATGAGATCTAGTCACGCATACAGAATCGGGGTATGTACCTCTAAAGAATTCGGACAAATTCCTCTCTTAAACGGCTTGAATGTTCGGACAGTTTCGTTTTTATTCAAGAGAAGAAAGTGTAGCGCTAAAAATCTGCAGATATACCAAATCGGCGATATACGACCCAACAGAATTGCGTGTTGCTATTTTCCTCCATGAGTTTGTATTTATATACAATTGGAACAGAATTTAGTCAACTTAACTTTCTCAACTGCTTTAAAATTAATTTATTGCTTAAAATCATAGAGTATTCCGGTTGTTATCATGATAGAATTAGAAAAAAAAATCAATAAAAAATTTGGTAATGCTATTTTTGCATTTTACAACTGACACAACTAGAAGAAAACAAGTGATGATGAAAGTCATAATAAATGGAACTCGTGTAATGCTATAAAGCAAGTTGCAATTCTTGGAATTGTCCAAATAAGTCACTGGGAGACAAAGAACGTATTTGTTTTAAGTATATCAATAAATTCCGTAAAGCAGAAGATGAATATGCTGGCATTGAACAAATAAGTACCAACTTTAAGCTGTAACAGTAGAAGCAGCTACAGAACTTTAGAAAGTTCAAAAGTGGTATGTGAACAGCATCGAAAGCATTTATTGAAAACGTTGAAACTTAATCTAGTGTACTGCATTTTACGAACGAAGCGTTCCGCGAGATAATTTAGGAAGATAAACAGATGCTATATAGTAATATGATATATTTTTTTAAGATTTTTAAGAACAAACTTAACTTTTATACGGAGGATAAATGAAACAAAATATATACAGGGTGTCCCGTTTATCTTGCTCACTCAAAGTAATTTATGATGTTAAGAAAAAGGTTTGTTTGAAACAAATTTTCATTTGACGCATCAGAAAATAATATTTTACAGAGATTTTGATGCACAATTTAAAACAAAGTCAAATTAAGGGATTTTTGGATAATGCTCGGGTACTCAAATTCTACACCCAAACATAACGTTTGTGAAAAGTGTACGTATTATGTGATCCATGAGTAATGGACATTTCCAAACGACAAACTATTTTCTTTCATATCTGGCAAAGAACTTCATTCTGTATTATTCATTTGTTTTATAGAAAAACATGTTACTACGGTAAACTGAAGGGGGGAAAAGCCCTTTTTTAGAGATATGCTGGCGAAATAGAGACAGAAGAAGACTTTTTTTTTGTTTTTTGTTTTAGTCAAAGTGAGGAATATATGCATCTCTAACTCACTTTAATAAGGCCAAAATTACGATTTTAACGGAGCGGTTTGGCTCATGCTTGGGGCTCGAATTCCGGAAGTCCTAGATTCAAATCCTACACCGGTTTTCGATGATTTTTCTCAGTCAATTTTCAGAAAGAGTAAATGCAAGGATTCATCTTCCTTCCAACTTTTTGTGCTTGCGTATTTCTGTGTTTCTGACGTCTTTGAGGTGACCCTGACATTAGACTGACCACCCATTCAGAGAGCGTGTGTGTACTCTGTGTGTTTCCAAAGGTGATAAGCTCTCCGATAGGCGCCTATCTGGGCATTGGCATGTAAGTCCCGGCAGGTGTTAAGTCTTAATGTCGGAGGAAAAGCATAAATAACCAGCAGAAGGTTAAGATTTAGACATAATTTTTCAGGGCCAAAAGCTAAAAGTAGCAAACATATTAGTAGTAATTGAAACAAGAAGTAAAAAATAAATAGATCTAGATATAGCAGAAAAGGTAAATGTCATTTCGAAGAACATGAAGTCCATGGTGTTTTTAATAAATCCTCCTTGGCTAGGTAAGCTGGGCCTTTAGAAAAGAAGAGAAAACAGATATTTTAATTGTGAGCCGCAGAACATTATTCAAGGTTTCACAGACTCTGTAATTACTGAAGAAATTAAGCCAGTTCTTTCATTTGAAAATAAAACCAGTGGCAACAAACAAATGAAAGGAATAGATGAAGGTACAGATCAGTAAAGACCGGCCAGGAATTATCACAGTAGATGAAAATCATTAAGAATGTAACCTAAAATAGGCTAAGGAGCATATTTATTAGAAAGGTAACATAATCTGCCGAGAACATCCTACATGGAGTAAATTACTAAAAATTGAGAAACGTCAGATTCAAGATGTACACTTAAAAACGTTCTACCAAATGTGAAAAAAGGACCCGTTTCATCACATCTTAAAAAAAAAAAAATAAATAAAATGGTCGCTAAACATTTTGATTTCGTTAAAAAAACTGCTTTTAGGATATATAATTTTATGTGTATGATCGTTTTCGAAAAGATTGAAGTTGGTTGTAAATATTACACATATAGTGTTCATTGTATATATGTATACTTGTCTGTCAATCCTGAATCGGGGTTATAAACGTGTGTGAACCTAAGCTTGATTTATAAGTGGGAGCGGGGGCCTCATACTGTCTAGTGGTACCAATCTAAAATAAAAAAGAGTCTTTGCTGATTTACGTAAGAATCGCTTTTATTTGATATCCAGACTGGCTTTCTTGTTTCTAATGACCATTTTTTTTTTAAAAATCCCTCTAGTGCATTTTATTTAGAAGAGGAAGAGCATAGTACTAATTTTTGGTACTTGAGTTCAGTAACCTTCCGGGAAGCTTTGGCATCGAGAAAATTCCAACTTTAACGAGACTATTCTTTGCGGTTTAAATGGAAGTTCCTCTTGATAAAATCCGTTAAGTGGTAAGTACTAGTCTGGCAGCCGTCCTCACTTCGTATATTATGCGAATTTGGAAGGTAAAGCTAATGAATAGTGTTTTAGCTTTCAAAGATATTGTTAGCGTTATTTCGAATGTGGTTATGGTCAATGTTATATGTCTGCATCCTTGCAGCATACGTATGTTATAATGAGAAATCAATACAATGTAATACAAAGCTTTGAGAAACTGGATGCTTGGAAAATGTTTGAATGAGAAAAGTAATATATATATACTGAAAAAATAAAAACTTTTAAGAAAATATTTAAGCCCTTTTTTCTTTGCGGAACGTTCCCTCCACCGTACATTTTTAACTTAATAAAGCTCTTACTTTGCGGTACCAAATATTATCATTCATCTGTAGACAACATATTGAGTAATTAGATTTTAAATTACTTACATATTAAAATCAGAAATTATGAATAAAATCAAAATAATTTTAATACAAATACACTAATAAGAAAGTAAATACATTAAGAAGATAGGTAGTCAGTACTGAGAACATTTAAATGCTATAAATATTATTTTTAAAATATATTTTTGTAACTAGAAAAAGGAAATTCCATAAGAATGATAACTGATAGGTATAAGTAACTATCAGTGAACAAAAATAGATGTACAGGTTTGAAAAAAATTACATCAACCTACTACTGGCCGTTGAATATAAAGTATTTGCAGTATACTGGGGAAAAGGCCCAGGAATATCAAAAGAAAGTTTAAAACTCTCCTTTATCATTTGATTCTAAGTGATAAAATAAATTATCACACATAATTTGGTAAAATACTTTGTTTTAAATCATACGTTAGTACAAATGAAATTAGCCTGTTAAAACCTAATCATTACTTTCTGCTACATAATTTATACTTGGCCAATTTATTGTAACATGCAATATATACTAGAATGTTTGCATTGCTGTTGTTTTTCAGAAATATTTAGCTGTATGTTTAGATTTCTATAAAAATGACTAGACATTATTTATTCATACAAGATTTTTTGACATTCCTGTGCCTTCTTATACTTTTTTCTTTTAAGAAAACATTATATCATAGACACTGTGTGAATTATCTTAAACGTTGTGGCTTTCTTCTTAAGGGAGTAAATGAACATTACATTTGTATCTCGAATACAATAATGCATATAATTTTGGTTACAGATAAAAGTATTGCAACGTTTAATTTTGTTGATATTGAACGACAGTTATGCACCAGTTGTCACTGGGTGCTCTCCTGCCAGTCTTTAAAATGACGGGCATCTGTTTAATGTGTTATTTTATGTAATGTACACTCATTTAAAGTTTCTCAAAGAATGCCCAAAGCAAAATATTCACTCATCTTTTACTACACAGGGATGAGTGGTATCTCACACATTTAGTGTTCAAAAATTGTTTCTAAAATAGTAATACAAAATATTTTTTAAAATATTATTTTCTAGATATAAGTCTGTAAAGCGATGCTAAGAGAAAGAATGACAAACGCACGCCCACACAACCACACACGCACGCGTATACACACTGACTGGTAACATTTGAATACACTTACTTCTCTATCCAATATTGTGCACGTCTGATGCTGTCAACTAGGTTGGTAGAGCGAACACACGGTTATGTTTTGGCTTTCGAATGTCTTACATTAACCATTCCGCCGGTATGCACCGCTAAGCACATTGCAGCAGATCCACTTTTTATCTCTGGTCGGCCATTTTCTTTTCTTTCATGTTAAAGCGCAGTTGCCTTCTGAGAAATCTTGTGTTTTTACACGTTTTGCGTGAGTAACTTTTCTAGTTGTAGTACAGAGGTTACAGTTTTAGCTCAATCGTTTTATGAACCAGACCATTGACCGAAACTTCTAAGGTCTAATCTTCACACCTATAAGGCCGATGTATGCTCACACATAACTATGGAAAATTGCTGCAGCAAATCAAAGCAACGAAAAGGTATTAAAATATAGAACCTTGATATTTTAGTGTTTAGTTCACTGACTTCAGTTAACAATGACTGGGGTCGGTAACCTGCGGCATTTGCATTGTTCTATTGTATTTATGAACCTTTTGAATTAAAAATATTAATATTAAATAGTTGCTACATTGAATGTACCTTTCATTTACTTAGAAATAGTGCTATACTTGTATAAAATATCTAATATTATTTTTTTTCGTAAATATCAATTCACAAAGAATTTAGACGTAAATGAAACATAAACGCAAACTTGCAGTTGTGTTTTTACGAACCAGAGGCTTAAAAATGTAAAGTCTACACAAATGAAGAAAGCTGCAACTCCCAACTTTTACGTTGTATCTTAAACATTTACAAATAAAATTGGAATTAATCAATAGTTTTGAAGAAAAAAACTTAGCTTATTTAAACAATGAAATATTATGATATTAATAATGCTCTACTTCATTGCAGGAGTAAATGTTTAAGAAAAGACCAAAGCGAGTTTCGACATTCTTACGAATGCATTATGGTAAACGAGTTTCATACGCCGTTATTTTGTATACCAGAATTATAAATGGATGTTAATAAAATAAAATTGCTATTAATGTCTATTTTCAAATAATTACACTGATTAAGTGCTTTTTATTATATTTATGATGAAGAATATTTAGTTATTTGTCTATTGTTATTAGCGAAAGAAATTTTAGCTCAATCGTTTGAATAGGTTGAATTGTCAGTAATATCAAGAAAATCATATGATATTTATAAAAAAGAACACAAAATGTATTTATTGGATGAATAGTAAAAATAATGAAGACATTAAAATACTTTAGTGTTGGCATATATTTCAGAACAGGTTAATGTTATCAATTCTACTATTCATTTAGTAGCTGATATCAGTATTTTACTTTTTATTAATTCTGAAATTATATATTCTACAATGAAGATAAAGATTTAATTCTGTTTTCAGTATTACATAAGTTGTTTACCTTGATATTATCGTATATTATAAAATTCAGTTGATAACATTTTAGCAATGACGTATTGCTACTATAACTATCACTTATGTGACCTCATCATAAAATCCGCCAATGGAATGAAATAAAATGTTGAATGTTGATCAATCACAGTCCTATCTCGGAGTGCAGTTGCCGTAAAGTTTTATCAAGTCCATTTACCGAGCGCGAAGTGAATTTGTCTTCTAGTGTGTTGCCAACTCTATAACCATACATACATATTATTCAAGAACATCATTCGACAATACTTAATAAAGTGCAAAATTCAGCTTCCACATTTTCATCTACTAATTCTCAAATATCCTTTATATCCAATGAAACTGCAGCCCCTTCATTTAAGTTTGATGATGGTTTTAGTACTAAAAAGAGTGTTAAAGGACATATATGGAAACATTTTGTTAATGTACAGTTAATATATACTGACAATATATTATTGGTTTAATTTCTACACTTGATTCTGGTTTTCTGCAATGATGGTAATAACTTATATTAGATTTTAAATGTATTTATACTTAAGTGTTTGAAATATTCGCTGATGGATTGCGCCCGGTCAATAAAATAAAGGGCAATTGCGAAGCAAATATTGAATTGAATTGCTGCATTGCATTTGCCCTGGAACGATTCCACATGGCTCGTAACGGATGCCACAATCGCACAATTAGGATTCAGACTCTGAATGTATCTTGTTAGGAAAGCTGATTAAAATAAATTCCTACTGGTTAATAACCTAACCGCTGGAGGAGGTAGGCAGGTCGTGAGATATTTGCGGTCAGGCCACTACGCTTGTTTACGGTTACGGTCAGTTCAGAGGAGGTCAAGTTGGTACTCCTGAATAACATTACATTTATAGTACCTTTTGCCACACAATGACATCATTACACGACACGGCGTTTAACATAAAACAAAACGATATCAGGCAGAATTACGTGACAAATATGACAGCGCGTGCCTCCAACTTTCTCATAAATTGCAAAGAAAAAGTAATGCATCAGTGGCGACAAAACGTATGACCAGAGAAAATATACAAAAGGAATTATATAAGTTTCTTGTAGAGAAATACCTAAACGGACTACCAGCATGTGTCAAGAACAGGCAAGAATTGTACATAAACTGCCAATAGATACAGAGCAAGGATTGCGTAAAGCCGAAGAAAAGGGAGAAAAGTAGCTGAACATTGGCAAGAATGATTTGGCTTTTTCCCAGTGCTGATGGTAACCGAACGTTATCTCTATTTTGAAGGGTTAATTTTATTAATTACACTTAAATCTTGTTAAACTATCATAATACATGTTTCAGATATTTGAGAAAGAATTGTGGAAAATGTTTTGTGTTGTTAATTCTCGTCAATAAATTGAAGCACCTATAAGTTTTCTTCTAGAAAAGTTGAAGACAAACTACATTTTGGATATGCACTTCTATACCCTCTCTATGACAATTAAAACCACGACATAGGCAATTAATCATTTAATTTTACTGAGGGTTATTACATTGTAAATTGATAGATGAACGAGAGGCTGTCATCTCTAATAATTGCATATGTGCTCCCATACAGTACAGATGAACACAAAGACGACTTTAAAATGTTTCTATGATTACCATATTGATCAAGTTTTTGCAGATTTTTACCAACCAAAAGAGTTTAATTTAATTACATTTATACTCATTTTATATTTAACTAAATTTTAAACCTAAAACAATAATGAATATGTTTCTATTTTCCACCGATTCCTTCAGCTACTGAAACCAGGAAAAAGGGAATTTTCAAAACTTTCTATAATTGTTTGGTAATTTGGAGCTATCTGCTTCATTTTAGGTCTGCATTATGATCCCACCTGAGAGTGCCGTAACAAAGTTTTGGGCAGATGAGCATGCTTGCATTATAGCGTCAAATCGAACGCAGGCCGGATCTAGTCTTAATGCTGACAAATTCGGCCTCCAGCTTAGTAATTCGCACAAGAGGGCAGCAAATAGTAGCTTCTTCGTTGAAAGCTCTTATTATGGAATATTACGCTCTTAATCCTGTACTGAATACAGAGGAAAGAAAAAAAGTGTGTTAAATTTAGCAGTTTCAGTTCTAGCTTAGATGTTGAAAACTGAAGTCGTGATTTAAAATACTTTTAATTTGCTGTTAGCAACTTTCCTTAAACTTGTATCTTTTTCTGAGCCATTATTTGGCATATCTATCTTTGCATGGGGCTGCTATGCTATACGTTTTCTAGACCACATTGCATATTGGCCATATACGTTTTGACATAATCAACAGTAATGAGAGCTTTGGTCACCGGAGTTGATAGATTTTACGTTCTTTGGCATACCTGCACCAACACAGCGATCATGATCCAGTTCGCGATCTGTCCACATGATGTTACATAAAGTTTGTCCCAATTCGTGAAGAAGTGTAATGGAATCACTTCAAGCTTTTGTTGTGAGATCCATAGGGGTGCTGCGTGCTATGTGAATTTGGTGGTGATGGTGCCTATCGGGCATCATGTCATCATCGTCCTCTTCATCTGCCTCCACGGCTCTGTCATAAGCTGTGTCATGTTCGTGCACCTCATTTTCTTCTTCCTCTTCTAAATCTTCGTCATGCTCAGTGACTACATCTTGCTCTCCAGTACTGCTATACGGTGAAGATCTCCTCTCCTCTTCGCTGATCTGTCGAATGCGGCACGTCTTCATCGATAAATCCATGGGATTCTCTTGAAGTTCATCTTCGTGACTTGGTGGAGACAGACATGGTGTAAATGATTTCTTTCTACTTACAGGGATGTGTTGCTCTTCCGAGGTCCTCTTCGAGGTCATGGTGTCGTCTTCAGTTTCCTGGAGCTCATCTTCATCATCCTCTTCCTCTTTAACTCTAGGAGAACGACTTGGGGAACGCTGTGACTGGAGAATAGCGTCTAGGAAAAACCTCTTGCTGTAGACATCACCTCCGTTATTCAAGGAGTCATTGTTATTCTGAGTATGACGGTTGTTATTGTTGATAGTGATGGCGCTTTTATGATTGTTATTACTGGTATTTTTGAAGTGTTGCTGGTAGAGATAGCTCGGAGGGAAATGGAACGTGTTGAGATGCGAAGTCGCACCTCCATTGCTCCCGTTGAAGGCTGCAGCAGCTGCCGCAGCCGAGGGTGACAAGAAGGCAGTAGAGGGTGGGAATATGGTCGGCGCGAGTGATGCCAGGGACGCAAACGGAAGAGGTACAAAGAGGTTATCCTTCAGGCCGTTAGAAGGAGGTCCCATCGGGTGCGACAGCGGGTGTAGATCTCCTACGACCGAAGTTTTGCCAAAGATTCCAGCAGTGCCGCGGGATCCTAGCCTAGCGTCGCTCACCTCCACCGAAGAATCCGAATTATGCGACTCCGGAGAACTGATTGAGGGCGAGGTGGAGTTTTTGTACTCGTCCAGACCCCCGAGATGGAGGAGCAGGTTACCCCCGGCGTCTTCCTTACGTTGTAACGCTGCTTGATGCGACATAGCGGCTGCCAACTGATGCTGCAGCCGTGGGTCAAGTTGGGGATGGTGTCCTAGCATGTTCAGAGGCGGGGGTGACGTTTTGGACTGTTGTCTATGAGTCGCTGCAGCTGCCGCGGCCGCCGCCTGCTGCTGTTCCTGCAGAAGGCAGTGAATCTTGAACCAATTAGAGCGACGTCCATAGCGGGATCCGCTCTTGGACATTCCCACTAGGAGGCATTTCCTCAGCCGACATGCCTTGCACGATGTTCTGTTTTTCTTGTTGATGACGCACTTGCCTTCGTTCTTGCATTCCGAAATGGAACTCAGGTTGTTGTAGGAACGCCCGAAGAATGACTGCAACAGACAAATTTGGAAAATAAGATGCTTTGCAACTTGGTGCGGTAATACCCTAATAGATAATGTAAGAATATTCAACCATATGTGCCCTGTGGTTTGTAGTACTTTAATGAAATTTTTTGGGTGTAGATATTTTTACCTCGTTTTACAATGCCATTGGTCCTCATGGTGGAACATGAAGTTGAAAACTTTCAGACATGTAGGAGATTATTTAGCAAGTTATTTTTTAAGAGATAGACAATCATTTAATACTTCTAAAGAGAACAGACAACTCTAGAGCTACCTGCACAAAACAAAGACACACATACTTCATAGCAAAAAATGTAGGAAATTTCTCTGTACATACCGGTCCTGTCTTGAGTGTTTTGGTGCATATCACTCATGCCAACAAATGATTAAATTATTCATAACCCACATTAATAGTATATTATAATATACTTTATCGCACGACGAAATATTTAAGAAATGTTTTTCGTAATGTTTATGAATGCATTAATTGTCTAACATTGTACATACATTTGATATATTATTTCGTGTATGTTAGAACAATAAAAGGGCATTAAAAATAAAATTAATACTAATGGCGATTTATGACGCAGTACTTTAAAGTCAACATCCTTTAATAGCGCTATGTATGAAAAGAAATTATTTAGTTCGTTTGTCTATTGTTATTGTTGTTAGCAAAGATGTATTTACGGTAAATCAAATCATTTGTATATGTTTTTATTTATTTAACTGCATTGTTCTTCTCGCGACTTCTGTAGATTGTGGACTGAATACTATAGGTGTATGTCTGTAGGGATGAATGAAGTGAATTAATGATGGCGTAGATGAACTCGGAATTCTTGGCGCCTTAAATCTATCTGGCATTCACCTTCTTAGGGCAAGGAAAGATTCTGAAAATAACCTTAGACAGACAGCTTGACCTGATCGGAAATCGAACTCAGAACCTTCGAATTAGTAATCGCAAACGCTACCAATAGACCACGAGGGCGATCAAAACATTTTTTGCCCCAAGATGAAAAAAAAAAATGCTGAATTGTCATTAATACAAGAAGAACGATTTCATTAGTTGAATGAACAGTAAAAATATTAAGAATATTTCAGAAACATTAGCGTTGGCATGCATTTCAGAACGATTGGTATCTACTAATTCATTTAGTAGTTAATTTTGAAATAATACTTCTTTATTTATTCTGTAATTATATATTCTTTAATGAAGATGAATTTTTGATCCTGATTTCATTTACATACATTGAATCCTTAACATTATTGTAGCTTAATGTTCTGTCGATGACAGAATTTTAGTAATAATGAAAATACTTTAATGACGTAATTGTTACTGTAGTAATTTAGCGCAGCTAGTGTTATAATGTAGCATTGTATTAACATTTTGACCAACAATTGAGACTGTTTATAAGTCCGGTATAAAAAAAAAAAGCCTTTAAATTTTGACTACACTTACACTTGAAATTTCAGCAAAAGGCCCTTTACCTACATCATTTGCTAAGTTTTGTTTTATCCAGTGACAATTGTTGCCATAAAAGAAGGAGAGAAAGGATACACCTATTTCCTTGTATTTTGAGATTCAGGCTTTCTTTAAAAATGAAATAGTGAACGCATAATGGGACAAAATATAGGGATTTTAATACAGAAACAATATGAGATACACTGTTTTATTACGTGTGTAAATTATAATATGTAATTTTAGGCTAATTTTGATATACTATGATTTCACTAATTTTGATGATAGTTTAAACTAGCATAAGCTTAATATTCTTGCACATGATCTAGAATTAAATATGCAAGCTTCAGAAAGAATGGACTATAAAAATGATAAAATATTTTTAGAGTAGAGCAAATGATTCAGTAAATGTGGTATATGCAGAGAAATATGGAACTTAAAGAAGACAACGAAGAGAAAGTAGTAAAAGTGGTAACATGGAAACAAGGAAGCTGGGGGAAATATGTAGATAAGTCGGAAGGATATTAGCAAGACGAGTATGTCCTTATATGTTAAGTCGAGTTTGAATTTAAATTTTACTAATTATTTTGTCATTTCCTTGTATATTTTAAGGCAATTTTTTTACCCAAGTTCTCAAGCTTTTTCTTTATTTTCAGTATTTTTCATGCAGTTGTCATTTCAGCAACTTATTAGGAAAATACTGCATACATTTCATTGAACGCTTAAATACAATCTTTCACAAGAAACTTTAAACTTATCTTGAACAAAGTACGTGACAAACTATATTTTCTATTTTTATATTCTGTTGATGAGACATACTAAGAAATCTATGAACTGTGTTTCTGAAGTATATAGCCTTCCGTCCATTTTTTTAATCTTCAGTTAACACACCTAAGTCTTTCCTGCAGTCAGTCATGCTGACTCGCTCAATTGCTGTTACAGTATTGTCGGCGATAGGGAAAAAAAAAAAAAAAAAAAAAAACAAAAACAAAAAAAAATATATATACAGTTACACACAATTGTAAATCAAGAACACGTGAAAATAAACATAACATTCGTGTGTGAACGGACAGAGTTAATTAGTTAACTTTTTTTACAATCTAAAAATTGTGAACAGACCCAAAAAAATATTTAAACTTTTTCAAAGAGAATGTTGTGAATGTTCACTTTTTGCTCCAAAATAGATATTGTAGTGTCTAAAGCACATTTTATTCAAACATTATCAATCTACTTCCAAAGTGTATGCTATTTGTCAGTATTAGATTGCATATTTGATTTATAGACTTATCTTTTTAGCTGCCTCGCATGTGCAGTAATTGACTGCCGGTATCGCCCTGCCTCAGAAACCAAGGTCCAAATAAATGGATGGCACGACCTTTCTGGTTTCATCACACTTTCCTATTCTGTTGCTCAGCAAGATAGTATAATAAAATATTCACATTTTTAAAGTGTTAATGTAGTTTTAATATATATATATATATATATATATATAGAACTGAACAAATATTTTAATGTATTAGTACTCATTTCTCCTAAAAATTATACGCGTTAGTTCCTTAAAAGCCTGTTCATAAGTGTATTTTAAAATGATTTAAAAACTTGTAGTTTTATTTTCATGCATTATTTAGCAGATTTAAATTATTTTCAAAAGTGGAATAATTATACAAAATTTTTCTCGATTTATAGATTGTATTAGATAATACGATAGCCAATGTTAAAAAGTTAAGAAAGAATTCTTTGCAGTACAATTCTGCTATGTCTCTCTTGGCTCTATAATCGCTGTTGCCAACCGCTAACGGAAGAAGAGGGCGGACTTCCTTTACTTGTTCCTTTTTGCCTTGGAACGTTTCAGGGTTAGGTTAGCATTTGGATCACTAGGTCGGAAGTATTGCACACAGCTGAGATATGGTTACATGTACTTGTGCTTTCCGCTTTGGAAGGCCTCGTGCCGCGTCTGTCTTTTGTTTACCGTGCAAGAAGAAGTAATAACGTGCTTGTAATTCAGTTAACACTTTCCCTCTCTAGGGCCGAGGTCCACTGCCCAAGTGTGTAATATGAAGCAATTATCCGTGCTCATCAGACGGGAAAACCGAGGTCTATGCGATGAACCCCCATGCCAACGTTATTGTTACTTTTGCATACACATTTGCTGGCCAAAACGTGTTCATATTTGCAAACCATTAGCTTTCCTGACCCACTCCTTTCTTACGTAAGCCACTGTAGAAATAAAAGGCGAGTTCTTCCACCTGATCTCCGATGGAGGTCAGTTAATAGCATTAAGAGGTTGGTAGCATTGTTTCGGCTCCCGATATAGAAAGGGAAAACTGAATATTATAAGAGTAACATTTCCTTTTTGTTTCCGTTACGTTTGGGTTACGATTCAGTTCGGATAGGAGAAAAAATAGAGAGTGTCTTTTTTTCTGCAAATTCTGTCTCACTGTAGTGTAACGGCGTGGTGTTGCTGAAACATAGCTCTCCCACGCAGTTTTTACTAAATGATGCTACTGTGCGTATTCCTATGAAAACTTTATAAATATGTAGTAAACCCCTAAAAAGGTGTTGTTTTTTAAATGTTAAACTTTCTAACAAAATGTATCCACGCCGTTAACATCCTCTTTTGTGTATAACCTATAAAAATGAACCTCGTCTTTCACCGTTTGCACATATCGCCACAGTTTATACGGATACAGTAGGGAGGGATAGTTCGCAACTTTGATGTACTTGCTCCTAAATCTGGCTCCGAATTGGGTATATCTCTCAATGAATACATACGATGTCGCGGCTATCGCTGTAGCAGCTAACTTAGCTGTGTAACAAACAACTGTTAAGCGTAGAAGTTGGGAATTTGTTAATTAAAACGTTAATGAAACTCTTTTCCAAATAGACATAAAATTCCAGCATTTACTACTGAAATAAACGGTAATTGTGAGGTAAATAGTGTTTTTTTTATTGGCGTTACATGTTTGTTGGTCGTTTCTGAATGAATTCAACTGTTTTTATGCATTACTGTCAATACTTTATTTTATCTTCTTAATCCCTATTTTATGTTTAGTTCAAAATGTGTACAATATTTCTGATATTAAAAAAAATTGGGTCAAGGAGCTGGCGAGCGTACTTTGGTTTATAATTACCGTAAATTAATATTGCTTTCTGCGCTTTACAGTAGCTATACCATATCATACCCATTACTCGTTAATAAATTGGGGAGAAGGAGAGAAGAATATTATGTGAGTGATGTTGTGCAAAATTACTATATAAAATAAGCCATTATCCAAAAGCAAATTTCAATGCAGAAATATCACCTCGATATGTTAAATTTTCTGTATTCATTTTCTTGCAGCATTTTACCACATAAGAACAGCCTAACATAACCGGCAAAAAAATATAACGAAGAAAGAATCATGCAAGAGTTAAGTATCTATCAGTATTAATTATTATTTAGTGAAACGCTTTTCAGTGTTTTTAAGATTTTCCAGTAAAAAATTAACTTGAAACATGTAGGGTTATTTGGTTAGAATTATCCAGAGGCATTCGATTTAGCATCAAAATTTATAATATTATTGCCATAACCTATGCATTCAAGAAAGTGTCGCAGGCTTTAATTTACAAATGCGGGTACTGCCAACATAATTGCCAACTGCCACCAACCCGATGATTTAAATTTTAGCTCAGTAGTAGATATTTAGTAATGCTTCTTTCGGAAATAATACGTTTATATTATTATTATTATTATTATTATTATATTATTATTATTATTATTATTATTATTATTATTATTATTATTATTAGGGTTTCGATAGCATACACATGCCTAATAGTTGTTTAATTTATTATAAAAGTAACAGTGAATGTTCTCGGTCTGTATTCAATTATACTATCCTTTTATTTATGCAGAGTCATCTGAAAGAAAGTGCAGGTTTCGTGACATGCGCACTAAAACTTCAATTCAAGCCGTCCCTACTGTACATACTTTGGTATCCTGTCATAGAGCACAGAAAATAAAATAATCGGAATGCTAGCAAAAGAAAGTCATGAAGTTAAGTCTAAACTTACTTGACACTAAGAATTATCAGACTCATGAAAGAAATAATGGGCAGGGAGACAGATCTCGGTAGATGAAAATAGTTCTTCATAATAAACCATAGAGATTAAGTACTTCGGTCTGTTCCGATGAATCAAAAACTGGAGTCTTTGCTCAATTTTCATGTTAATCATGCTGCATGCAGTTTAACCGGGATGTTTTCTACTGCTATGGTTCTTGTTGAATGTGACATCTCATTACATGATCCAACCATGTGAATTCTTTGACAAATCTTAAAAATTGCTCTTTTGTAGTTCGCACTTGCTTTTTTTCTTATCTTTTCCTAACTGTGCATACTGCACTGCTAATGTGAGCAAGGTTTCAAGAATTTTCTAAATAGGTGAATAAACTTTCTGAACTTTTAGTAACTTATGTTATATATCTAGATTTTGTTCATATGCAATGTGGAATCCTAAATATTGAAAATGAAACATGTTTTAGAATTGAAGTTCATGTTGTACAACTTGCTAGTAAACAAACAGACATTCTTAATATGGTTTCACGATTCTGAAAATTCTAAGAAATCATTTAAGAAGTTAATAACAATATTAATTATTATTATTATTATTATTATTATTATTATTATGCTTCTACAATAGTTACATAACCTGTAGTTTTTATTTTACAACTGCATAACAGAATTAGACTCTTTTCAAAATCAAGTAATTTTACCGGACTACCATTATGTATGCTATTTTTTTTAAAAAAAATAACTAAATTTACCAAAATTCAAGCTCTGAAACGTGTTTCTCATTTGGGCAATATGAGAAGAACTTTATTTGAATTTAGAGTTCAGCAGTCTGCGGGTTCACAGGGGTACTTGAGGCCCTTCCGAGAAGGGGGGGGGTCCAAGAAGAACTAAGAGAGCTGACTCATGATCGGGAGGTCTAGGGTTCTAATCCCGCCAGGACCGTCCTCCCTGACTTAGGTTTTTTCCAGGTTTTCTTCAGTCCTCATAAATAACAAATGCCAGGGAAGTACCCTAAACTTAGGCCTGGGACAATTCCTTCCTTAAAAATAAATCCTTTCCCAATATATCATTTCATCTCATGTATCACCAGTGCCCATCGCCTGTGATGCCTCTGTAGCAAAAACGGGCGTTAAACACCATACATTCATTCTCTAACCACATAGATACGCACAACATCCTGTATCATGTGCTGCATGTACAGGAATTCAAGGCCAGACGCTTCAGCAAAAGGAAGAGCCACAAGCTGTAAAACACCTTAAATGTGTCAGTTTGCATTCTTGTTCCACGGATACAAAACGAGAAATCTTTTTCTATTTGTTATTATTTGTTCCTAGATCTTAATAGACCTCCTCTGTAAACTTCGATTTTGTGTATATACCTGCGTCTTTCTGCGTTATCCAGATGTCTCCATATGTCTATTCTCCTGGAAACTGGATGCAGGTCGAAGAGCGTGATTCATCTGTAATTCATTGTTCCTGTTGCCAGTTGGCATGCTCCCGACATCATGCAATACATGCCCAATTTCCAAGGCGAATCGCTGAACACCTTAGAATGAAGCACTCTTTTGTGCAGTATATTTCTAATAGTTTGAGTTGAAACATTTACATTATCAACATTCTGCAGGTAACTTCTTAACAAAATTTCAAAATCCTTGGACACAGAAATCTCTCTTGCACATCTACTGTAATCCTTGGTTTACCTGGATATTGTTCTCTTTGACTGCCAAATTCTTGATATCGCCTGCATATCCTGGATATAACGCCTCTGCCGGCATTCAGAGCTCTAGGGGTATCAGATTGTGTTCCACAATTTATGATTATTTCAATAGCCACAAACATCTTATTTTAACTTAAATTATATTTCGCTGAGAATTAATTTTCTACATTAAAAACGGCCCTCACGTCTCAAAATTTTAACAGTTAAACTTGCTGAGCTCTATATTAAAATGTAACCAACATACTTATTTACTACGTAATAATTGAAATAAATAAAACACTATAATAAATAACTGCAATGGTTACTAGCATGTACAAAAATTATCAACTCATCCATGTTTTCTCACTGGTTATGATTTGTTTAGATATACCGAGAAGTTTACTTAAAACGTATGTTCCTTAGACCATTTTGATGTAGATAAGTGTGCAATTCATTGAAATTTGCATGCTAATATTGCTCCAATGCCTGTAAAATCTTTAAAAATAGCATTTTTAAAATATTAAAATATAGATAACAAAATGGGTTTATTATAAGTTAATTATATAATACATATAACTTATTGTTTCATTTTATATAACATCAACAACTGAACGATTTTCATGTACACAAATTCCCTTAAGTTTAAAAAGTATCTGCTATAACTTCTTGAAAGTCAAGATCCAGGCGCTGAACTCTGGACCAGATCTTAACTCCTTTTTCCGCATTTTTGGTGATTCACGTTGCGGTGGGACCCGCCTCCATTCTCGCATAGCTAGCTTTTGTTTTTGTCAGAGGAATTTCGGCTAGAAAGGTTACTTTAAATGCTCCGGTTCGCAAATCTTTGCGGTTAGATGTTGTAACTGCCTACTACATTATGTAGCAAAGCTCTGGTTGCGTAATAACACTGTTGGAAAGGCAGTGTAGCATACAACTGTGTTCACTCTCTGTGTAACACGCCTTTTCCCTTTCCGATGTGTCAGTAAGTACATGCAGCATCTTCTTCAGACGCTGTACATCTGCAGGAAGGTGCCTGGATGTTCAAATTGTTAAGGGAAATTTAAATGTATAAAAACGTAACATATTTAGTCCCTACTTCTAGTATTTAACTTTTATTTAATGTCTATGTTTAATTAAAGTAAACATGGCAAAGTTTTCTCAATATATACAAAGAGAGTAACACTGTCAGATTTAAGTGCAGTGGTTTGCAGTTGAAACACTTCAAAAGTAAATTTCTGTTTTGGGAGAAGGCGGTATTTAATAAAGCATGAATGAAACTGACGCAATGAATATCTTATGCTGATTTCACAAGTGGAATTTGTGGTAATCCAGTCTAAGCTGAAAATAATGTTAAAATATGAGTGATTCTTTTTTCCTTTTAATATTACATAAAATAAATTGCATTAAAAATATTCGGAGAGATAACTGTGCTCCTTAATGGGAGATGCAAATTATGACTTATGAATTAGTAAGCAAAATATTTGATTCAATTGTTTTCCATAGATGTTTATAGCTGCTGCTTCTGATTGGGTTATAATATGAAATCTCTCTCTCTCAATATTGATGGCATGTTTTATACTCAGTTTTTAATTTACACGTTCCACTACTTTTAATTAATTGTAATTATATAACATAATTTTTCATTATATATATATCTCAAGTTCGAAAACTATTCTATCAATATTAATCATCTCAATAATTATTATTAATTTATGATGGCTATTGTAAATCTGAAGATTGCCTGGATTAATCTTCGTTGATTAGGTTCAATGTGTCTTACAAACGCTAGAATAATCCGTAACAATTATCTACGTTATGGAGATGTGTTGCATATATCAGGGTGAGTCAAAATGTAAGTTCTCCGTAACACGTATCTCGCTACAATATAAATACCCCCTAATACATTACCACTGCCAGGTGACGTACTGTACACCAGCAATGGTTAAAATATAGTTCGGGCACTGAATAAGTGATCACGGGAGGAAGGTGCTCAATATAAAATACGGAGCTTCCAAATACCCGCCAATGGATTGCGTCTTTGATATGATGCGAAAATAGTCCATGAATTTGAAGATCAAACGATTACAAAAGGCCATCGGGCAATTAGCGTTGGCAGCATGTTCCTCCATTCACCATAGAATATCTTTTATTTGAGATACAGAATACAATATAGACGATTTGGACTCTGTCAAAGATGAACTGTTGAAATGGCGCAATGAGCAGAATATCAGTAATATGGCATAATTATAGAAGAAATCTTTTTATGCTAAAACATATGCTTGAATAATTTTGGTGATTGGAAAAATAAAGAAGTTGTGTTGAAATAAAACATTGTTCTTTATCTTGATCTATCTTAATTCGTTCACCTACAATAAAATACGGAAACTTACTTTTTGACTTACCCTAGTAAATACATTACAATTTAACAACTTCGACTCAAAGTCTGCTAGGGTTAGGTCAATTAGAAAAGGACATACCAGCCATAAAATATACAGAAACACAAGAGGATTCGAAAATAGAAATATTCTGCTATACAATAAAATCAGACTTACAAATTTGTAAATTTAAAACATCCTGTAGCGCCGACAAGAAAAACGATACGTTGCAGCCCAACAAACGAAGCAGTTACACTTTCCTCTCATTATAGGACAAAGTTCTGCACCGTATAGAAATATTATCGATCTGTTATTAACAGGAGCCACCTCAGCATATATCCAAGCTACAAAATATGAAGAACACTTGGAAGCATGAAATTTAATAAAAGTGTCGTCACTTGCCAGTAAAATAAATAAGAAAATAAATTATCTTAATCAATTATTCTGCCATGGTATTAGTTACTAAAGTAGAGCAAATAACAGTATGAGTAAGACTACCGAACGTACTATTTTTTCAGGTTGCACACTTTTGTACTCTCCCTTTTTCCAATGATGTACTCTTTTGCACTGTTTTTATAGAATTTAATGAAGGATACCTTAAAAGAAAACAAGGCGTAAATCATTTCTTGCGCATTTTTATCACATTGTCGTTCAAGTTCTTATTTTGGAGATTTAACTTAAAAATCAAGAATTATTCATTCTTTAATGTCAAAAAAATTCAAAGCGCACTGCCTAGTTTGAGCCGCTAAGGGTAAAAAACTACTTTAAATTCTATAACTAGTGTCTGTTGACAAAACAAACGGCACAAGAAAGACTTATTTTTGTTAACATTCTTATGTGGTTAAGGTAAAGGGGAGGTAAAATGTCACGATGAAGGTAAGAAGTTAGGTTAGGTTAGGTTAGGTTAGATGTTTGCTTATATTATTATATTAATATTAATGCTTTTAGGATGTCGAACGTTCCTCATTTGCAGGACCATCCCGCAATTCTACGTTTTTTCAAATCGACAAAATTTGTCCCGCTGCTGCACGTTTTGTATATTCGTGTGCTTAAGTGATACTGTACTAAAGTATATAACCATCTGGTTTGATTTTGCAAGAGATGGTATTCTGTTCAAGAAATTAACTTTAATATATTGCTGGAATTGGTTAGGACTTGAAGCTGAAAACTGTAATTGATATGGATGAATTACATAAAGAAAATTTTATCATCAAAATCTATTAACATAGTTACAAGAAATAACAGTAAATATTCATCCTTGAACATGTGATTGATAATTATTAACTATATACCTAAGAAAAGGCAACTAATGGTAGTTTCTGTAAACTGATAAACTTGTTTTTAATTCCTTCATCTTTTGTAGAAAGAATCTTATGGACTGACAGTAGGAACAGACTTCAAATAGACGCATTAAAGACAAAGTTTCAGGTAAACTTTGCTTTCAGTGTAGATTGTAAAGGATTTTATGTAAAAATGTTAAAAGAAAAGGACAATCTGGCATGTGCTAGAATAGTAAAAGCATAAATTCAGTCAATAAATGTAATGTGGAAGAATTATAGGTATATAACAATACCGTTAAGTAAATAATCACTTTAATGTGTCCCTTGTTTATAGCCTTTCTGTCTCTTTCTTTATATCTTGAAAATTAGTTTCTAAAATACATATTTTCAAACTTTATATGAAACAGGTGCAATTATTAATAATTTTAACTGTTATACTTTATTTCACTTTTATGAAATTAATATTTATAATTCTGCGCTTCCTGTTTGTCATTACACTTGTTACTGTTAGGCTATTGTTTTTTTTGTCACTTTACTATTTCAGTTGTATGCTTTTATAGTAAAATCATGTACATATTTCATCATTCTTGTAATCTTATTTTATGTGTGATACTTCGCATTCATTAAATTGTTATTAATTTTATGATATTTTAATCATGTTTCCCTTATTTTTCTCTTACTTCCAGTTTTTTCACCCCATTAGTATGTTAGGGATAACGCTTACGATGTTGCAACACTTCTATCGACATTTCTTTCTTTCTATTTTTGTTCGTGCAAACGCGCCATAGAACACAATCGGGTGCAATACAACGCATAATTCTGCTGAAAAAATTATAAAGCATTTGTAGATTATCATCATTATTGCCATTATTAATGATCATTTTAATAGAAGATTAGAAAATTGTGAAATATTCTTCTCATTTTTCTGAAATAGGATAATTGTGAATGTTACAGGTTTTCTTACCGGCCCTAACTATTGCTAAGTGTATTCTATTCACACTTTAACAAACTGATAACCCTAATTAGAATTTTTTTTATAACTACATATATCGCGATTTTATGTATCAGAAACTGTTACTTCACCTTTCATAGATTGCAAAGAACCTGCACTACTCGCATCGTAAAGAAACACGTAGGTTGTCTGACACTCGTATTTTGGGGTGAAGAAATGATACGAGCAAGAACATTAAATAGAAAATCTATGAATACTTACCTAAACATCCGTAAATGCTATCAGAAAAAAGAGGCGGCATAGCATGAAATTAGTCATCCAGTTTAATACTCCACTATATAGAATAAACTTGAAGAGCAACAAAAGAAAACACCACACGCGGTTAGCCAAGAACATGCTTTTGTTTAAACCTTACACTATACACACTTGGGCAGGGTCTCGTTCCTCTTTTGTTTCTATCCATTTCTTTTATTTGCTGTGCTAATTTCTTATGTAACGAAGGCGCCTTAGGTGACATTACTATAAACTAATGATGCTGCATAATGCGTTCAATTATTCGCTTTCACTTTTCAACAGCATACAAATGGGAATAATATGGAAGAGTGATAACCTAGCAGGAAAACCTGTGTGCGTCTGTATCTTTCTCTCTTTCAGCTATAATTGTTAACGTTTTAAAGCTAGAGACAGGAAACAGGAAATAATTGGTTATAAAAAGATATAATTTATTTGGCTGTTAAAAACATCTCGGAATATCACGGGACTAGAAGTATATTTTGTGTTAATATTTAAAAAAAGACAATTTAATAATTTTTTAAAATTGAAAATCATATTTACCTTAAGCAATATTATCCGTTAAGAAGCTCCATAGGACACAGATGCATTTTAAGATTTAAAATCTCATTTTTTAGTATTTAATTCAGTTATTAAGATATAAATGATTTTTTTTTCTGTTACTAGTATCCAAATTTATCTTTGTTTCGTTGTTCTTAGCAAACCGAAACAACAGTTATTCTTAGAATAATTACATTTTTTAATTCACAGTTATAAAATGTTAATTCACTCCTGAGCATACTTAAAGAAAATAAAGCGAACTTTTTGTAGTAATATGTATTAATATGCAGCTGAAATAATCACTTGCATCTCTTACAGCAAATAAAATCTGATTAGAATTAAACATACAGAGTGAAAGAAGCCTAATACATGAATTCACACGGGTATAGATCACATTAATATTTCCCGAGATAGTTTCACTTTAGTGAACTTTTTTTTTTTGTAACACAGGAGACTTTCTTGTACTTCACTGGCGCGAAGTTTCCATAGAAAGGAACAAACGTCAGTTTTTTTCTTTTCACTCTTTTAAAAAATTGGATAAATATTAAACTGAAAGAGCCAGAAAAATCAATAAATTATGTATAGTTAGTTTCCCATAACTTTTTGACATTTTGCATGAACTTTTTTTGATTGCTGTACAAACTATAATTTGAAAAATTCTGGTTTTGTTAGCCACATCGATTTTACAAATAAACGTTAATTGAAAACAGCATATAAAGTAATAAACATTGCAGGATGCTCTTGTGATTAAATGTTTACTTGTATAATCTGTTTGGTTATCTAAATGCACAACTTAATGTATAATTGTTATCAAAATAAAATATAGAATACAAAACGTTAAATATAATCTAAGGCCAGAAGTACAATGTGCACACACACACAAAAAAAAAAAAAAAAAGAAAAAAAGAAATATTACTGAGCTAATTCAAGTGCTAAAGAGTAAAATAAATCTTGAAGCAGTCTTTTCAGTAAATGGTTTTGACCTTTTTTTCGGAGAGAGTATGAAAAGCAAGTCTTATGAGAATAAAGAAAAATTGGAAACAAATGAGATGATGATGTTCTAGAATCGAGTAATATTTTATGAGTGGCGGAAAAATTATGTACCGACATGCAGATTATATTTGATACACAATTAAGGAAAGATACAACATTGATCTAAATTAGGAATATTTACTTTAAGGGGGAAAATGCGAATTCACACTAACAGTCATCTCTTAGGCATAGGGTGAAGGCTGGTTAACTAGAAAGTGAAATTCATTAGTCGAATACTGCCTTGGGCATCATGGGGTACATTTTAGGATCCAGTACTTGAAAGTTGAATGATTTAGAAAAAATGTTTGTTTTATTGTTTTAAGTCAAAAATGTAAAGCTACTGTCAATTATTACCTAAATTACTACATTTAAAAATTTGATCTTTGACAGCCACGAGGACTGTTCGAAAAACCCGTGCAATAATAAAGAAATCATAAATTTGTTGAAAAATATTTTTATTTTTCAACATAATATTCTTTCAAAACTGTATACTTATTTCAGCGATTTTATAATCTGTTTATCTCATCCATAAAATGAGATTTCTTCAGAGCTACTAATTATTTCTTCGTCCAGGGGAACAGAAAGTAGTTCGAGGGAGATATGTCCAGGGACTAGGGGGGAAATGAAGGATTTTGTACTCTTAAGTCTAATAATTATGAAGTTGCATTAGGAGACTTACGTTTAACGCGTTATCGTGATGGCACAGACCTTTTTCTTAGCCAACGAGGACAGTTCTTATTGATCGGGTCGTTTGTAGTCATCTTTCCTGCTCAGGAAATTGTTTTTTCTTTCTTTAAAGTGCTTTCCCAGGTTGCAACCCACTTCGGCGTGTAGTGTTGGATCCACACTTCGTCGACGTACCGTCTTCAAAATTTCTTTCATTCCGTTTAAACAGCTCCGAATTCTGTTCTTAATGCGATACCGCGTTCTTTTTTTTTTTTTTCTGGTCAATCGTAAGCAAACGCTCTTCGGAAATGCACTCATCTTCAGACACTTTATGTACTATCAGTCTTCGACCGCTCAGTGCTATCCTTATGCTTTTTTTTTTTCCAATCGTTTCAGGAGTCGTTACCTCGATAGGATAATCGGAATGATCCGCATCGCTTGTGCTCTTTTGGCCATACGAAACTTTCATTCAAAAGGAAGATGCACATTTGCTGGATTGTTTGCCCAGCCCTGGCTTAGTTTCTGCGGGTTAATGTTTTATTAATACACAAATTAACATTTCTCCATTTTGAGCGCTTAAGCACGTAGATAACTCTGAAACACATACTGAGCTTCGTAACTGTTTATAACCATGTATATCATACCTCAACAGTCACCACACGTTGCGAAGGTAACACTGAATACAATTTAGTGTTACCAACTTTTGAATTTGCACGGACTTGTTGAACGACCCTTGTACTCGCAATATCAAAACTAGGCAGTTATCTGTACATTTATACTAGATGATATTGTAGACGCAATTTAAGAATCAAGTTAACAAATTATGCTTTAAAATTTTTTCTAATAGAAGCAGCTTTCTTCACGCTGATTAAATTGAGCCTCACCCCCCCCCCCCCCCCCAAGATTACCTGTGCCAGCAACTTCATCATTTTTGGAGATACCTAAACCATTATCGATTTAATGATATTTCTAGTTTCTTGCACTATATGGAGCATTTGGAAATTTTTAACAAATTATATGAAAAGGTAACTTTGTAGAATTATAAGTGTGTGTTTGAAACTGCACCTGCTTAAATACATAAGGTATGTAAGGTATGTATTTAAGCGGATGCAGCTGAAGGTGCCTCTTCAATTATGCAAAAACCAAAGAATATCTGTAAGAGCTTATAATACCAACAACTGTTTTTGTTTTGATTCTAAATAGAGCAAATTTAGAAAAAAAAATTTCCACATCATTTGATTATTTGTATGAAAAGTGTATATATGTATATTAAAATAATTTTAACTTTGGACATAAGTATAGCAATAATTTTATTAAAGTAAACCAAAGGGTTAGAACAGAGTGTAACTTGTCATCCGTACACTTTATTTTATACATGGTGGAGATCCTGCTCCAATGAAACGAAAAAACAAATTTAATTTATTTAAGACAGAAAACCTGTATTAAAACATCATTTTATGCAGACATGATGTTCTTATAGCAAGAACTGAGGTCGAACTGCAAATTGATGTTTTAAATTATACAAGTTGTAAAATATTAACTTTGAAATGTCAGCTGAAAAAACCAAGGTGATGGGCTTTAGGGAAAAAGACAGTATTACCTAAAATATTTATAAATATCACAATTATACCTATAGGATAGGTAATTTGTTTAATTTATCTGAGCCATAACATTAGTAAGTTTTGTTATATGTAATAAAATATGTGGAAATATAAAATAGTATTAAATAAAAATAATGTAAGATACACAATTGAACTTTTATAAAGTAAATAACAGTTCTTGCTCCGCTCTTCGGCTCGGAATCCTGGGTTAAAAAATGATGAGAAGAAAATAATTTCTGAAATGAGATTCTTAAAAAGGTTAAAACGTTAAAGATGTAATTAGGCAAGACCTTGAACATTTTCAAATTAAGAAAAAATAATAAGACTGGAAATATGGTGTTAAATGATTGAAATAGTTACCCAAAGAGAATATTGTTAAGGGAAGTACTAAAGGGGAGGGGGGTCAAAATAATGTTTTTTTACATCATTTTAATATTTGGAATTATCTGTTAAGTTTAATATGATATTCATTTATGTTCATTGGATGTAAGTGTTTTAATAAATTTTTAATTATGCCACTGCAGAAGCTATTATTGGGAGAATTTCGCGAGCATTTGTTCAGTTAAAATTCGATATCTCAGGAACTATTAGCTCTAGAAGGTTTGTCTTGAACGAATGAATGGTGTTTAACGCCCGTTTTTGCTACATAGGCACCACAGGCGATTGGCCCTCATGATACATGAGATGAAATGATATATTGGGAAAGGATTTGTTTTTAAGGAAGGAACTGGGAACAGGGCTAAGTTTAGGGCACCTCCCCGGCATTTGCCATTTATGAAGACTGAGGAAAATCTAGTTTGTCTTGAATGATAGAAAAAGTTGCATTTCATAAATCGACAGCGTTTGTTTTAATATCCTTTATTGTTTTACAAAGTTTCCCTCAAAAAGTTAGTTTTTCTGTAAAAACATTTTTTCAGCTGTAGTTATTGAAAAACTACATTTTTACACATTTCCCATTTTTGTGGGATTTGTATAAGATATCACTTTGAAAATTTTTACCACTTATTCATGATATTATTGTGATGATGTGGATATATTATGGTAGAGCTAGGAAAAAAACGTGGCAGTGTAAAAAATAAAAATAAATAAAATGGGGAAAAATAGAAAAAAAAGCAAACAATTGAAAATGATTTATAATTTGCTTCAGAGTCATGGTATAGTACTGAAAAAGATAAGAAATATTCAATTATTGTAAAAGTTGCATTTCATTAGCTTTAATAATCTTTGAGAAAATAGGAACTGAATTTGGTAATTTAACATTACAAGGACAGGCCTTTCATCCCTCAAATCAAACCTTATGTAAGAGGGGTGTTAGCAGACTCAAAGCAAGAGGAATTATAAAATGACTGAAATAGGAACAGGTTTACATGACCTAATCCTTGCTAGTAGTAGAAGGAACTGAATAATAATATAACTAAATATCCGTAAATATTTGTGAAAATTTTGTTTTGGAAAAACGCTCCTCCTGTATCAATGGAGTTTATTTTGAATTATTTTGACGTTGAAAATGAAACTAACTTTCTGAAGAGCACAGCAAAAGCAGTTGAGTATGTCTGACCTGAACTAAGCTAAGCTCTTAATGACTATCTTGACTGATGTTACAGTTTATGCAGTCTTTTCTAAATGTATGTTGTGAGAAGAAGCGCCAAATAGGGAAAGATGTCAGCTGTCATTTCAAAATAAATTAATGAATTTCTCTTTTTATCTTCTATAATTTATTTTGGGTTTGTTTACACATTAAGGCTGAATGAAAGGTTTTGTGATATCGCCTATTCTTAAGGAGGGAAATTTCCTTTCATTAGCTGCCATGAATAAAATTTAAATATAAAATGCAACCTTCTTTTGTTTCCGCCGGTGTTTGAATGCAGTATTATGAACTGTCCTTGGTGGAAATCAGAAGATTTATGTGCGAAAAGGTAGTGTTCTCATTTGTATAGCAGAAAGAATGGATAGAATTGGAAGCGTAGTTTCCGTTGCATTGGGCCATGGCCCTTTTTATATAACGTTACCTTGCATCCTTCACACGTAAAGGCGCCGAAATGGAAACCAGCCGCCGGCTCCCCGCACACCTTGCATTGCTGGTTCATCTGTGAACACAGAGAGTGCAGCTCAGTACACTTCCGTAGTTAAGTTTCACAATAGAAAGAAACAAAAGATAGCTAATTAAAGAAGTCGTAGCACAACTTTGCAAATAGACCAGATCAGCTTCAATTGCTCTCTAGGACAATGAAAGGAACCTAAGAAAAAAACCACGCAACTTAAACGTTGCAATATCTTGAGTAAAAATAAGCGTGTATGGAGATTCGTGGTAAGGAAATGACTCATTTTCTAGGAAACGGGTATTACAGCTTTGCTTGTACTAATTGTTGTAAACACAAGCAATTTGCTCAACAGTTTTCTTTGTAATGTACTCTGATTTGAGATCATGTAGAAATGCTTACAATAACATTAACAAAAAAAGTTAATAAGAGTTTATTAGTTTCAAATTAGTATATTACTGCTTGATTTCTACTTATGCATTAAAGTATAGATATCTGTGGTTGCGTAGCAGTATATAAAAGCTGAATATTTATAATAGTTTTTTTAATGAGAATAAAATGCACTGTGTTTTTATAATGTAAAAAACAAAGAATACATTAAAGAGGTGCATACGGAAATTATAAGGAATCAATGGTATCGTTTCAATGTGAAGCATAAGGGCGGTTTCACGTAAAGTCGGTCGGAAAATAAGAAAAATTGACTTCACATATTTTAAGTGTTAATACATATTTTTGTGCTGCAGTAACACACAAAGGCAAATACTTGTAGTTTTTATAGTTTTTATGCACAAATTGGCCAACATTATAGTATTTTATTAAACTTATCTTCCTTTTTAATACATGGACACTCGAACTCCTTTTAATAGAAATCTGAACAGTAACTACTTTTAAGCTCATATCTTGTCGAATATAATTTGTAAAACATAGTCATAGGCATTTACCCACATATGCAATTAAAATAAAAACATAAGGCAAATTTGCATATTAGTATTAAGACAAATAAAGTTTTCAAAGTGTACAGAAAAAATAATCCCTTAGCTAGAAACCCAATTCATATATATATAAGCTCTTCTGCAGGTAGTCGAGGGAGGCACCTACACCAACTACCTCGAACTGTTATGGCTCATTATGCTTTCCGTTCATAGCGAAGGTTCTGTGATTGAAGAACGTTTAACCAATGTGAGGGCTCTATTTTTCATTCCAATAAAACCTTATCCTTTATCTTATTCCTCCTTATATCATAGTTATCACGCTGACAGTACTATTAATTCATTAAGTCCAACTGACTTCTCGATTAGTTCAGTACGACTATACTGGTACGCAACTAGTAATATTTTAAGAATATAATATAATATTTCCTTTCCCGTAATATTTTAAGAATTATTTTTATGGGAGATCTTTTTGGTGGAACATTAGTGACACATTTTTCATCAGAGAGAGGAGCAACCACTCAATATTTTGGTTTTTACTGCTTTCCAAGGGAAAATTAGTTAAGTATGAAGAACAATTTACTTATGTTCTTATTGAACATTTACATTAAATATGGCACCTACAAATTTATAAAATGTGTGCTATCTTTCAAATATTCGGCGTTAGTCTTTTCGGGATTATATCCTTCGAATTATTAATTTTCATGAATATGCTACACATTTATCGCATTGAAACAAAACTAATAGGACTTGAACCTAAAAGGTCTTCACATAATCATTAATTCTCTTAACCTTCTTTATAGAGAATATATTTCAAGGGAAACTAATTTTTAAAGTACCTTGTTGTCCGGTTTCATGTGGGTTATTAGCTATGTTAATATAAATTGATATTTTACCACTTATCAGGAAATTAATGAATCCATCAATGCCAGATATAATCATAATCCTCCCCATATTAAAACCTGCCATCTAGAATACAAATATGAAATTTCAAATAAAACGCAGGTCATGTGACAAATTAAAATTATTCAACATTTAATTAATAAAATATCTTTAGCTTATGAAACCTTTGAATGAGGCACATATAATGTTTACTGCGTTTTGTGAATAACAAAATAAAATAGACTGTCATATGTTTATCTCCACTGCTAATTTTGAAATAGTTTGTCGACACAGAAAAAATCTTAATTCAAGTGTGTTAATATCGAGAGAGAGAGAGAGAGAGAGAGGGGGTGGAGGGAGGGAGAAACAAAGTCTTTTCTTAATTGTTTGACTGGCGCATTGTAACAGCTGAGAGCTACCAGCTTCAAATACACTGTGCTTATTAAAATAAAGTTAATTTTATTTCAGCAATGCGGAAACATGTGTTATATAGTTTGCTTTGCTTTTCATAGTGGGGCACGTTAACTGCTACTGAACTAGTTGAACGCTTTTTGAAGAGAATTGTTCATTCATTCATTCATTCATATATATACATACATACATACATACATACATACATACATACATACATACATACATACATACATACATACATACATACATACATACACACACACACACACACCCACACCCACACCCACACCCACACACACACACACACACACACACACATACCGAGGGTGCCAAAATGTATACACACCTTCAAAAGGAGATATCTGTTTAATGCATTTCAAAGCTAGACCGAAAACCAACACTAATGTGTAGTTCTATAAACAGATTTGACTCACATTACGTTATGCTAAATGGAGCCAAGGTTATCGTATTACCACCGAGATGTGTGTGCATGCCTTGATGCAATCTTCCAAGGCACTGGATAGGACGAAGTGGTCCGATTGAGTTTCCACCGCGTTCTTCCGATCTAACTCCGTTGGACTTCTACCTATGGGGAACTCTTAAGGATGTTGTATACCAAATGAAACAGCTACACTGACAGCACTTCGGGAAGAAATTGAAACGGCATGTGCTACAATCGCTGAGGACACTTTCGCAAACGTTGCAGTTCAACGTACTCAGAAGGGTATCGACGCCGATGGCGGGCATTTTGTGCAACTGTTGTAACTGTAAAAGTCTAAGGCGATTAGTGTTCATCATTTGCTGCTTGTGTGAATTCAGTTTTGTTATGTTAACACAGTTTTTTCTTTGCTTGAAGTGTGTGTACATTTTTGGCACCCTCTGTGTATATACACACGTTGCTTAAAATTTTTATCTTATATTTTTGACTACCCAGAGCTTCCTGTCAATGAAACGTTTGTTTGTATTCTTCTCCTTTGTAATTGGATTATTATTATTTGAAAATAAGACAAAACGATGAAGTGGCAAGTAGACCTAAATGTTCTAACTGGCTTAAACACTTTACTGATAACTTCCTGTTCAAGTTTCAAATTACTTTTGTTTCTCACTAACTTTGGACATACGCTTAGCAAGACAATGCTTTTAAGTCTAATAAGATCTCACTTTATTTAATATGCATATTAAAGCATTTTATAGCCGGAAGTACTGGTTGCGAATATGATTATAAACCGCAGCAAATCAATGCGAGGTGTAACAAACTGATAAATCGTGTATTTTTTTTCACGAAGATTTTCATGGCTGCTGCACGTTTTGGGTCAATCCTAGAAGTAGGCATAAAAACTCATATCAGTTCATATATATTTAAAATGAAGCTAAAACAAAATGAAGTAAAGGTTTAGTTATGTTTTTTGTAAGATCACGTTTCATTTATTAAATCTTAATGCAATTAAAGAAACATGGATTATAAAGCTCTTTTGTTGGATGGAGAGATATTTGTCCTGAAATATTGAGGCGTTTTCTTGGTTTAACCATTTAGTCTACAAGTATTTTGTATCAGCTATGTTTACTAAATTTTGTTCACATTCTTAAGCGAGAGTGACCAGGGAAAATTAATTTCAAACATGGAGTTAAGAAATAAACGATATGAAAAGTTGATTGTTATTATTTGGGTAGTGTTTGCCGCCCGTTTTTACTGTTGAGACATCTTAGACTGTGATGCATGAAATGAAACGAAATTATAAATTGGGAAAGATTTTTTTTTTTAAGGAAGGAAGTGTTCTGGGTCTAAGTTTAGGGTTACAGTTTATGAAACCGAAAGCTTTGTTTCTGTCTGTTATCGTGATGGTTTCCATAAATTCATACGCCTGTATTCAACGAATTAAATAGAAGTCGTATAACAGTGAAAATTGTTAATATGTGGGGCAAACAGTTATTTTTTTTGAAAAAAAAAAAAAAGGCAAAGACTGAAAATTCCGCGTATTTGATTAAAATCCAAGAATCGAAGGTAATGATAAATATCTACAATAGTACGAACACATTTCTAGTTCTAATGTACGTTTTGCTTAGAAAACATCTTTGTAAGAAGTAAGGGAGGTATTAGCTTGGAGACATAACGAACATTAGACTGTTTAACCTTTGAAAAATATTTATTCTAAAATTTATTGATGTAGAAGCCAGAAACTTCTTACATTATTTCTTTTTTGTTTGTTCAAATACTCAAATCCATTTTATTGGAATACTCCCGTCTTTCACATCGTCTAACACTGAGTCTGTCTCACGAAATTTCTCAATAAGCTTTTTAATAAGGTACAGGTGTAACTGGAAATTTTTAGCATTTGCTGCTCCACTAAATCAATGTAATTGTCTTATAGTCAAAATATGTTTTCAACAAGGAAAAAAATCATTATGAGTAAAAATTGAATTAAACATCGAATTGTTATTCTATTGTTTAACAATTGAACACTAATCTTAAAAAAGTCACATGACAGTGGAACAACTGAATATAGTAAAGCATCACAAAACAAAAGACACTTCAACAGAAACTCCAATAATGAAAAAATAAATATACTTTCATAACCTAAGTATTGAACAACTTTCTTAACCGCTTTGTAAGAAGTACATTTAATGCCTGGTAACTGCTCTGAAGATGGCTTCTGCAAAGATCTTTCGAGTTGGGGTTTCCAAACTTAATTCCGCGATGTATGGAATCTACAGCAGGGCTTAATGAATCATTGGGATTCTAAATTATGTCACATATAATTAAAAATATAGTAGTGATCACGAATTCAAATACTGGCCATTTCTAGTATTACTGAACTTTTAGATGAGGTAGAAAAAACGAGAAACTAACAAAGTTATAACGTTTTACCTTTTAGTATTCAATGCGAGAAAGACGTTAAGTCCTAGTAAGTAAAGGCACGACGATGCGATTATAAGGCTCATAAAACGCTTCTGATGCCGCGTATAATCCTCGCAAATAGATAACCTGAGATATTTACAAGCCCCAAACTTATATTTTATTTTTATCTGTCCGTATATTCATCACAGTGTTGATTCCGTCTTCCGCCTTTCGGGGTTGTTTTGCCATGATCACTGTAGTTCAAGCAAATTAACCACATTTACTTTGCAGGTTTGTCCGTTAAAGACGGTAACTGTCTTCATTAATTTGAGGCTCAGCCCTATTCTATCCGCCCCGTTCGCGAGAAGGCAGCCTGGAATTAAAAACATTTTGACCTCTCGAGACGCCGTCCTAATCCGCGCTTTTTATCGGCTGCATAAGCTGATGGCTACGGATAAGACTGCCATCTACCGTGGACAAGGGGGAGAGCTGGCCTCTTGCCTGCGGCTAGAGAAGACACGGAAAAGGAGAGAGTTGCAGACCTTGGAGGAAGGGAGATGGAGAATTGAAAGGCAGGCCACAAAAACCTCAGGTGAACCGCTATATGTACGAAGTCTTATAGCCCATATATCAGACCTAGAAGCCAGTCTCTACGATACATACTCGCTATGGACCCTTCTGAAAATGTTTAGCTTTTTCTTGTTTCAGATTCTTTAGCATCCGGAGCCTTGTAATGTAAATAAATAACGCACGAGGAAGAATGGGAAAAAGGTAGATGGACATCAAAAGCCATGTTTTACGGGTCTCCCATCCCAGGTAACTTGAAAGAATGTTTCTGGTGGTTTACTAGCATTAGCGACGTGGAAAACTGGTTGGGAGCAGTATTTTAGGCCCAAAAACTATAAAAGAAACTACATCCTTCTGTGGGACATCGATTTAATATAGGTTAAAAATTACTGCCGCGGGAAAGGTGCCCGGTTCCATTAGCACTTTGTAATAAAACCAGTCGTAAAAACGCTGAGGGGACGAAGGTCTGTCTGCATTATTTTCGATGGCGGTAGGTTCAGAGAATAACACTGGAAATATAATGGCTCTTGTTGTTCTGGCCCATCGAATAGCTGCTTCGTGGACGAAACCAACAAAAAATGCGCGAAGACTTCAACGAGCGATCGAGACACGATCTGTTGTGACTAGTCACGGGCTATATTGCAGGACCGGGAGTTGAAACCATGTTCTTTGGATTTATGTACCAATTATGATCTAATGACGTCTTCAGTCATCCAATTTGCATTTCCTTATTCGTAATTTCCCAATTGACCTCAAAGTTCATCGTGATGCTGAGGCGTTCAGTTGCCAAGGTTTATATGAGGAACTGCGGAATAAACTTTCTTCCCCTTAAGTCATGTGTAAGTCAATAATTTGGATATTGAACTCGACGCGGATTTCGAGAAAGCCTTCATTTTACGCAGCAAAATCTAATTACACCAAATTATTTCAAGCTATTTAATTTGTTGTATAAATGCCGGAGCACCTTTCTTCGTTTAGATTTTTCTTTCCATTCTACTGTGTCTAATATTACTAGACAGTGGTTCATATTTCTTTCTTTATTTGGGCGGTAATACATTGCAGCGGTCCATTTTACTTATAAATTTAACGGAAGCCCTGGGAGTTCTACCCTCTGTCATGAGATGGTTCAGACGTTTAGGTTCAGGAGTTGGGAACTGTTTCAGCCATTTTGTATTAGTCGCTGTGAAGATTCAACACACGCTATACAGCAAGGGTTCTTCTTTGTGAAAAATTATTGGCTCATAAATTCTATTAAAGCTACGTAAATGTCATGAGTGAATGAGTTCTAATGCCAACTCATTTTCCAAACCAGCATTGGAATCCCGCACATGGGCGATATAGAGCAGTGAGTAGTACAATTATAACGCATGCACCGACTATCGGCGGACTACTGAATAATGGAGACGAAGATGGGGATGAGATGATGATGGAACAATGGCAAAAGAAATTGGAATACCGCGAGAAAAAACTGCACAGGCCTCGCTTTTCCCGTCACAAATCCCACATGCGGAAGATGAGATCAAACCTGGATCTCCTTGGTGAAAACGAGCAGTCTAACTATTCGGCCACTGCGTCACCAAAAAATGACATACCAGAGGGAATTCGGAGCTCGCAATCCCCCACAGGAACACATATTGGAAGCAACTGTGAAACCGGCAAGCATTCACCTGCCCTGCCAACGTTTTCTGAGGACCTCAAGCCACCTTGTAAGTCATTAAGGCGTTTATCGCAGGAGTTTGGGTACTGTAGTCAATGTATCAGAGAGCTACAAAGAAAGCTCACCGAAACCCCACAGTTGCAGGAACCAGATAGGGAAACGAGTGAACTACTGCCATTGGTTTCAGGCGTTCATTGTGAAAATCCTGACGTACTGTCCGCTGGTGAGACAGGTTTCATTTGTGTGACTATGTCAACTCACAGAACACACATTTGGGTGGCCTAAAATCCGCACGCTATTTATAAAGTGACGTGGTTTGACAGGAGTAGGAACAATGTAGAATACCGCCGCGTTTTCATGGATAACCGGATAAAATGGAGGTGCGACAAGAATATATTTAAAAAAAAAAAAAAAAAAAAAAAAACGGTGCCACATGCCATACATCAGCTAATTCCATGTAGCTGATTAAACTTTTCTTTGACGACCGGATAATTACCATTGCTCGTGGCCAACGATTTCTCCAGAATTGACAACACCAACTTTTTCCTATGGGGACACTGAAAGATAAACCACACTGCACTATTTGAAGCAGAACATTGTACACGAGATCAATGGTACTGATGGCAGAATCCTCTATTATATGTCCCGATGTGTTTTAAACTGTACTATCATGAGGAAGAAGTGTAGTTTCCACAATTAGTTCTTGTAAATACTAGCAATCTTTCAGCGATACTCTACATTTGTTGGGCAAATATTTTCTCACCGTTAATCTTTAAAATAAGTAAATAGGAATCACTATGTTTTACGGCTAAATTGATATTTTTTCGTTTTTGTATTTTATGACCACTTGCGAGACTGGCCACCTTTAATTACCCATTGAAGAGTAACCTCTTTCAATCGTGCTTTATTTTACATTTGTAGTGATCTGTTCAATGCTTTATTGTAACTTGCGACATGATGAAAGAAAATATCGTTCTGAAAAATGCAATATTTTCTCATTAGTACTTTACATCTCCATGAATAAACTGCACTTTTTTAAATAGTATACTAACGACTCGATGCTTGTTTTTCTACTTAAGAAGGATTCTTCGTAAGTAGTAAGCCGTTATTGCACCTCTCTATATTTTTTCATTTTTAGTCTGTAAGCAGCGTTTCGTACTTGCGGCGTAGAGAGAATGCAAATTCTGAAAGAGCAACGCGTAAGAATTAAATCATAAAATTGTAGCAAGGAGCCAGTAGCGTATTCTGACTTGTAAACTAAGGCATGCAGTTTGAAAAATGTTGTTACAGATTAACTGGATAATACCATATATTAGTGATTTCAAAATGAAACATAACACACACATTTTTATACATTTAATTTTTAAAAAGAGTTGTAAATAGACTAAGACAATGACGCGTTAGTAAAAGCAGTATTATGCAATATTATTACAGTTTCAAGATAATTTATTCAAATGAGGAATTCGCCTATTGTTTGAAGCAATATTCCATTCTTTTTATCTTTTTGCAGTACTCTTTCTTGACTCTATCAAAGAAGTCAGGATTGGCCTTCATGTATCCAGGTCTTTTCTTACTGACATCATAGCTAATATAGGGAGACGTTTATGTCCTTGTGAATTCACCCGGAAAAAATGTTGTGCGCTTCAGAGTGAAAATGAATGCTCGACTAATGATGTCGTTGAAGAAATGATTTTCATGAACTCATACAATTTACTTCTTCTAGTCTGTTGTGGAGACTATTTGAAACTAAAAACTGGTGAAATAGACCACTTAGCTGAATTTTAATCTTAAAAAAACAATAAATGTTCTCTGATTTCTGTAAATGAAAAAAAAAAAATAACTGCTGTACCGAAACGTTAGAGAAAATATTGGAATATACAACAATCTATAAGGTCCAAAAAAGGATAATTACGGCAATGGGGAAAAATAAATCAATAAAAAAGAGCGATTCAAACTGCAATGTTGTATATTTCATAATAAAGCATCACATTCGTCCTCTAATGTTAAAACACCCTTATTTTCGTTTTTCATCTGTGGCTTACATCATTGTGCTGTTTCCGAGAAAAATGTTGAAAAACTGATATTTTGTTTTAACAGAAAGTTTCCTTTAAGTATTAGATTGGTACTTCATTTGAGCAGCAAGTAATGTCTAAACACGTAGCTTGTAAAATGTTAAAAAACAAATTGGTGGTTTAGATACATGCTTCGGCTTAATTGCCATAACAGTATTTCGACAATGAATGTTGCCGGGCTGGAAAACAAAATTCAGCATATGTCCAAAGGACATTGGGACAAGGATTACCTGCAGCCATTTTGCTAATATGTGGCCTGGCAATAATTTTTACCGAATTGTGTGACAGCTGCCTCCGTCTTCAGGCCCAGTACAAAATTAGTGAATGCAGTTTTTAACTTGCATTCAGCAAAGCATTTCCCCTATAAAACACAGTAACCATAGTTCAAATGGCGTCACTGAATGAAGCCGAGACTATTATAGTGCCAAATGCAAAACCTTGTTGGAACGAATAGTACCTGGTGCTTTGAGTGGAAACTTCAACTAGATTTTGAGCGACCATACATTTTTCTGTTAAATTGTAAAACACACATTTCCGATTGAAATCTGAGAGCATGTAAGGAGAATACGCTTTTACAAAAAGTTATGGGGGAATACGTATGGGCAACACAGAACATGAATGAGTGCCTCCTTGACGACAGTAAACGATACCGTTCGTGTTGAATATACGTGCTTTGGTGCAGAAAAATCGCTGACTTGAAAGAGCACAAAGAACAGGAATTAGCAGAACATTTGTAGTGGGAAAAGTGGACATGTATTAGATTGCTAAAAATTTGTTCCATGACTGGCAGATGAACAAACAAACAAACAAACAAAAATTACACGTGCTGAAGTCATATGAGGCCGATAATTTGCTGAAGAACGTCATAACAGGACAAGAGAGCTGAATCTTCAGTTATGACATTGAAACAAAACGTAAGTTTACTTAAATGCTTGCATACTGAAAATAAACCACGTTGAGTGATGCAATAAACATCATATTACTTGTGAATAATTCCTATACGTAGCACTAGTAGCAGAAAGAGGAACATCGATTCATTGGCTGGATATAAGGAAAATTCGGTTTCTTTCTTAATGGATCTTTTACAATGCGTATATATTTTCAACATCTTATTTGGCAATATGTTCTAAGTGTATTATACCATTTCTTATTTACCTTCAGACTTATGTATGAAATGTAAGTAACAAGTCTTAAGAATTTGAATATTCTATTTAAGGTTTTATAATTCGCGTTAACTTTTTTCTGCATTTCCCGTTATTTTGATAACAGAATATTTCAAGTCATTTCATAACTCTGCAACCCATATGCTTTCTCGATAATAATCTGAAATAAATGTAAATAACTAGCCGTTTTAGGGTTACATTTATGAAACTTTTCAGATTTTTTTTAAAAATTAAATGTTTTATTTAAGTAAAAGAGATAAAGTCCAACGAATTAAATTATTTGAATATCAAAAATAAATGTCCTAGTAGCTTGAGACATAACTTATTTCTGTAGGCTACCTTGTTATGATTACAAAGTTAAGGTATTAAGAAGTTCTGTATAAAAACAACAAATAGCGTTGTAAAACGTTCCATATTTAATCAGAAAATCAAAACAGCACTAAATTAAAGCATAATTTTGGGCAATATGTGACTGAAGCTACGGAACCTAAGAAGAAAATGCTATTACTGCTACACGTTTCCGCCAAATACTGTATGAATGAACGAGTGTATTTATTCAAATTAACATAATATTAACTTTCGCACGGGTCCACCGGACTGTACATGCCTTTCATAATACTCAAAAAGTACATTACTTAAATACATTAGTAAATCATACCTCCATTTCTTAACGCAGTTAAAATAATAATGATGATAATAACAATAATCATGATAATATTAATCTCAATTTTACCTTAATATATACATCCATAATACAGAACCCCCTTCCCTTATGACAGTAGAATAAATGAATAAAATATCATCTATACATTTTAATTCAGTTTAGTTCCCCCCGGTTTTCAGCTATCACCCCTTCAACATGAATTTGCCTACCTGTCATCCTCGCCTGCCAGCAGAGCCCAACTTGCCCCTTGGCCTCTGTTCAACTGCTGTAAGAGCCAGGGATAAAAGATATTACTCGTCCGCCGAGCCTGAGGCCGTTAATGTAATTGTTGACCAGAAAACTAGGATGAATGCGAGAAGCGAAACGAGCGAGTTGGAAGTATGATATTGTCGCGTCACAATGTTGTAAACAGTATGTAACCTGAATTGTATTACGGAAATAAGATCATTTGTAAGTCATTACTACCGAACAAGGATAGTGCATTAGAAATTATATATAATCTCTTTGTCGTTTTAACATAACCGTAAACAAGTGCACTACACATTTCACACCGACTGCTCAGAGTGTAAATTAATTATCTAGTAACCGAGTTCATTCATTTATTTATTTATTTATTTAGTTTATTTAAATACGCTCTTTAAATCTTTGGTCATTAGCGTCTGATTCAATTCAGGGCGTGAAACGGCCGATAAATTTTGCTTAAAACTTCTTCTTTCAGGCTTGAGGTTCTTTACGATCTGTAAATCTATGACACGGAACCCAACGCTTTACTTTCCTCCCAAAAGAAGTCATACTAGTATTTTTTCGTCCTAAAAATCCATTGATCCTGGCCGAGTTCTAACCCACGACCTTGGGTCAACGAAACTACAGTTATTGAATTCGCCATCGGTACACTATAGTGGTATCACCATATAACCGCGGCTGCTTACCGGAAAAGGAGAGATGTTATCGTTCTTAAAGTGGTATTTTTTATTTTCGTATTTATATTTAATTGAAAGCTTAATATGATGCTGTATTTAAAACTGATGATAATAATAAACACTACCCTGCTTATAAGATGTGTTGAAAAATGTTGCCCCTTATTGGCAACACATTGCTAGCATCTGCGTAGGAAATTCCTGTATTTCATCTAACTTTTATTCTTTAAGAACATGGCAATTTGAAACACGTTTCTTGTCTTTGAAAGATAAAGTCTCTTGTAACTTTTTAACAAGTTAGCGAACAGTTTCTTTGTCTGGAACAGGATTACCAGGACATTCTCTTACGAATCACCTTACCTCTTCTCAGTAAGAATCCATCCTCACAAATAAGACTGTATGTAGTAACAATTAACGAGAACAATTAGCACACAATTTACGCATAATGAAAGCAGCGAATAATACGAGTGCATAACCACATGCATTATACGGTCTTGACGACTGGTTCAATTACTATCACAGAGGAAGGGCGATTGGAAAAATTCAGATTACATCTAAAAATAAAGCGGTTCTAATAATTTTCCAACTGGGTGTTATTTAACTATTGATTCTCTCGAGTCTTCCTTCTGAAATTTTCTTGGATTTAATTGGAAGGTTATAAATCACTGGGCCATCCTATGTCACGCACTTTCCAGTAACGGCTCTCCATACAGTGGTGACAGGCTACTTGGTTAGGAATATCAATTCATATTACATATTCTGTTGAAATAGTATTTTTTTTTTCAAAAAACATTAACTAATTTTTGCAGCCGCATCGAATTTTGTAAGAACTTTTAAACGATTACTCTGAATTATGCTGACTATTTTACTTATCTGACGTCATATTAAATTGGACCAATGAAATGAAACGAAACAAAATTTTGAATTTTAACCAATCATAACGGGATATCGCAGTGAGATTATCGTAAAGGTTTATCAACTTCCTTTACCACGTGAAGTGCATTTGTCTTCGAACAGTGTAGCTGCTCTATACCCCCACTATAACTCCTGAGCATCATACATATTCGGTAATACTAAATAAATAAATACGGAATTATGCTTCCACATCTTCCTATACTTATTCCCGAATGTCCTTTGTATCCAATGAAATTCAATACCTTCATTCAAATTTGGTAACTGTGTTTTCAATAATTATGAATTTAACTAACGTACTCACCCAAACAATTGTTTCTGTATATTCACCCAAACAGTCGAAACAAGTTTTTACATTATATTACAACACCTGGCTAAGCAACCATAAATCTTAATAAACACGTTGTTCAGAAGGGTAAAATATTTTCTCTGCTTTGTTTTTTTCAGTTGGTATTAGTAAATCGAATGGTAGCACTTGTACCAGTCGACTTTCGTCTATTTCATTCTCACGGTTTCTGAATAGGTAGCTATTCGTAAGTAGGTATAACATTTTATATAATTGTTAATATTCTGTGCGCGAATTTCAAATACATATATTTCTTTCATTCTTATTCTATTCATGAAGTAGCCTTAAACTTTTAGTTGGCCTTTATTGGCATTGCCGACAATCGATAATCTTCTGTTGCTAGATGGCTTGAACAGCTAAGTATTCATAATACAAATGTACAATAATTACAATTTTGTGAGCGAAGTTTAGGGAATTATATTTAATTTCTTATTATATTCGTGAACTAATCCTAATAAACATCGCTTGAGAGTCTGAGCATTCCCTATGAACTCCTTTACACATTCGTGAATTTATCGGCAATCTAAAAAATATCTATTGTGATATTACTTTTGACAATATTCGGTTTTTCTATATATATATAATTCAAGCATAAAGGAAAAATGGCTCAATAAACTTTTCCGAGCTTTATTTGATTAAATATATCGATATATTTTAAGGAAAAATAGCTCATATAATTAAGGGAAACAAAGAATGGTTGGAATATTTTGAATAAAATTAATTTGAAAATTGCGTGCTCACACACATTTTAAATACAGTTAATGGCGATGTTAAGTTTAAGTTGGGGAATTTTCCTAAAAATATATATAAGAATTTTGGAATAAGCAATACAACCAAATGGTTGAAGGCAATAATTTCTTCATGGAATACAGATTGTATAGAGGTAATGTAATGTAATAATATACGTAATTAATATACAACAGAAGCATTAGTACACTATGCTTTGAATGAAGGAACTTGACTATTAATACTTCTGCATCTGTAAAACTGTTGAGCAAACAGGACACACTTTGGAATTGTTTGCATGGTGGCAGCACCAGGTCTGACAGTACTAGAATTTCCAATTAGTCTGTATCGTTTCATTTTTGCTTATTTGCTGATTCTGTGCAAGAAATTCTCTAACTGAAAATGCCAGTTATTGCCAACCTGCACGTGCAAAATCTCTTCCACATTAGAAACTAACGGCGAGCTGGAGAAGCATATGAAATGGGAATCCCACATCGTTACCACGCGTGTAGAATGAAATTACACCAATTCGGAAACATTTCCTTATCTGACTCTACTGATCTCGCGCTTGGCAGACAATAACGGAAAACTTCGCGCTGCCGCGCTCTTTTGCAAAGCGCTCTCTAGAAAGTGTCTATTAAAAACGCTTGACTTTTTTTTCTGGCGCTAAGAACATGGGGGCTACACCTGCAGTTGCGGCCGTTATGTTTACCTTTGTTATTGGATGCACGTTTCATATTCTTTTCATTTCCGAGCGGTTTCCCTTTATTCTGCGAATCCACCATTCTTTCCAGTAGTCTTTTGTCTGCAAGAACCGTACTTGCAGCGTGCGCAACTTAGCATTTCTCGCTTTGCGGTTCTCGGCCATTGCTTCTATTGCAAACAGTTTTCTACTGCCACACATTCTTTGTTCATATACCAGCGTAAAATATATTAATCATAAAATAGACCTGAACGTGTGCGCTTTTTTGTGAGCCTTAAGCATAGAATTCTCTATAATTTTACCCAGAAATTTCAAATATTTTTTCCCCTTTGATATCTATGTTATAAGGTTTTTCAATTTATTGTAAAATAATATATACAGTATGTCCGAAAAATCCAGTAAAAAAGAAGGAATTATATCTTAAAAACGAATGCATTTTTGTCTCACGATTTGCACATTCAGAAACGGAAACTGAAAATTTCTGTCAGTTATACTGGCAGTGAGCTATACTATTGCGTATACTTTTGTTTCTCCCTCTTTGCTATTGTTGACTTTGTAGCATTCATCTTGTCACTGCGAGTTTCTTTACAATTAAATCTAATTCTTAGTACATTCGGAGGGTGTGTGAAGTACAGGAGAAGGAAATGCAGCCAGTCAAAGGAATGAAAAGTCGCGATGTTCGAAATGAAGCTCACATCATGGTATACTAGAGGTAAACAAAAATTTTTGAATTCTATTAGTTCATCATTTCTATTTTTTTTAGTAGAGTGAGATTCCGAACACCCTGTATTATGTTACTGTAACAAAGAATAAGAGAATAATCAGAAATTAGTCGTTTAAGGCTAGAGGACTGGAGTGTTTCTTTGATTCCTAAGGCATCTTGGACATTTGCTAACCAGCTTCATGTGTAGAAGATATCTTTATGGATGCCGATTTGTCCAGATACTGACTAAACTTTTATCTCAGATTTTTTCCCCACAAATTGGAGCTAATATCTCACCGTTTTAGGCGTTTGTGTTATATCGGCTGTTTGTATGATCCTTTGCTTATATCATTCTCACCAGTCAATCTATTTATTTTAAAAGTGATGCAAATATCCGAAGCATGAACACAGCAAGGAAAAAATACTGCGACAGTACGTAATTAAAATACTCACGAGAGTGCTTAAAAGCTCTAAATATGTTGTGTTTTGAAGATGTAGATAATAATTAGCAATACAAATGTTAAAATTGACAAATTTATTTTGAGTAGGGTATTTACCACATGAGACCAAAGACCGAGTTCAGAAAGTATACGAACAAAACAAAACATTTTAACACTATTTTAGTAAATAAATAATTTAAAATTATATTTATTTCAGGCATTTCAAAACGTTCCTTGTTTAAAAGAAATAGTTCGCAATTTCTCACTAGGAAGAACCTAAATCTCTGGACAATGTTACCAATATCACAGTTGTGATAGTTAGTGGTTTTTAAACTGGGGGTTAAAATTACAAATGAAGCATTTATTTATTATTACTACTAAATTTTCTTGAATTATTATACTATCTGTTTAAAATATACTTTTCTCCGGATAAAAGAAGCCATACTATGCACTTGGGTCTAGGTAATAATGAAATCAACTGCTATTAATTTTCTTTCAGTCGGACATGATTCCAGGGTTGCGAACATGAACATTTACTTATGAAAATACATTTTAGAAACAAATTTATTTAATATCACTAATTGCACTGACCTGATTACAAAAACACTGTAATGAATTTAACCAAAAAAATATAAAATATGTAATTTGAAATTTATAGCACTGAGAGTTAAAAAATGCAATTTATAGTTTTTGTGCTTTGTGTTAAAAGAACTACTTGTATTAGCCGTATAAATATTTTATTTAGTTTGTAGTATTATAGTACCAAGACGCATGTATATAGAACAGACAAATAAACATTTTAACTTTATTGCCATAATTTAGGTTTGCAATGTTCAAATATTAATAAAGTAAGTATTCATATTGGTCACTTTTTATTTGTTATTACTATTAACAAAGATAGCGATCATTGGCAATGAAAGACTATAAACAATCATTAAGTTTAATACGGAAATTGTTTGTTAATACTTGTTACCTGGCCTGTCGATAGAACCTTCCTAGATTTCTTCGAAACTGTTAGCACCCTAGATCATTATTTTTCTAGAAACCCCTTCTTAAATTATTATATTTGATTCTATGACTTAGTGTGTCAAAACTTTCATTACTGATGAATTTATGTGGAGTGCTAATGTATTGTAGCTTTGACTTTCTAATACTAAAATTAGGGTACGGTAATATTTGCCTATCAAAGAGTGTAATAGGCCATGGAGGTGCTGAGAGACTTTTTCCGGAAATATTACATTTGCAGATGAATTATGATGTAATGTTTTGTGCTTAAATTGACAATTAAAGAGATGGTTGCTGAGCCTGATGGTATGCTGCTTTCACTGCAACTTGCATGATTTGCCCAAATTGTGTTACTGCGTGTCGTCTGCCAAATGACGTACAAATGTTCTTCAACAAACACGGAGTTGCTCTTTCTGAAAACTCGACCAGATCGTGCCGTTACTGGAGGAGTCAATTATTTACAGTGACTATGACCAAATATTAAAATGAGCAACACATATGAAGGAGCTAAAGTCTCTGTAACGGCTCTCTAGTAGGTCCTGGTGGTCTAATGGTAACCATACTTGCCTCGTACACTCAAAATCGCTGGTTCAGTCCCAGACAGGGTCGAAGAATTTTTTCGGACCTAAAAGTCCTAAGTATGGCTTCTTTCGGAAGGAAAGTAAAGCATTGGGTCCAATGTCGTACATTTAAGACACGTTAAAGAATTTCAAGCCTGAAAGAAGAGGCCTCTGAGCAAACTTTTTCGGCCGTTTCACGCCTTGAATGGTACGCTGATGATCTGAAATGCTAAAAAGTATTGTGAAATAAACGGCTCTTGTCATCTTGGGTCAGATAAATAAAGTCGTAATATTTATTCAGTGATACCAAACTGTCAACTTTAACAATAGATATTCTGGTTTTTCGTGTATGTGAAGGTATAAATTCTGAGAGTGAAGGAACGACTTTTAAACTTAATCATTATTTTTAATTTCCATCATAACCGCCTTCAAGGTCAATACATTTATTCCAGCAATGCTCCAATGCCATTATCCCCGTCTCTGAAGTGTTTTACCTGAAGATATGCAAAATACTCGTCCACAGTCATAATCACCTCTTGATTTGATGAAAAAGCTGACCATTGACGGATTGGGAACAGACAAACGTCAAAGGGAGCAAAAATCTGGGAGTAGGAGGATGCTCCATTTCATACTTGAACTCTCTAAATTTTTCCATTGCTAAAACACTGCGCATTGTTTTGATGAGATATTATTTTCATCCTCTGCAAACTAGATTTTTTTCTCACGAATTGTTCATCTAGTTGGTTTAAAAAATTGGAATCTTACTCTTCGGTTATGGTTTTACCTTCTGAAGATAATAATAAAATTGTAAAATCCTTTTAGGATTTCAAAGACTGACGCATCAATAGATAAGGGTGCGATTTGAAATTACAAAATGATACTTAATATAAAGGCATGCTTTTTGTTTAAATTAAATTTATTAAATTCATTTGGAGTAACAAGTTTTGCAATGAAAGTCCTGTTTAATCTATGGAGTGTGTCTTCGTTATTTGATGAACTATTCTGACTGAGCAAACAAATTTCTTAAAGATTTTATAACTTAAGTTCAGTCAACGGGATTTCAACTTTTTTTTTATAGCTTCGCTTAAATATAGATTAGAAGGTAGGTGACGAACTGCAGTATTGCCTCAATCTTATAGTTGTTATTTTAGTATTTATTTTTATCTTTTTTAATTAATGGTTTACACCCGTTTTACTACCGAGGCACCACAGGCGGTGGACACTGATGTTACATGAGAAGAAATGATAAATTGGGAAATGATGTTTTTGTAAAGGAAGGAAGCGTTCTAGGCCGTTACCATTTATGAGGACTTAGGAAAACCTGGAAAAAATTTCAACCAGGGAGGACAGCTGATGGGATTCGAACCCCGGATCCCTCACTCACGAGTTCAAGCCTTAACCATCTCGGTCACCCGTACCCGTACCTTATTTTGATATATAACTTATTTTTCGTATACATTTCTTATAAATCCAATCAGTTATTTAGGAATGGCTCTACTTATATAATTTGCCATAATGTTTTTATTTTTATTTATATTATTTTATAATTAATTTTAACTATATATATACATTCTGAATAACAGCCATAAATGAATAATTAAATATATGACAAATTAGGAGGTGTTAGAAGAACAATTTTTGCAATTAAAACTCAGGCTCAGGTTTTTCATGGGAGACATTCCGAAATCTCGCCCCTAAATAGTTTTCTTTATGGGAGAAAACGCACTTTCTTCTCTGTTTCTTGTTTAACACCAATCCCCAAATAACTAAAACAAATATACATAAGCGTGTTTACTGGGGCAAACTTCCCGCCGCACTTCTGAGCTGGCTACAACCTGCCGCATTACAGTGACACAGTTTTATAGACATATGCATTGCGTACACCGTTATAAAGCCCCAAAGAAGGCTTCAAGAGATCTTCTTACAATGCCCTTGATCTTCCTCAGTTTTTCTCAGACAACGCACTGGTTAAAACAGTTCACAAGGTGATGAATTGTTGATAGTAACGATTGCTTCTCAACCAAAAGCAATGATTGAGTAGCGGAGCCGATTTATGGAGTGCATGCTCTGCTCGAACTAATAGCAGTGTACGAAGAAGCGATCATGGGGAGACAACTCATGAGGTGCTTTTTGCTGTAATCTGGGTTTCCAGGGAGACATTGCGGTCACCTGAGAACATGCGCTTGATTGATGATCCTTAAACGTTTCCTTTCTTCAAACAGTACTTTTGAACTCTGGCATTTGCGCGCATACAAATGAAGCTCAGGTTTTACATATTTGTATTTAATGAAATAGGGATTAATTACTAAATATCAGTATTTGTCTCTTGGACTGAAGGAAACACTTGAACAGATACCTTACTAAGTAGTCATAAAGATGACAACGTTCTCGAAGTTGCAGTTGCCCTCAGCCATATAATGAAGGATTATTTCGAGTTTATGGAAAGTCATAGTAACTATAACAACGATGATAACAGTAAAAATAATAGTTTTTATTTCACTTATTGTTACTTTAACAACAACTCCCATGTCGATTGCCAAGATCGAAATGATGGTTTTGATGACTGCGAGGAATAAATGATAGTGTACCAAAAGACATTAGTTCTATAGGCTGAGGAAGGATATCAGATAAAACCCGCAGTTGTGCAGCACTTGAATGTGCACCTTCTTTTTGCAGTTACCTTCAGGCGGACAACCCTAACCTTCTGAACCAGGATGGTAGATTAAAGTCTTTTTTTTTTTTTTCCTTTCTGTTTCTGGAAAAGCTGCCGATATCTTTCAAAAATTGCCCAAGGATGTTTTAAAACTAAACAATGAAATGATTTATGCTGTAATACTTTAATTGTTTTTAGAGATGAAAGACTGTTAGATTGCGAATTGTGAATTTAATATGTTAATAGTATCTATAAAATATCTAGAGAATATTTGTTCACATTCCTTAGAAATTGGAGTCTTCTGTCATATCAATTACACTAACCTTCAGGGATGATGGAGAAGAGCAAATATGTCAATTTGGGATTAGGACCCTGGTCAGGAAAGGACGAAGTCAAAAGTTATAAGCAAGATTCACTGTTTGTAAATGTAATAACTTTATTTATCTATACAACTTTCACAAGGTGTTACATTCACAACACATGTTCAAAGCGGCGTCCCCCAGCATCGTCGCACGAAGTTCCGGTGTACCCATTGGAACAGCCACGGTGTCGTTCAAACAATGCGAGAATTGTTACCAAGAGATGCTCTTAAGTCTCGACAGGTGTCTCCTACACAAGATTTTAAGCATCATCCCACAAGAATAAATCAAGTGGGGCCAGGTGAACGAATGGCCACGAAACAGGGCCTCCTCTTCCCATCCCTCTTTTAGAGAACGTTTGACACACTTCAACTGGTAAACACAGACTGCAGTCTACAGACCTTCACATCCGGCTTGACCATGTCCAATAGACATCACTTCATCTGCATTGCATTAGTGCAATTTTCTGTCCCTACCCCTCATGATGCACGCCTACAGGTCGGTCGGGTTAGCAGTACACGTAAAGATATATTACTCTGTACAAACAATGGTTCATAGGTTCTTGATTCCAAAGTTGGGTTATAACTTTCGGCTCCGTCGTTTTCGGACCAGGGTTCATATATTTGTCCTCTATTATCCCTGAAAGTTTGTATCAGCTCGGAAACATCCTGTATATCTGAATTATATATGATATAATTCAGAACCTTTTCCTTCTTTTTGTTCTCCTTACATCATGATTTAAGTCTATTTCATTCTCATATTTCCTCAGTTTAAATGTTGCGATAAGTATGTCGGGTGATCTTCAGGTTGTTATCTTGTGCAGCCGTCTATGAGAAAATAAACAGCGGTTTTTACAGTGTTTGTCATGAACCAGACAAAAGTATTTCAAAGGCCTCCCTAAGAATTAAGTTACGAAAACATGCAAGAATCATGCACTAGAAAAATGAATACTAAAGGTAAGACATTTCGCTTTTAAACGGAAGCACGCACGCTAAGAAAATTATTTTAAAAAGATTTCGCTTTCGTGTTTGGGAGGAAGCCAGAAACGATCACCTTAATTTTAGGATATTGCCATGTCTGTAATGGAGGGGAATGTTGCTTAAGACATTATAGCGACCCCACGATGTTATTATCCCCCAATTCAATGCAGAATCATTTTCAAACTCTTCTCTCACGCTACCTTTAAATTACATTTACGAGCTTGTTATATATTATCCTGGAGCACGTGGTTCAAAGTTTAGGTGTAATTGGCAAGAGGACTAATGTTTTCTCCTCATAGTTTCAGTAGCCGCACGATTTTTTCAGCGTCTAAAATGCTGTCGTGAAGAATCTCATGCAGGATTCATGCAACCCCGCCCGGAACTGCAGGAAATCGTTTGTCCTAAAGGAATTGCATTGGATTTTATTTCTCTCTTTTTTTTTAATGAGACATGCATGACCTCAAGTCTTCATTGGGAGACTTGAGGTTTTACTCCACTTAAATGATGCTGTTTAGAATGGCATGAGTTACATTGGTGTAGATTATTTCAGAACCGTGACAATAACATGGAGGTTGAAGCGTCAAAGCGCCCAACAGACGTTATATGAGTTCTGTCCGGAAAGTATCCAGTTACTTAGAGTATGTAGAAAATTGCTTGAGACTGGAAGTCAATTACGGGAGAGACTTTGCTGCGTTTGTAAACTACACTTTCTTATTGAGTCAGTGAGTGAGCTCTTACGCTTTGTGGCTATTGCATCCACAGCAACCCACACTTGTCCATTCTTCAAGCCTCGTACAGGTCTTTTTAGGCAAAGCATCACATTACTTAGGTCTGTCAGCTTATCATCGTTGAAAGGGAGGAAATCTCAGATCATGGACGAGATTAAGAGAACGTGACGAGCCAGCTGATGATGATCTCGAAAGAAGACTTTGCAGGAAAGTAGTACGGACGCCTGGATAAGTGTGTGAGGTCACAAGGGGACCGAGCAACATTTGCGCTATATATGCTAATTTGTTTAAAATGACAAATGGCGAACACATTTCTGATATATCTCTTCAAAACCCAAATAAATAAGCGTCCACGGTGTTTATTGTATATGCGTAAATCACATAAAGTAAATGGCAAAAGGGAAAACTTTATTCAAAATTCTATCTTTGTGCATAACTTCTTTTTCCTTAATATTGGAACCGTGTGAAATGTAGTTTATGATGGTAAATGTCTTTGAAGAGTTCAGAATTATAGCTGGTGTTTTATCTTCAAGTAGTGAATTCTTAGGGAGCACGACGCAGTTTTTATAGTTAGGATAGTGCAGATTGTTTTAAGAAAGATTGAGACAGGGATAAATATATCAATGTATATGATAAAATGGGAAGGGCGGGTATGGCATGGCAAAAACAAGAACTATAGTGTTAAGGGGTGTAAAAGTTGATAAAATGTACCCATTATGTGGCAACGCAGACAAGAATTTGCACTGTACATTAGAATGTGCAGAAACCAAAGGATGGAGAGAGGAAATATGGAACCAGAAGTGGGATAATATTCACACATTTTGGTATTACATGTTTTGGTAGTAGTAGAAAAGATTTTTTTAATCAGTTTAGAAATTATGTAGGGAAAATAAGCAATCCAAAGGAAGAATATAATAAAGAGACTTGGACGAAAAGGTGATCCCTTTTAGGAAAGTACTTGTAACATTCACTTTATAATTTGTGAAGTATGATCCATTTACACAACACCTGGGTGTTATTTGTATAGGATCCCGAAACAACAAGCACGCAGAATCAATGAAATATTGTAAAATTGTAATATAAATGTGTAGAAATAAAAAAGCGTTCAATCATTCATAGTTAGAATAATGATTTGCAGCTTTTTGGTCATGCACAGCCTATATTTGAAAACACTCGAATTTTTTCATTGTGGCCCTTGACAGATTATTTTTTTAAATTAAGGTAAAATTCTTCTTCTCTCACCACAGCCCATGAGCCCTGGCCTGCCGCAGCGACCTTTGCTACCTCCGTCTTTACGACTTCATTGATGGCAGTATTGCAGAGAGGCATGCCATATCCTACCGGTCGTCTATCACGCAGCTCCCTAGATCGAAAACGCCACCTCTCCATCAGGCAGCTTCCCAATTATCCCACGAGGCTGGCTGGACCCCGTCCCAGAACTCCCTAACTTAGGAAAACGCCTGCCAGCAGTCAGCAACGTTACTCTTTAGATCAAAGGGGCGATCAAGAAATTACAAATGGGGAACTAAATATTATTACCTTTAACACTTTATTATTTTTTTTTTTTTTAGAGTTATACAATTTTAAGACATATTCAGGAAACTTGGCGTTTAGGTGTGCTTAATCACATTTTTAGACAATTTTGGGAGTTATTTTCACATTCTAGTAAATCTGTTGAGCACTTTCTGCAGTTCTACATTATACCTGACTGCAGATTATTCTTGACATTTTTGCTGTATTATTCTGCAACCTTATGAAAAGGGCCACATTGTGCTATATAATGTTCCTCTTTTAACGCAACGTTTGAGAGGCGTGTATTAAGTTACGATGAACTCCATCTATTTTATTAACTGGAAAATTATATAAATGTTCTAGAAATATGCCAATCTGATTGAAAGTAAATTTTCCGCACAGGTAATGAATGAATGAATGGTGTTTAACGCCCGTTTTTACTACAGAGGTATCACAGGCGGTGGGCACTGGTGATGAATGAAATGAAATGATATATTGGGAAAGGATTTTATGGAAGGAATTGTTCCAGGCCTAAGTTTAGGATACCTCCCCGGCATTTGCCATTTATGAGGACTGAGGAAAACCTGGAAAAAACCTCAGTCAGGAAGGACGGTCCTGGCGGTATTCGAACCCAGACCTCCCGCTCACGAGTCTGAGGCTTAACGACCTCGGCCACCCGTGGCAGTTTCCGCACAGGTGACACATACGAATGGAAGAATAAAAAATGGTGAAATTTACCATGAAACCGTTTCTTATTATAAGAAACAAGAAACAACATAGCAACGAACAACGTAATTTAAAGTTATTAATGCTTTACGGGGCACCATTTGAAATGTCAATCGGTGTGAAAAAGTCTGGTAGTTCATTCCTTTTGAAGTTTGTATTCAAATTTTTTAAAATAACATTTAATCTAACCTAACTTAACCGAACCAAATGTTCAGTATTACAAGGTCTTCATGAAGCTTAAATCTAAATTAGAAGTTACATTTTATGACTGCGGTCCATGTGGTCCCTAAGTGTGAGTTGCTTAAGCGCACTTCTCGGTAATTTTATCTGGGTCTTCTAATAGGTAAATCAGCGAAACAATGGCGAAACTGTTTCAAGTTCTCCGATACTATCTTGCGGCAGAAAAGGCAAGTCTTCTTTTGCTTAGTATAACGCGAGCCATTGTCCATACTGTATCATAAATATTAGGTGTCGGAAAATTGTATGTTTTTCTACCTAAAAACGACGATTAAAAGATACAACGTTGCATGCGAACGTACGAAAAATCGGTGCATTAATGCAATTTATTTTTGTTAAATGTGCTTCTATAGCCCATTAGAAAGTAGAACCCATGAGGAAATGTGTAAAATTAATGAATATATTAAAGATATGTATGATTAAATTTTAAGATCAGCCGCTTTAAAACTGTAATATGCAGCTTCTAAATAGCTCGCACATTATCTAGTTTTCAAAAATAAACCAAATTGAACAGAACTTTCGAAAGTTAACTAATTATGTCATGAAAAAATGCAAAACTTATTACATCAAAGGCATGCAAAGAAAGGATGCCAAACAATTGATCCTCCCGTTTATCTAAAATTAAATAACATATGAAACCTAAACTATGAACAGCAGCTGCTGAAATTTTACCCTTTCTAAGGGGCAGTAAGGCTAGAAAAGGAGCACTTAAAAGCTTGACCTCAATGCTTCACCTCGAAGCCTGTGACTTAATCCACTTTGCCCATAAGGCGCATTTACAAAGCTTTTAATGTATAACTCGTGTTAGCAAATGCATACGACGTGTTAAAAGGCTGAAAACAACGCTCATGATTTATAGAGCTATTATTGTAAGAGCTTAGATAATGCGGATAATTGGTGTATTATTCATCTAACCTGACTGATTTTACCTCATTCGCTATGTTTATATTGAGGCGAAACCCAAAGCTCAAGACTGAAAAATCCCTCTGGCGCCAGTCTGACCGTATATGACCAAAGGGAGTAAGGGTATTTTAGTTCTAGAGTGACCATGTACAAGAACATCTGTTCGATCTGCATTCCAGCCCTCGCTCATATTACAACTTTTAAATGGTCCATAAAAATAGTTTTGTTCTTATGGGTTTTTATTTTATATCTTTTATTCATCATTTATCATCAAATGATGAGAATACATTTCCAGTCTAATAATGTATTATTTAATTATTCTATGAGAACTTTCGTTCATGATTTCAACTTAGAAGTTACATGTGTAGTATTTCTAAAATATGTGATTGGTATAGCCAAATAGAATTTAATTAATTGATTATACAACTATTATTTGTGTACTTCGAACTACAACAAATATGTTAAATTGTTTAGAATGACTGTTAATTATTACTTGTGGTATCGTCTAGAAAGTTGTCTACAGGTATCAATCAATACAAACACACAAATTACCTTAAGTGTTTTATAGGCATGCATTGACACGCAATTAACTTATTTCTCAAGGTTGTGGTGATGATTGCTTTCTGTACTTGAACCACAAGTTCTTTGATCAGCTTTCCTTGGCTACCCACAGAAATAATCTGCGGAATGAAATCAGGCGAACATGGTTGTTATATTTATGACCAATGAGGTTTGAGGGAGAGTCTCTTGCGCTACCATATGCTACTCTTACTTGTATGCCAATTTATGAAGGGGTTTCTTTGGAATTTACTCGTCCAATAGGACGTTGAAATCATCATTTTCCTGTTCTTTGCTGACCATTTGTGCAAACTTTTAGATTAACAGTTGTATGACGCGGATTAATCTGTGTTTGCCTGCACTACGATATACTTACTCCAAATATATACACAGTCCTCAACTGGTAAAACAATTGTAATAACAATAATACATATGACTGAAAGGAAGGAAAAAAAAAAGGAGTTTAAAGCACATACACTCATGTATGTACTATTGATAGCACGTTTATGACCGAGAAAAGGCAATTCTTGCTCTAATAACCACCGTACAGTAGATGCATCTTTGCCTTTTTGCTCTCTTGCATAAATATTTTGCATGAATGTTAAAGTTTCAATAATAAGCGCGTAAGTAAAGAAAGACTTGTATCACAGTTTAGCTCATGAAAAGCCCATTCCAATCTTTCCATTCATTCACCTAATCAAGCGCATATGAAATAATTACAACGTAGAAAGAAGGTCCAATTTCATACACCATGACTTTAGAATTGACATGTATAGTGAGTATGGAAAACTGGACGGATTCTGGAGATTTGCAAGAACTGGTTGCTAAGAGAGGATGAAGATATACCTTAACTGAAAGCAACTTTATATGAACAAGAGAGAAAAAAGAAATACTTGGCAAATAAAGAAAATCAAAATGCAGATTCCAGTCGGAGCACGGTTTATCTGATAGAAAACACGACATGGTTCAAGTTAATGCAATGAAAAGTGAACTATAAAAATGAAAATATCGGTGCTTAAGAAAGATTTATGTTTAATAAATAGCATCCTTTAACATTCAAGACAATAAGACCCGATTTGAAACCTTGCAACATGCGGAAGTGATGGGCCAGTAAGTGAGAAGTACAGTAACTACCGGGTGTCGTTAACTTCAATAGTGTAGTCTTAGCCTTTTCACACACACTGTATTCTAATGATGACGCGAGCTATTAGCATTATTATGGCTGTAATTGTTTATTAGAGCAAATTTATTGAAACTTGTGTATGGGTACCTGTGCCATACAGGGGGAAAAAAACCCCCTCTTAGAGCATAAAATACAAACAAAACCTTGCAAATGATGCAGTGTATTTACATTTGCATTGCTTATCTGTGCAGGACTAATGAAATACAGTTCATAAAATATGTTAATGAGACCATGTAAGCAGTACAAAAATCTGAGTGTGTAAGAATTCTCATGATGTGAAAAATATTTTCATGTTATGTGGAATTACTTGCTGCTCTCCGAAAAAGCCGGCATATTTAGTAAGACAATGCACTTTGTATAATTCACATTCATTAGATCCGCAAAATCACTGCAAGGAGCTGGCCCTGGTGGTCTAGTTGTTACTATACTTGCCTCGTAGACTCGAGATCACGGCCAGGTTCCATAGATTTTTTCGGGCCTAAAATTCAAGAACTATTTTGAGTGCCTTAAATGCAAAAGATAGCACGTGAGAACAACTTTTAGCAGGATAAAGTGAGTAGAACATGGATTTAAGGGAAAGGAAGCAGAATTGAGGTGAATAGGTTTTCCATCCTACTATCTATCAACCGAGTAGAGTAGCTCAGGCCTTGGATTCGCATTCGGAAGGTCCCGGTTCAAATCCATGGGGTCCTTGGGATTTTTCCGTAGTTTCTCCTGGTTGCTTAGGCGTATGCTGCGCTAGCTGTTACTTCCTTCGGATGTTCCGCTCTCCCATTTCGTCTCATTTCACTCCGTTGGTCCTGTTATAGGGTCGAAAGTGTCAGAGCGAAGTGGCAAAGTTTCTGCCTCGGCGTCTGGTGTGGAAAGCGGTTCTTCTAAGGAGCTCGAACTCCTTGAAGGGGTCCACTGGCTTTGGGCTATTCTATATGAATACATAAGGACCCTGTGTATGTCCCTGTCTCACTGCCTACGGATCCTGGCCGTCCGGTGTCTCCCTCACCGCATTCCTTCTTCCCTGGGGAGCGTAAGCACAAACGGCCAGCCGTTGAGCAAGGTCCTCCTCCTCTAGCAATTCAGTCCAATCACTAAATTAATGGAATTACTTAACATTTTCTTTCTTTCCTTATAAGTGAACCATATAAAAAATAAAAGGCTAAGAAAACTGTACCAAAAGGAGTGAGAAAAAAAAGTGCAGCAGATATTAAAGAAAACTGGGGGGGGGGATTAGAAACAAAAAGAAAAGAATATGTAGAACAAGAAGTGATATGTTTCTCTCCTAATCCTTTATTATTTTATTTCTTCTTAGAAACAAACGAATGTCTTCATTCGATGATGAGAGAAGCAGAGGTGGGAGATTATCGGCTAAATTTGCTGCAGCACTTTATCTTCCTAAACCGGCGTATTCCATTGTGTTTTGTATTGAAATAAAATGTTAACGTATCTTTCACGAATTGTTTGTTTCTTTTATGTACGCACAAAATTGAACTTCAAATTTAAGGCGATGTTTTAATTTACCCCAACAGAGTGGTTTTCCAAAACATCATGTTCAGATCAGACTGCTGTTTAACCAAAAGATTCAGGAAATGGTTGCTAGAATATTTTCTTCAGAGTACAGCTAGACATAACAATAGAAGAAATGTCATAAACTGGGATTAAGTGAATATAACAATGGAAACACCTTTAGTGCCTTGTTAGTTTATTTACAAGTAAAATAATCAACTAAACAGAAATAAAATGCAAAGTTGTATGACATTCCAAACCCGGGATGCCTTATAGTTCTCTGAAAGCTGTTTAACAGCTGCTGAAGGATTCATTATTCTCCTGTAGTCTTCGCATATAATTAATTCTTGCATCTAGCAATGTTTCATTTTCGCAGAAGCTTTGCCGCATAATTACTGCCGTAATTATAATCAGCAAGCACGTAAGGCTGTAAGGCTTGTCTAGAATATCAAAGAAAGAAGTAAAAATCCATTGTTGTGACAGAGCAACATGCACTGTAGATGCCTTTAAAACAGTTTGCAGATACTCAAATTTCTTGAGAAATATTTTCTAAGACAATAGAATGAACTGCAAAAATAAGCAATAAACAATTACGCCAGAGTGTTCTTAAATGGGGGAGCAATCATTTAATAACAACGGAAGAAAATGGCCCCTCTAATATGAAAATTTTCTAATATTCCTTTTAATAATTTACGTTGATAATGACATCACATTTCTTTTTGAAATCTTTGTTAATTTTTGATGGTGCCTCTTTAAAATTTAGAAGTATGTTTTATAAAACAGTAGTACATATTAGTAAATCTTATTTCTTCTCTTGAATGATTTACTAGACTACAGGCGAAGAAATGGCTAGAATTGAACAAACAACTGCTTTAGTAACTTTTAAAACAGCATTATTGTAGTTTATTTTATAAAACTACTAGAATAAAAGTCATTACTACAGCAACTTTTAAAGAAACAACCATTATTATATTAAATATAAAGGGTTTTAAGTGTTTTACTGCAGTTATTTAACGCACTTAAATACTAAAAGTTTTTACTAACTGGTAATGTAATAATGAAAAGAAAATCGCACAAAATATGAAATAGATCAAGAACAAAATTTGCTATCTGATCACACTAAAGAGTCCAGTTTCATGCAATCAGTAACATGAACTGGATTTCTGAGGCCTCTGTATCTGTGCTGTTGGAAACATTTTGCATAGCATAAGTAGCACGTGTACTTTTGCACTTTTCTTGTTTTGTGCTTCTGTTTAGAAAAGCGGAAGTAAAATTCAATTTTTCAGTTTTTGTAAAAATGTTTGCTTCAAATCCTTGCTGTATGTGCCTTCCTATTTGTAGTGTCATCCTACCAGTGCATAAGGAAAATCTTAGCAATAATAATAATAACAATAATAATAATAATAATAATAATAATAATAATAATGATGATGATGATGATGCTTTAAAATCAGAAAAGTGGGAAAGTGAGGAATATGCTCCATCTTTCAGTCTTCTTTCTTTTATACCTTCTTATTATTTGCCTGATTATGTAGTAATTAATTTTGTCATTGTTTTCTTCTTTTCTGCTGGTGATATTTTTGTTACACTTGTTTTCATATTTCGTTTATTAATTTTCAATCCCTGATATTTTGATATATATATCAATCTTTTCTGCACTCTTTGCCGCTATTTTCCTTTGATGTCGAATTTTTATGTATTGTAATGAAATATGCATATTTATAAAAATAGTTCTCACATTATTCGTACTGGAAGAGAAAGCCACAAAAATTAAACTGCCATAGAAACGAGAAAATTGAACTTTTATTTATAAGCTCAGTAATTTTCTAATTTTATTATTCTTAAAAGAGAAAATAACGACTGCAGGTAATTTCTATGTAATACTTCATAAGCGTGCATGATTTCGAGTTATGCTACTTATAGAAAAGCCACATTACAGAGAATTTCCACTCATTATTCTAGACAGCATGACAAATTTAACTTTGCTAAATGCAACTTTTCCAAAATTATGAATAGCTGCGTTGTGTTTATTCTAAAGGTAGTCAACAATTTAAGTGATCGGGTTTTCGTCCTTGTATTTTTTTTTAAATCATATCTTAATTGGTTCTGAATCATGGTTCTTTTAAGAGAAAATTGTTCATATAATACATTACGTATTAACCGTTTGTTATTTTTATTATTTTTCTTTCCTTATTTGACATTCATGACTTGCAAAACAAACAAATAAATAAAGCATTGCAACTTTGGCTTCCACACAAGTGCATCTATAGGTATATTCAAACGACACTATTATCTATCTGCTTAGGGTTAATTTTTGTTTTAAGTCTCTACACCTGATAATCTTTATTTCAAGGCAATTGAAATTCGCATTTTCTTCTTCGATATTTATTTCTGATTCTTACCTTAAAGTACTCCTATTCTGAACGTGTTTGCTGTTAGACGATTTCAAAATAAGTCTCTAGCAGATGGGAAAAGAGTAACCTTTTCAGTTTTTGCTTTGTATCTGCTATTAGCACAATATCATCTGCATTATATAAATATTAATTTTATTTAATCGTTGCTTCTCTAAGAAATTTCTGCACCAAAGAAATGTGATGTTTCGGAGTACCGCCACCAAGAAATGGATTCGTGAAGCGCATTTTGAGCGTATAATGTAAGTGTATTTTTGATAGTTGCTTAGTGGGATAAAACGAAAGACACCAACTTCCTGTTCCGGAGTTAAAAAGTTGAATAAACAGCATACTTTTCATGGTTTAACTTCTCCAGCTTTACCAGTAGCATGAGCTTCTTGTTGCGTAGAAAGATGCAATCGCTTTATGGCCCCAATTACAGATCCTCAGGCTCCCTATGTAAAGCACATCTGAAGTGATACACTGACGATGACGTCACCAATGGGTAGCGTTGTGAGGAAAGCCAGGTTCCTTGCTAGAGAAGCCCTTTTATCATGGGGTTTGTGCTTGAACTGACGGTTTCAAACGTCTAATGAGAGGTATTTTTACCATCTTAGTAAACGTATACATTCAGTTTTGTTTTATTGTAATATCTACTCTGAACTTCAATGATATTGTTTTGACGGGATGAACATGAACTATCTCATCACCTAAAGATGCTTTTATATCTACTATTACGTTTTTGTTGATTTAGAAAGGTTATCAGTGGAAATGTTGGTAGTTTTTCACAGTTCAAACTTACTTTCTTATTATTCACCATTGTTTGGACATCTTTATAAAATTTAAGCGGTTTAATTATTTTTATATGTTTACTATTTTCCCTCAACCTGAATACCAACCTTAACAAACACTTCAGCATTCTTCCACCATAAACAACCATACCAACTTACAACTTAAATATTTGATATTTAACCAAGAATTACTGCTCCTAGATTTGTGGCATTATACAATATACTTCATAGATGAAAACATTTTCAATATATCCAAAATAATTCCTAAAATTGTCACAACGAACAATAAAAACATTGAACAAGTAAGCTTTAGTATTCCATTCCTTTAAAAATACCGCCACGTTGGACGAGGTCATTAAGGCGCGGACTCACGAGCGGGATGTCTGGGGTTCGAATCCCGCCAGGTCGCTCTCCCAGACAGCATTTTTTTCCAGGTTTTCTTCAGTCCTCATAAATGGCAATTGCCGGGGAGGTACCCTAAACTTAGACCTGGAAAGTTGCCTTCCTTAAAAATTCCTATCCTTATATATCATTTCATCTCATGTATCATCAGTGTCCACTGCCTGTGCTGTCTCAGTAGTAAAAAAGGGCATTAAACATCATTAATAAAAATCATCTAAAATGACTTGGATATAAAGTTAAAAAAATTAAATAAGGTATAAAACACTATTAAAACTTAAAGATAGGAAACGAAGCAAAATTTACGAGTATAACTAAATTATACTTAAAGTGGCAGTCTTTGTTAAGACTTAGAGTCTTAAGTCATTAGCTACTCAGTCTTTAGTCTCTCTGAAGATGCCCAACGGGCAAAACGTCAGGTTTTGGACCAACAAGCCCGGAAAGTTCATTTTATTGGATCAGCGCCGGCCTTAAAAGCCTAAGCATTTATATTAATAAAACTATCATCTACAGACAAAAATGAAAACAAAATTTGCAACACATGCTACGTTTTGGAATTCCAAAACAAATTACGGAACATAAACGGAATAAAAGATAAACACTACGCATTTAAAAGTCGAAAGAAGTGGTGGAAGAACGGAGTGTAGAGAATGTAGGTCCCCAAATAGACTAGAAATATGTCTTGAGTTATTTGAATCAACATGCAAGCCCGGTAAAAGAATAGGCACACTTTTTTTTCTTTGTGAAGGGGAGCCAAACATCCTTGATTTCATCTTCAAGTCTGAACTGGAGATATTGTGGTGCCGCTATACATTTCCGCAACCTGTTCTCTCCAAGAAAGTCACAGAGCCGTTCCTAATCCCAAACTTAACAGCATTTACGACCATTCTTAACGAGCCTTGCACACTTTAAACCTGTGGAATAAATGATACCAGTACCTGTGTCTCCCATTACGTAAGCTGAGAATTTAAATGAGTTCATAGTTTAATGGAGAGTTGTGACATCTATCGAGAATTACGTCATACAGCCTGCTTTGTAATTTATTGGGTACTTACGTTCGACGAATGAGCATAGGCAATTTTTCATAGAAATTTATATGCTCTCTCAGAAGTAATAGCTTATGTTATTTTTCTGGAGGCATCATTTATAATTGACGCTAGGTGAAAATACCATTATTGTTATTAAATTTCAAGTTTTGTAATTAGAATGTACAGTTATTTTATAATTAAATGCGAATATAACATAGCTTGATTGTAGTGTAACATAATGCCGTTTTTATTGTTCACTTAATAGTAGGAATGTAGAATGCAATTCCAAAGGTTTTTCTCCTTCACTCGGTCAATTTTATAAATTCCAGATTGTGTCACTAAAGAGCACAATATGATTCGAAACTATTATATCTAAAATTTTATTTCTATTCTATTTAATTTAAAAGATTTTTCAAAATTAATACACTTTCAATTCAAATTAAATACTATGTTTTCCAGAAAACAGTCATTATTATATTTTGAAATACTTTTTTTTTAAAAAACTATATAATTATATTATTATTGTAAGATCATAACTTTCTTCAATTTTTATAAAAGAATTTGTTTTGAGTTCTGAACAAATATGTAATACATCACATTCTTGGTGCAGATGATATTTTAACACAAAATTTAGCATTTTTGAATGCAGTATACCAATTTTACTAGTTTTTACACAAATACAACAAACAATTTAAGCCAACAAATTAATTTCTCTTAATTTATATTTTAAATATTTGAAATATCGGGTTATTCAGTAATATTATGACCGACATGGCTGCGGAGGACTACATCGGCAGATAAGCCATTGATCAAGGCAAGCAGAGCTACAGGAGTCAGGGCTGGAGGGATTTATTGAACTACTATGTTGGCACCGAGTCTCGAGCCAGTTAGTCAGTGCCCTTTGAATAGTGAAAGAAACAGCACGTGCCTAATTTTAGAGTAAACTCTCCTAAAATATTAAATTGCTCATACTATGCCTAATTGTTTTATTTCACGACGAGTGTTTATTTAAGTACCGAGTCCGCTTGTGTTGTCAAGATACGATTTGAACAGAAATGTCCACGTGACTGAGTACCATGTCGTAATGCTATTCATAAATCAGCAGTGTTCAGGAACCAAAGAATAACATTCTCAAGAGATCAATTTAATTTCTCAAAGATTAAATTCAGAAGAGCAATGGGTAATTTCATAAGCAGATGGTAGAAATGTATAGCAAATGAAGGCAGGCAGTTGCAGCATCTCCGTGCGTGACATGGGACAGTAGAAACAACGCTATACACTGACAGTGCTAGGATTCTATGGCAAGACGACAACCGTCATACGTGCCTACGCCAGTTAACAAATTAGAAAAAACATTAAAATGTTCTCTAGATTAAGAGGGAACATAAGTGTTTTTTTTTGTTACAGCATTATTTAATACTGACACTCCTCCAAAATCAATGGAGTTGAAATCACGTAAAAAGCAAAGCAATCTATACATATCTTAGTTTTGTAAACAGTATAACTTACAATGCAATATACAAGTAACAATATATTTTATGGGCACTATATTCTAAATGCCCCTAGTTCATATTATGCGTCATTGATCCTATTAGTTTGATTGTTAACATACAATAATGCAGACACAGAAAACAGGTAATGGAAGATGTTAATTCTAGCCTTAGAGACAACATTTGTCCAGTTCATAAAGTCTGCAAACAGATCTCAACATTACAAATCTCTAGAAACTTCTTAGGAAACATCGGTCAAATCCTTCCATTAGGGGGCTGTTCATTGTTCGTTTGCACTCGGGCACATTTGCATGATAACTGGGGGTACATTCTTCGAAACTACTGCAACCGATACTACGACAATTAATAATAATAATAACAATAATAATAATCGTAATGATAATATAAATGGAAATGAAATTATATTTCGCACTCAATAAATGTCGCTCTATGTTTCTTCTTTTAGAAATAGAGACGCTAGCATTGCACAATAAACACGGGTTTTCCTTTGTTTCCAATAAAGCAATATTGGTCCTCCCATTCACTGTTACAGCTATAATTTCTTTGGCATTTTAATAAGAGTTGTTTTTAAAATATAACTGACTAATAACTGAATAATTTAAATTTTAAAATGTAATGAAAAAGCACGTAAATTTATCGTTATCAATTTATCACAACACAAGGCACTGAAAACGTATTTCACAAGCTCACAAGTAATAGTGAATGTTCATCTGAAAGCAAGAAACTTATTCCTATTGTAAGATGTGATAAATCGTTTGTTTATTGTTTGCGGCACAGCTTTGTTGGGATTAAAATTACTTTGAGGGCAAATTGGGTGTCTCATTGTCGTCTTGATGAAATTCATTCATGATAGGTATGGCACTGATAGTTTATGGCACTGCATTAAAGTGAATCATGAAGAATCGGCCTGGTTTGCAGAATAAAAAGTACTTCTATAACACATTTCCTGAGCTTAAGAACGGCGCTTTTAAAACAAAAAGTAAAAATCTTTAATCAAACAAAAAAATTCTTCAAATGTTAATTACATTTTTATTAAGAGATTAGTTGCGAAGGGCATTATTAAAGGGCATCGCGGGCGAAATGGCTCCAACGGGCGCCACGTTGAACAAGGGTGGTAATTAGATTGACTCTGTCAAAGTTTTTCGCGAACCTTGCCTTATGATATTCATCTTTTTCTCTCTTCTCTGCTTGTTCTCTGATTTAAATCACCATATTCATAGTCTTCTTATCGTTTGATTTTCTCGGTAAGGAGAAAATATTGGTTTAGCCATACACACAGAGTCCTTGTGTAAGTTCGATCAAAACTTGAATAGAAAATTCCTGGTGTTTTAAGTTAAAGTCGTCAAATGATTCATGATTCAAGTGTTCGGGGTATAGCCAATACTTTTCCCCAAGGACGCTGATAATTTGGAAAATTCTCCAGAAAACTTTCCAGTAAATGGAACTTAATGGACAAATAATTAATGTCTAATTGATTTTGTTTTATTTTATCCTTATGGAAACAGAAATATGGGGTGTAAATCAAGGAAATTTGCCAACTTTGGTGATAACAAAGCTGATTATTGAAGGCCTTTAAGAAAATCTAGCAGTTTAAGAGCAAGAAATGATGATACAGCAAGAGAAATTCTGCATGGAAAGGAAGATAAAGCGTTGCATAGTTTTGGACCTCTTTAACTGAATGTTATCGAAATGGGATTTTGACGGCATAGTTGAGAAATGGGTCACTTAAGAATGAAATAATTAACTAGGAAACGGGCACAAGTAATTACATGTTGACACTATAGAAGGGGGGGGGGATAAATTAAATGATATGGACGTGTACAGAGGATGGGAGAAGAAGAGCTTGGATGTGATCTAATATCGGCATCGAGTGATAGAGATCTTCATGAGGGAGATTGGCAGATTGTTGGATGCGAAACGACTGGCATATGGTTCAGGAAAATGTTGTTAATGGATATTTGTGATAGGAGAAATTAAGGTCAAGAAGCAATAGGTATGACGTATCTTGAAAAACGTTAAAAATGGAAATACGGAAAAGAGGGAGAAGCAGTTAGTTTCCTTGTTGCTAGATTATTTGTATTCCTCTTCTCTAGCACATTATGTTAGTAATATTTCTTTTTTGAGTTTGCAGGGAATTCTCATCATTACAATATATTTATTTTGCCTTTAATGTTTTCATTATTGAGCGTTTCAAACCAAATTTAATTGTTGTGATGTAGCTTTTCTCTGTGTCTGCATTTTTACTTCATTTAACGGCTGATCACGTAAATTAACTACCAGAACATTTAATTTTTTCGAAACTCTTAGTTGAGGAAGTGAATATTTGCCATCTCTTTAATGCACTGAAGATAGTCTCGTTTTATGTGAATTTTTGTAGAAAACTAAGAATGAAGTACGACTATGAAGATAATATAACTTATATGTCGGAAAACAACTAGTCAGTAAGCTTATAGTGTTTATTGTAACGATTCTCTTAGGTTCCAGTGGGGTAAGCCCTTGGTTTATATGTAGAAGAAGAAAGCAGGCTACCTTTTGTTCATTTTGTTTCCACGCTCTCCCGGATCCATAAAGTTCCCCTCACTTTAACATATGGTCAGCAGACGAGGTATCGCCACCTTATTTTCATATGAAATTAATACACTCATCACCACTGGCGGCCGAGGGAACCAAAATTGCTTTTCGGAGCATGAAGAAACTGCCCATAATAACTTACATCGGCGTGACACCGCGTCGGCCTTTAACAGCTCATTCAATGCAAATATCTGGACAGTTTTTGTCCCATTCGCCGCTACCTTGGGCAAATCACAACCAGATCGGATCGGTGCGGCGCTTGCCCGCTAAATGAGCGTTACTTTAACATCATTAGCTGCTCTGGATAGTCTATTGTTTAGTGCAAACTTGTATTATTGCATAATATACATACATCCATTGAGCGCTTAATTGCTAACTAGAAAGAGCGAGCAGGTATGGAGTGAAACTGGAGACCTGCTTTCCATATAGTTATAGATGTTATGATAAAATAGAAAAACCAGTGGATTTTCCCAATCCCTTTTTCAAATATCACAATATGCAACACATCTAAAATTATTAACACATTTTTTCATGTTTCGCAATTGATGGATTGAGTATAAACTTATATAAAACTTACAGGTATATGCAGGGCATGTACAGTGGGGTTATTTAAGTTACAGGTTGCCTAAGCGCGGCTGCTTGTTGCACACTGCAGCAGCCGCATCCGGAAAAAGGAGACAAGAGTCGCTGCGCATTAGGTTAGTATTTTTATTTTTGCATTTATCTATTTACTCAAAGCATAAAATAGTACTTTATTTAAACGATTTGCAAAAAATTCTCGGATACAATGAACATGGTTATAGAGACATTTATGAAGAAATTCTGGGGTTGTGAACATAAAAAGACAACAAACAAACAATTTTTTTCACACGTATACTATATTAACTAGGCAATGTGTTTTCTGTAAAAGTTGATAAACATCTAAGTGTGATAATTTTCTTAAGCTAATTAAGATATTAATCTTCACATTAGTTTAATAATTATTGTTTGTGTTTTCATTCAGCAACACGTTTTAAATTTCATTATATTTTTATCAATAAAATTTGATTTATATAACTTTTCAAGCAAATATATTTTTATCAAACCCCATTATTTATTAAAAGGGCAGAAGTCCAAAGATAAATTAATGCCCTATTTTTTGTCTAAATTAATGTAACACTTTAAAAATAGTTATAATATAAAGTCTTATACCAAAACAAAAAGTTGAGACATAAATAAAGTTCCAACTTGCATAGTATTGCAGAAAAACATTTTTTGTTTATCCTGTAACATTAGTATTTTTGAACTTACGCCCCTTTAACAAACAGCGATTCATTTACGTTAAAACACGGACACGTGCGGTTAGAACCCTGCAACATAACCCTCCAGATCTTTTCCCCAGAGAGAAGTCGGTTCCAGTGGTATAGTGGTAACCATATTTGCCTCCTGATCGCGGGTTCAAACTCGGCCAGGATCAATGGATTTTTTGGGAGTAAAAATTCCAAGTATGGCTTCCTTCGGAAGAGAAGTAAAGCCGTGGGGTCCCGTGTCGCACATTTACGGCGCGAAAAAGAACCTAAATCCTGAAAAAAAGAGGACTCTGAGCAAAAATTGTCGGCCGTTTCACGCTCTGAATTGAATGGGACGCTGATGACCTGAGATGTTAAAGAGCGTCCATAAATAAACCAAAAAAAAATAATTTTTTTTAGTGCTCATCAGTGTCAAATAATGGAGAGATACCCTAAATTTCGTACTGGAACACTTCTTAACCAAAATTCCCTTTTCAATGTACCATGTTATCTCGTGTATCATTGGTGCTCACCAGCTGTGATGTAACCATAATAAAGATCGGGTGTAAAACATTGAACAATTGCCCGATAATGAGAGATAAAATGAACATTTCCAATAAGATTCTGGCACAGGCCACACTGTCCCTGAGGCTCTAAGAGAGATATTTGTTTACAGAATCGTTTTTACAGGTCTTCCCGTTCCTCAAACTTTAACTCGTGCAGCTATTATTTGCGGGGAAATTTAAAACATAGTATATAGAAATAACCTCATACTATAAACAAATTGACTATAGAGTTTCGAAAGTAAAACGTTTTCTTGTGAATTCTAATTTTGTCAGAAAATGTCAGGAATGGCTGAATGCAGACGAACAACACTTCGGACACGTGTTATAACATCCATTAATGTATTTAATAGCAAAAGTAAAATTATATTCTTGCTTTTATTAATCAAAGTTGTAGGGAGATTAACGTACAGGAAGATTACGGACCAATTAGATCGGGATCCGGTAAATTGGATGCCACCGCGGTTCATGCGTGTGGCCGGCAGATGGCTGAGTGGGATTTCACGGTACTTACTTATTATCATGTATGTCGTAGCCTTTAATAATAATACTTCTTTAATAGTATTTTATGATGGCATTAACGAATTAAATGAATTAGAAAACAGATATTAACACATACATAGCAATTGACAATGCATCGTAAAAAATTATGGAAACTTTTAGGCCAAAGAGGAATATCATGCCATTAAATATACTCAAAACAAATCATCTACATACGATACAAAAATAAAAGCAGAAGCTGAAAATGTAGTCAGTATTAAATATAGAATGATGAATGGATCATTTATAATACCAATGTGGGCCTTGAAAACCTAAAGAATGTTATGAATTGGTCAGTTATACGGTCGTCCACAATTTTTAATTTTTACATACATGTATTTAGAAAATGGAATATTTTAACAAAGAAAATCTACAATTTGAAACTCCACTGAAAGTCCTTTTCTATGCTGAAGTCATTGTAATACATACGCACACTCTTTAGAAATTCGAAATAATACTGGGGCATATTTGAACATATTTCAAGCCAAAATAAAAAATATTCCTTTTATTGAAGAAAAAAAAAACCTTAAGCATGGAATATCAATATTGCAGCAAAATATATAATATAGGCTTAATCGTTTAATTATTTTTTCTTATCTAACTAAGCTTGATATTCATATAAATTACAGAAATGCCTAAAACTTGACAGGCACATTTTACGAATATTAAAAAACATATTAAAATCAGGGAACAATGACATTTTATGAGACAAGGGCTTTATCGACGCTTACTTATGACTCAGAAATCTGAACTAAAACAAATGCAAAGGATACATTCTATGAGATTTTTTTTAGAGAAATAGCTTGATATTTATTACTGAATCTCAGACAAATGAAGGCATTACGATTATATCTAAAATAGTTTTAAACTATGGAAATAATTGCTATTAGATGTCTATATTAAATGTTTATTAGATGCCAACATGGTAGAAATAAGTTGGAAGGCCAAAGAAGCGTTTGTAAGAGCAATTTAAATAAATTGAAGCCGAAACAAGCATATCTAGTCCTTGCCGATTATGATTATGGTGTATTAATAATTTAATGGTTTGTATAATTATCGTTATGGTAACGCGCTATGCAAATACGAGACTGTCGAAGATTCCCTCTCATCAACGAACTAGCAGGCAAAGGCAATTGGAGCACTTGAAGAAATGTATGGAAATACAAAATGGAGTATTGTCCGCCACAAATTCCACGACTATCTCTGGTGCAGAACTTCAATGTCTAGAAGAAAGTTGTCCTCTCAACCAAACTGAAACGGCTGTCGAAAGTACTTTCCGGTTGACCTTGTGGCATTCTGTAAATGTGAAATTCAGACGGGTTCATCCTATACAACGCTCCAGAGATCTACTGATGTCGGCATGGAATTTTAAAGCTTTAAGAAATGTCTCATGTTGCACTTAAGTTTGCTTTTCAAATACGTTGACCAGGAAGTATTTTTATAATTTTATAGCAGAAAGCCAAAGAATTATCAACTTTCGTATGAAAGTACCTATTTGAAGCATTTCAAATATACATTTTTAGATAATGGGCTGAGAGTAAGGCACCATTTTTGTCAAAACTGGAAACATTTTAATGAAATGTACAAATGGCAAATTTTATTTTTAAATTCTGAAATTATCTATAAACGGCTTCAAGACATTTATTGTCTCAAACTGATTTCTCTACTTATTATGTAGTTACACCAACTGTTTATATAAAGTTTTTTTTTTATAGCTTAAGCAAGGCTCTGAAGTTTAAGTAGAGAATGTGTCTTCTAGATCTTTCTTCTGGGATCAACATTTTCATCCTGTGGGAGGGTCAAAATAACTCTTATAGATTAAACAACGTTTACAGACCTCAGTAGAAGTACAAATTGTCCCTTTAGTCGATACTAAAAGAAGGAAGGATATTTCAAAATGGCACAATTATAATCTTAAAGGTAAATTTCTCCATTGTATTTTTAATGTTGTATTGTTGTATTTTTTATGTTTTTATATAGATCTTCTGGAGTTATTATTCTTTGAATTTGAGCAAGTAACCAACTTCTGAACACAATTGTCTCAAAATTAAATATGCAAGTGCTTCACGTCACTTAAGAAAGATGCCTCTCATCGCTTTTACTTTTCGGTAACTTAAGATACAGTGAATGTTTACTTCATTCACCTACCTACAGTTTCCAAGAGGTTTGAGTACATACGAGTGAGAAAGAAAAGGAAAACAAAAGTGTTTGGCATTACTCCTTCCAACCCAGCTGCCAGAGTACGGAATTTACCTCACGTGTGAAAGTAGAGGGCTTCCAAGATAATGGAGCTTATCTAAAAGAAGAAAAACAACAACAATGTTGTCAGACACATCACATCTTGTTATACCTGTCGAGTAGGTAAGGACGATAGGAGAAACTGTGCTAGCGGTAAGGGAAAAGAAAGAAAGAAAGAAAAAATCCCTTTCCTTCCTAAAACCAGACCCAGCTAGGATTGGATATTACAGAGGAATTACGGATTCGTGCATTTTGCGACCTTGGACGGACCGATTTTTATCCGTGAGAAAACCGTTCATTACAGAATACGACGCGGGCGGGGGGAGAGCAGGGGTATATGTAGAACTTCTCGGAAAATAATGCGGAGTCTGGTGAGGATGCCTTAAGGCGCTGTTCCAGTTAATCTACAATACAAATTGAGCCTTAAGTTGAGCTAAGTCATGGAGACACAACGTTCTGTAATTTGGTAGCATTCCATTAGATTAAGAGGAGAAGAATGCTTTGCATTTTATTGTTGCTCTCTTCGTGATTTGATGCAAGCTCTAAAGTACTGAAATTGATCTCTTTTGCATTTTGTGTCTGTATCTCATCAACAGCAACTTTTTAGCTCAGTTCCTGTTGTGTTTCGTTGCTTCCATGTCTATGTTCTAACATTGGTTTAATGATCCTTTCTGCAGCTATTAATAAAATATATTAATTGTTTATATGCTTTAAGCATTTCTCTCCTATTGGTAAATACAGATGAAAGTACAACAATTGTATTAGAAAATTAATACTTTTAATTAAAATCTAGATTTTTTCCCTATATTTAGAAATTAAATACGTCCGCTAATGTAACTCTCTGGATTAACTCGGGTTGGATTCACAATCTCTAATACCTATGGCAATCGAAGAACTTTAAGTGCTTGTCAAGGGGAGAAAAGTCCTCATTTTAATTTTTTTTTCCAAAGTCGAAAGGAATTAAGTAAGAATGAACATGGAATCAGAGGAGGGTAGGAACAATTCAAGATCACGGCTGGAAATCCAATCATGACTCTTCGGCGTACTGTGCCGATGCTCTTCCAGCTGAGGTACAACCGCGAACCTCCTCTATCCGAGTCTGTTTACACTCTGGAGACTTCTACAATTATTCGTTACAGGGATAACATTAGCCATTGAAACTTCCACGGGGGTGTGCAGCACAAGCAGAAGTTTTAAACTTACCTAACGGCAGAATTTACATGAATATTATGAGGAGATAAGCGACTGCGTTGAAATCTATTAATTTATCCGTACCCCGAAAAAGTGCTGAAATGCAACCAAGAAGAAAAAAAAGCGGCGTAGTGTGGTGACATCGTGGTTATACCAACAACAAGAAATGCACTAGATAACAGAATGTACCAGAATAATTAAATCAAACAACGCAATAATCATTAAAAATGGAAAATGCAATCAATTCATTTGCGCACACACTAATCTAAACCTAAACTCGGGTGAATCATAGAAACCGCAGGACCCTATGGCTCGCTACGGCCTGCCGGTCACCGCTCGCCATAAGTATAAGTTGGTTGAACTTGGTGATAATGGTAACAATTGTAACGCTAGGCAACTCTGAAAAATAAAAGAGGAATCGCTGAAAGCGATGCACAGAGCCGTCCTGCTAGGGAAGAAGGAAGACATACTGGCAGACATGGCAGTGCGAAATTTTACTATATTAATAACGCATCGTTTAAGTCTAAGGGCGGGTGCGTAGAACTACGGAATACAAACTGTTCCATCGCGCAGCAATGCTTTCTCTACTCACTTTCCTGTTATTTAGGTAGGAGGAAGCTAGGTAAGTAGGTAAGTAATTAAATAAGTTTAAAACGTGTACTTGTGCGGTATACCTATAAGGAAGTTTCAATCATAGCCTAACACAAGGCTTGTGCGAAAAAATCACATTTAATAGTGGCGTTGTGAAACTTATGAAAGTTTTCGAGTCACCTCTTAGATAGAGATAAAATCTCTCTAACGGAATAGAATACTTAAGACTCAGATGAGGAGATTCATTGTTGTAGTCAGACAGTACACGGAAGTTCAGATAGAAGAGCCGAAGATTCGCGGTCCCCTTCCCGGTCGCGATCTCCAATGTTTCCTGTATGACTCTGATTCCAAACTTAGCCGAGCACATTGCTGGTACGGAAACAACACATTTAATTGTAAAATGAACCTATTAACACCGAACTTTACTCGTAAACGTCCTGGATCTTAATAAACTCTATTAAAACAGTAAAAACAAATAAACCAATAAAAATTAAAAAAAAATTGTATTTGATATAGAATGATATAACGAAAACATTTAAATCAGCATAAAATGTTAATAAAACTCTCTTTATATTATTAAGATACCAAGAATTATGAGTTGAAATTTATTCTCCAGTAATATGCAGGGGCCAGGCGTCCAGGTCGTAAGGCTGAGCCTACCCCATGTTTTCCTATTTGAACTATGCTCTGTCTGTAACGTAGATAGTCGATCATCAGATCTCAGCCTGTCTTGCGCAAATGCAATAATGCTTTTCTACGTTACTGTTAAAGAAAGGTTTTATGTAGTTTCTTTACTGTGACTGGTTCTGCTCTCCCTATTCAACGATTCCGAAAATTGACATTTAAATAATTTCGAAAATTTAAGCCGAAATGTGCAGGTACGCCGTCATGTTGAAGATCCCGTTTCTCCCAATATTAATCGGGACATCTTCATCGCATATCATAAACATGTTCATTCAATCGTGCACTCGTAATAACATATGGCCGCATTATAAAGTTATCAACAAATCCAACCCAAATATTTGCAGAAAACTTCCATTGATTGCGGAGATTCTCCACAGCTTTAGGATTAGTGTCACATCAAATGTGATTGTGTTAATAAACATATCTCATCTGTTTATAATATGCGTCTAGCAAAACCAGGCTCATAGCAAACGGTATGTAAATGTCATTCAGCAAATTGTTGTCTATTAGGTTAATCATCTGGAACTAATGTGTGTGCTTTTTGGATATGAAATTCATTCTTTTCACACTCACATAAGACTCTCTATGCAGACATGTGATTGGTATTCATCGAATGGGCTACAACTCTAGTGCTAGTTCGTGGATAATTTCCAAACCTCTGTAAAACCTCGCCTTCAAAGTATAATGTTCTAACAATTCAATTCGCTCCTGATTTTTTTTTCTTTGCTTTATGTGGAATTGGACAATATCTCGAAGAAGTTGATCTAGCCGAGAATGTTGCTTATCATAGATTCGCTTTGCCAAATTAGCAATGCCGTAAGCTGCTCCAAATGCCTTATGCATGTCTGCAAATTCAATAGTTGTAAACTGATGCAGTATAATATCATGAAATTAATAGATCTCATAGAAGATATTTTGTAACATATAACAACAAACTAATGTCAGTTTTATATTGTTTCCATGATAACAAAAATAACTGAAACATATACCTTTCAACTTTATAGTAACAAGAATAGCTGAAACATGAATGCAGCCATAAGAGAGTAATGAGCTCTATCTTTTATATTGAAAACGTCGCATTTCTGGACTGTACTTATTATGAAAAAAAAAAAATGATTATTTTCATGTGCTCTATCACATCAGAAAATACACCCCGTAAACGTTCTCTGCTTTAAACCATTAGGTGACAGTTGTTCTTCGTGGTGTCGTGGTACCCATACTTGTCTTCTAAACTCAAGATCGCGGATTCAATCCCGGCCAGGGTCGATAGATTTTTTTCGGGCGTAAAATTCCTAAGTGTGGCATCTTTCGGAAGGGAAGTAAAGCCGTGAGTCCCATGTCGTAGATTTACGGCATGTAAAAGAATCTCAAGCCTGGAAGAAGATACCTCTGAGCAAAATTTACCGACCGTTTCACGCCCTGAATTGAATGGGATGCTGAGACGTTAAAGAGAATTCGTAAATAAAAAAGTAAAAAAAGAAAGAAAAAGAAAAAAAAGAAAGAAAGAAAAAGGAAAAAAAAAAGAACTTTGGTGACTCTTGTGTTTTGGCTTCCTGACTAACGAAAAGCACAGAAAAACCCTAACCAGATGGCTGTAATCAAAATTCGCTTCTGAAATGTCCCAAATAGAAATATATGGTACTAATTAAACACATACTTATTAACAGAATTAATTGCACGTCTCTAGAATTCCAGTTACGCAGAAAGTGACGCTGAAACGAACTCGCAACCCACGGCGCAAAATGGCTCGGTCTAAGATCAGATATGTTTTCTGATGAAAATAAATCACGCTCTCAGGTAATCACTTCCTATGTGCACGATATGTGAAAGTACTTGTCACTCTGCGGCACGCCTGTAAATTATCCTACAGCATAATAATTTCTCACTTTTCTCTTTTCTAGGCAAATACGATGCCGATGACATTTCGCGACACAAAGCCAAGAGTCACTGCGAGATGATGGATGGGTTGGTTACACAGCATCTTCTTCCACGCGGTTACTCTCGTTACATCACCTTAACATTTTCATTTAGGCATTCTGTAAAGCATGTTGCAGTAACCATGAGCTCATATTCTTTCTGTAAGTGTTTGAGGATTATTCCATAGGTAACAGAAACGAAATCTCGGAAAAAGCCTAGAACAAGAGTATGTAAAGTTGTAAATTGGAAGGGACACTTACATTTTCTGATTTATGAGTGAATATCAATATTTTGAGACTACCCCTTTATTTTATTTCCAATGAATTAGGTCTCTTTCCCATTTGTCTACTATATGTCCTGGTCTGTCTGAAGATGCTATTTAGTTGGATTGGATTGAGCATAAGGGATGGAAGAGGAAATTTCGATACTTCAGCCTTGCTCAAATACTGGCAGTTTGTACAGACGCCGCCAATAGGGGAATCTCAGGGAGGAAGGGATAAACAGAGGAAGACACCGGGCGGCCAGGACAAGGGCGGTGAGACACGGATCTAAATGGGATACCTAACAATGTTTCCAGATAGAACACCCCGACGCCGGTAGAACCCCCTCAAGGAACCGGAGTCCCTCAGAAGAATCGCTTCCATACCAGATGCCGGGGAAAAACATTTTTAGTACAAGTCACCGTCACACTAAACCAGCCCATCTCTGGCACTTTAAATTCTGTAACAGAACCAGAATGAAACAAAACGGGAGAGCAACAAATGGAAATGGATGATTCAAATGTTGAACTCGGTACCTCCCAAATGGGAGTTCTAAGAGTCACTCCGCTGAGTTAATTTTCCTAATATTTGTAATTCAAGACTAGCGGTATTCGTGCTTCCTATGCTGCAGGTCCGGTTCTATACGAATAAATAAAGTTTTCTTTGTATATACTTATTACATATACAATTGTTAACTGTGTCTTTGTCTCGAACACTGTAAGCACATTCTTTTTGTCATAAGCATTCACGATGCATCACATTAAATGAAGAAACGGTACTTGAAAACAGTGCCTATCGCGTAAAAATTCTGTAAATATGAGGACTGGGAAGAAAATAAAATCAACATATTCATAAATAATAAACCATTTATTCTAAAACCTGAACACTTTTATATTCCTTCGATGTCATTTATTACCCACTGTCAAACCTCTGGAAGACGCTGGACATCCATAGCTAAGGCGATTTTGGTGATACTTGAGTTGGAGCGCCCTACTGCAACACTAGTATGGCTTGTTCTGACTTATGCGGCTAGCTCCCTCACTATCATCAATGACCCACCTCCAGCAGTGATTGAATCAAATCAAGGATAGACGAACTAAATGTAGTGTATCTTCCACTCTATTGCGTCCTTGTCGAAAGTTATGACACCCCACGGACCACCGTTCGATATGGCACAGGTTTCTCGTAGACTTACATGGCACTCCCTCCGTTCCTTACATGTTACTTCATGCACAGTCCTCGCTTTCAGAAAATATCACTTTAGGGTAGCCCAAATTCACAACATTACTCCACAACTTCTATTTGTCACCTGCAGATATTGCACTAGTGACGCTGAGTGTGTTAAACAGCTATGCCATACCTCTATACTTGCTGAGAATAACGTCCTCACATGTTCATTAACAGCGTGGTGACATGTTGTACCTATTTTCTTTCCAGCCCTCGTAACTTTATATAGTTCTTTGAAGCTAGGGGCGAAACTTTGGATGCATTAAATCTTTTTAGCACGATGTCAATGTGTTTCCAATATCGGCAGAAAATTTACTGATTTGGTACCGCTTGGTTCCGTTAACAAGGTTTTTCCTAGCATTATTTATTATACCGCCACGGGTGGCCGAGGTCGGGTCGTTAAGACGCGGACTTGAGCGGGAGGTCTGGGGTTCGAATCCCACCAGGACCGTCCTCCCTGACAGGTTTTTTCCAGGTTTTCCTCAGTCCTCATAACTGACAAATGCCGGGGAGGTATCCTAAACTTAGGTCTAGAACGTTGCCTTCCTTTAAAAAAAATCCTTTCCCAATTTATCATTTTATTTCATGTATCACCAGTGTTCAGCGCCTGTGGTGCCACAGTAGTAAAAATGGGCATTAAACACCGTTAAACTATTTATTATTTCAAAATTTATTTCCTCCACGCGTAAAGAACATTATTGCAGTGTTTGGGCATGAGCTACATACACAGAAAAAACAATTGCTAATTTTAATAGCGAAAATGATTCATTTGCTCATTTGAAATATTAATTAAAATTGGAAGAGAAATACAATATTATTGTATGTGATAGCTGGGATGCATTGAACAGTATATTTATACAATTCCATCTTTCTAAACTTCACAAAATTTAAATAATATGTAAAGAATATAGATATGAAAATGACCGAGCAGAAAAATAAAACGTGTGCCAGTAGTGAAAACATATACAGAGAATCTACAGGTATTTTTATCTTTTTAAGCTATCACAGCTATAATATAATTTAATTTTGCACGATTAAAAAGTTATGAAATATAATTGAATTGTAGTTTTTAAACTTAAAGTTTATGTACTTAAGAACAATGATAAATAATGCAACAATATTATATATTATATTTTAAAGAAAGAAAAATACACTATAATAACTGTAAAGTGTTTACACTTGCGTTTTAAAAAGTTCTTTTTATTTAAGACAAGTGGCTGCAAATTTCTTTGAATATTATTAAGGACGGTTTAATATTTATATTATTTTCTTAATGGCATTCTTCTGCTAAGCCTATATGTAAAGAAAGCATTCGCAATGATGATCTATGAAGGTAAGAGAGAAACATGATGACAAAAGAGAAAATGAGAATCTCCTGTCATTTGTTGAAGAGTGGTCGAGTCTATTGGTAAGTGTAACATGATGACAGCATTCATAAAGTTGCACGGCAAGAATAACTTAACGGATAAAAAAAGAACGAGTTTCATTGCGAATGCACGGAAAAACAATAAATGTCAATCTTTAAACGCCAAGGGAAGTAACTCGTTTCTGACTCTTTTTTGTATTGTTGGTAAGGAAACTGTGGTTTTGCCACGTAAAGTTTTTTTTTTTTTTTTTTTTTTTTTTTTAAATTTTGTCATAGTTTAAACGGACAAAAATGCTACTACTTTGTATATTGACTTATTTCTAAATTCATACTTTCACGAAGATTGTCATTTAATGAAAACCTGTAATGTGATTTTAAAATAGTCATAATAAAATTTAGGGTACAAAATGTCCTATTTTTCACTAAATGTCTAAGATATCCAAAAAGATAATGCGACTATTAGTCTTAGATACTTTGAATGGCAATCTTCACGAAGTGATTGCATATGTCAAGTAGTAACGTAGTATTCGAATATATCTTGCCCGAATAAATGTATCATCAGTGTAGCGCAGCGCCGAGACCGAGTGTTTAGACTGCGGGTTCGATCCCAGTGGCCGTAAGTGGAATTTATAGAGGACAAAGCGGCCGGTTACACCGATGTTCTCTGCCACCCATTCCGCAGTTTCTCAAGAATTTCATCCTCTCCTTCAACTTCATCATTCAGAGTAGTGCAGTCCGCAGATTTTCCGTGCTCGCTACTTTTCTCTACAGCTTGTACACCGTACTCCAATTCCTGCCGCCAAGTGAGTTGATGTAGAATTTAAATTGATCATCAGTATTTGCGAAGCTTTATTTTAGAGAAAAGGAAAGCAAAATTAGTTGTAAAATAAAATAAATGTAGATATACTTCATACATCTCACATAAGTTATTAGAGTGCATATAAAATGTTATTTCCAAATTTACCACTTTGAAATACTACCCTTTTAAAATAATGCACGATTTATTCAAAGATTTAGATATTGAGAGGGAAAGTTTAAATCAATGTCGATTACATTTTATTTCATTCCTCACTCCAGCAATTCCAATTTTGAAAGTTCAAATGACACTCCTATCTTATGATACTTAAATTTGGATTTAATTGTTATCGCCTATTTTACTTTCTATCGTTGCCTGGAAACGTGGATTGTAGTTATTTTTTTTTAAATTGAGCAGAATAAAACTATAAAACCATTGAGCAATTAATTTACTAATTGTGTTTTGGCATTAAATTGTTTCAAAATAATGTGTACTGTACACGATAGAAGAGAGTGTAAACTGTTTAGCCAACTGTGAAGAACATTTTGAACATTTAATTGAGAAAAACTGTAATAACACAATATAATTGTATTTTCATTCTATAGATAACTCACATATTTTATTCTGTATAAATTCAAACAACAATAACAATGCATGTTGCTATCCAACCACAGAAAACAAAAATTTGACAATTGAATCATCTTCAAAATTTAAGCACTAAAAGGTAGAAGTGCCATTTGAAATTTCAAAGTAAGGGTGCTTGCTTTAAGATGGTGAAACATAAAATGTGATAAACTTTGGATTTAAACTCTCCAATCTATATCTAAATTGATGAGTTTTTTTGCTTACATTAAATTTATATTACATAGGTAGTTATGTAAACTAGCAAGTTTTGTAATTAAAGCTCTGCATGTAAGTCTAATTTCACTACTTTACAACAAAGGCAGGCTATAGTAAACTTATACTTATTTTATTTTAAATTTAAAGTTTAAATTATAGGCTTAATATTTTTAGAAACGTTTTCATACAGTTTATCAACACCATCGCTCAAATATTTATAAGGTTTCTTCAATGATGGATAGACAGATTAAGAATATATTTGTTTATTAACTTACTCACATGTTTGCCCACAATGTGCAGACCTCTTCCAGCGGTCAGAAAGTCTCTCTATAGCCTTCGAAAAGAAGTTTCTTGCAATTGAAGGCAGAAAATTTATTTCGCGGCGATTTTTTACTGTGTAATAAAGAATACCTCATAACATACAACGGATTGTGTTGTGCAACATTTCTGTAGGACGATTCTTGAAAAATGCTGCCTTAAATTGCTACATCTTTGGGCTCTTGAAAGCCTCTTTACAGAGTTGTCGTTTCAGTGTTTCGATCAAGAGGGGAAAGAATTATTGTTGATGCATTTCTTTGCTGGCCGTCGAAACCGCTACCTAAACAACAAGAATTACTTTTAGGCTCAGTCGCTAAGAAGTGTATTTTATAAGTGTATGTGTAAGTTAATAATGAAATGCATTATATTCATATACATTAATCGGAACGAAACATATGCTTAATGTATAAAACAGCATGTAAATACCCCTAAACGGTACTTACTCTTGTATACAGAAATATTCCTTTTGAAAAAAATTATGAAAATGATAAAAAAGTAAGATAATGAATAAAATGTTTATATAATTCTAACAAATTTCAGTAATAATATGCGCATTGGGTACCTGTTTATAAAATACAAACTTTCATCGTGCATAACACTTCAAATGTTTATAATAACTTTATGACAAATAAATTAATATTTTCAAAATTAATGATAATAACCGGAGGCAAATTTGAACATCTACAAACATTATCATGTATCTGACATGCTTAATATGTATGCAACATTTTAAATTGTTACATTTAGGTTTGATAGAATTTATAATTTCAATATAAGCTAATTTCAAACAAATATTCGAGGTGGAGCATAGTTAAAAATAATTATCAATTATGAAAATAACAACCTCATTCTTGTATATCGGTACGCTGTTTTACAAACGATGTATCACTGGTAATGTTTATTAATGCCAACGCAGTTTTATTTCTTAAATTGGTAACCGATAATTGCTTAATTTAATTTTAAAACACTCTAGTCGCTTTGGAAGTTATCCCGACGCTCAAAAAATGGGTCACATTATCAGGCTTTTGGATGGTTCTTGGTCTACCTAATGAGTGTTGATTTTGCGCTGTTCTATGTCTTCTCGAACAATAAACTCATCGCATCGCACACATATCCTTTTGTCACGAGTATAACATTGACCAGCGATAACACTTTTTTTTTAAAGAACAAAGATCTCTATAGTCTTAATGTATATCTGGAAGGGACTGTAATTAATTGCAAATGAAATGATCATAGTCGTGGGATAAGCAAGTAATTCCAATTTTGTGTAGCTATGCACTGCTATGGTAAGTTGCAGGTGATTTTGTTCCACTCTGTGTTTCACTTGTATGATCGTAAACAAAATTAGAGCTTCAATTGTGAACTTAAAGAACAACATTCGCTATTGGTTTCTATTAGTGATATTTATAAATTTTAAAACTTGTAAAATGAATGAAAGCTACTTCAAGTTTGCTGTATATGCAGGGACAATTTAACAAGTTAATCTTTTAGCAATTTAACAGCTCCATGTCCTTAATTAATGCAAATTTAGAGATTTCTTCCCCCCCCCCTTTCACGATTTCACAATTACACCGTACGATCAGTTTTGTTTTCCTCTCGGAGTGTTTGCCAATTAGCGAGCGCGCCGCTCGTTAGCCGGCCACGCAGATCTCGGTGGTTAGTGGCAGGGTATAAAAATAAAGCAAACCAACCGTACAACAATACACAACCCGATTTAGGAGACTCTTTACTTACTAAATTATCAACTTAGGTGTTGAAACTGCCCGTCTTCATTCTCCAGACATTTTTGGCATCTCTTTATTCATCACTCGCAGTAGTTCGTATAGGGAAATCTGGACAATTTCTTGAGGGGTATTATCTTTGAGTTCTTGTATGGTGTGCGGGTTTCTTTAACACAGCATTTTTTAATTAAACCCGGAGATAATCGCAGGATGTAAAATCGGGGGACCGAGGAGGCGACAGATCCTTACTAATACTTATGTCTTGAGGAAACGCAATGTAAATTTCTCTCATGGAATAATTCGCAATGTGAGCGGTGGCAGAGTTCTGTTGAAAAAATACATGATCACGCTCCCTGTCGGTTAATTCTCTGAAAAACATGGGTTAGTATGATATTCATACGCAACAGAATCAACTGTATGCTAAAAAAAAAAATTGGTCCTATGGTTCTTTCACCACTGAGTTAACACAAATGACTGGTACACAAAGAAACGCTGTGCTATTGTAAACAGACGAGGTATAATACCCTTTATGTATACCATCGAATTAGAACAACACACACGACTGCGGTAGTGAGCAAGACCAACAAGTAAACAAGCAGGCTTGCTATACCCTCCATGACGTGGCAAAGATGTTGGAGCTCGCTCATAGGGAAATCTCACGCCCCGAGGGAAAGCATCACTGATCGTGCTGTAGTACCGTAGTTCTAATTATTTTACCTTTATGGCTGCAACGACTTTACCATTAACGAAAACCATGCATTTTGCACTATATCATTTGAAGTTTCCCACAATTTGTTTAATGAAGTGATAGTAAGTTAAGCGTAGAAATTTTAACGCAGTGTTTCAACTTAAGTAGATTTAAGAGGTGTTTAATGATGTTGCGAATGAATAGATTACTGCCAGTTTGCAGTCTTAAATGCCCATAACGTTATTTTTTATTCTGAAAAAAAAATGGATATTGAAATTCGTAAAGAAATGAGATTTATTATACCAAGAAAAGGTAAATATGACCACCACCATGTGTTGTTCAATAAGAAATAGTCGTCCTTCTGTGCTATAAACATATTGTTATGAGCATTTCTAACAGTGTTTTCAATGGCAGCCGATATCGATTTTTTCGGTTCTTCACGAGTAGTAGGTCTACTGAAATGCCCTTTCTATAAGAGAACCACATAACCTAGGAGGCTAACCGTTTGGAAAATATCTCCTAATTAAACAATCCCTAATGTGTTGCTTAATAGTATTGTTACGATATTGTGTATGTGAGGTAGAGCGTCCACTTGCATAAAACAATCGGTTGAATGTCTTGCAACATTCGAAAATATTGCTGCCCGCTTACCGATCCATTTTCGTAAGTCCATTTTCATTTTCTTAGTAGAAACAAGGTTCTATTATAACATGTGACCTATAATCACATCTGACTGTAACCTTGAAATCGTGTAATCCTTGCTGAACAATTGTATTAAGAGTATTTTGCGAGCGTAAACACTTCCATTTAATTGCAAATGTGCCTCATGATTTTTATTTAAAGTTATTCTGAATTTCTAATAATATTTGCAAAGCGAAAATGTCGCGAATCTGCTTAACTTGTTCTTTGAGTTAACAACGCATTTCTATTTTATAGAGATAGAACTGAATCTGTGTTCTTAGAATTTGCCACACTTTTGAACAACTCATCTCCAAACACTTTGAAACTTAATTATGATTACATCATTATATAAAAGCTTTTCATAAAGTTACTGAGTTTTTGTAAACTAAAGCTGAATTCATTCTGGATTTTTTTTGTCTAAGATTTTTTTTTGTCTGTTACTACATCAGTTTCCTTAAATCTGTTACAAGAGTCCATTTCGAAATATTCTCATTAATTGAGATATTGTATACTGCATTCGTAATAGCACTGAATGAGCCAATATGAAGTGCCATTAGTATTATTCTCCTTCTACTTTTTCATTCCTGTCAGCCTGTTTCCATATCAAGAGAGATTATCTAGCCATCTAGCTAGTGAAAGGCCGATGCTTTTCTTTCCTTTTGGTCTGTAATTCAGGACTATTTTTGGGAATGTGTCATCTGTCAATCTAAACCAATTAGCTTTCAAATTGCTAAATACAGCAATTATTAAATCACTTAAATCTCTGTGATATTTGCACTTCTTTGTTTATCTGAAAGGTCAATCCCGTTATTGGACGTAGAAATCTCATCTCCACCGCTTCGATCATTATCATCTGGGATTTTTATTGCTCAATTTTCATAAAGTGAACATGAGAACGGCCATCATCTGGTAAAATTTCATTTGCGTGCAACCTCTTGTTTTACCTTTCAGTGTACGTCAAATGGCTACACATTCTATTAAACTTATTAATTTTCAAAACCAGTATTCTAAACCACTATTGTTTATGTAAGTATGGCACAGTTACCATAGCAACAAAAGTTAAATAAGTGCACAAGGAAAAAGCCGAATCCTTCTAAAGCATAATGGTATGTTAATATGTGCAGAAGATACAGCCAATAAAAACTGTGAACGGACTCTATACATGAAACACATGTATGCTTTCAACTTTTTTCTGGTTTCACAAATTGTCTGTCACATGCTTGCTGGTAACCATCAAAGTATATTATTTTTAAGGCCACAGAAAATTCTTTTTTCGTTCTTTCGAAATTTTGGTTGATTCTTTTATGAACATTTAAAAATAGCTAATTTTTAAATTTATTGAGTAAAAACAGTTTGTTAAACATTGCTTATATTGTATCATAAGTTTTGCGTTGATATCAATATAATAAGTGTATTGTATACTTCAGGACAAACTTTAGCTTATTATCATCTTATTTACTGCCGCAATGCTCAACAGAAGAGCACACAAAGATTAATGAATGAAAACAAAAAATAATAAAATTAAAAAAGGTGTATATATAAATTAAAGTTTTATATCACTTTCTAAGGTGAGACATATTTGAGGAATCACTTTTCGTAGATGTTACCTTAACTCATTTTCTATACAATTTTGTTTCGTTAAAGCTGAAAGTATAAAGAACTCGGAGAACGGGAATGCATTTAAATTGTTTTTAATATGATTAGATGATTTATGCAAAATGAAAGACGCTAGAATAGAAAGGAAATAAGCATTAACAAAAGGCTATGAGATATTTAGGACACCACACTATCTCTGAAGAGTACACCAGCTTCAAGCATTTGACATGTTTTGATGAAATGTATGGATATTTTGGCTTGCCCTTTAAATGTCTATGAAACCCTAGACTGTTAATTGCACGTTTGTTAATCAGCAAGTGCTCATCTTACTAAATTAATGGATCTACGTGCTCGATCAAGGTCTCACCATGACCTCGATAACTTTCGTTGTTTTCGCTCTTCGCTAGTGGAAATACCCATAATAAGGGGGATAAAGGTACATAAACCCAAAGAGAACTTTTTGTTTTGTTTTGTTTTTTTGCTGCTGCCAAGCGTAGGAGTATTTTCATTAATAATTTAATATAATATACGTGCTTCTCTCATGTTTTCGTTGATGATTTACAATTTAATAGTAAACATAGCTTGCTATATTTATCTTTTAACAAAAATTCATGATTAACAAGCACGTTTTGTGTTTCATTGGAGCGCCTCTCAAGATGTTAGTGAATAATTAAAGACTATGGAATAAACATTGAAAAGAACAGAATAAAGAATTTGGATTCTTTGTGAGATGGGTTCTTGTTGTAGGTGATCTCAAGGGAAAGAAGCTAATAGGACGGGTCATTATTTCGAGGGCGATGTAACGATAGCCATGTCATTGATGAAAAAATTATAAAGCATAGAAAATATTCTCGCTATTTTGTTTTGTTTCGAATAAAATCATTACAAAGGACGATAAACCGATACATGTGCAGATTATTGAAATTCAACATATCTTTCTTCGTGTAGTCTTTGCAATATTTCTGAGCAATCTGCACAGTATTCGGTCAAGCTTTATGTAAGATGAATAAGAAATAAAACATTCGATATTATGATGCTTGATGCAGAATGTTTCAACTAGAGATACGTATCTTCTGTGCTTGTATTGTATGTGATGTATGTTCGAGAAGAAAGCTACTACACCGTTCTGACTGAACATAATAAATTAATAAATTGCCATACCGAGTTCTTGATAATTGTGATGTTGAACGCTCAAAGTTTTAAGCAAGAGTTTACGATATCAAAGAATATGCTTTTTTACCAGGGGAATTGAAAGGCAAAATTTAAAAGCAGGTATAAAGCTAATTTTATAATATTCTCGAGTCTGTCACTTCCCTTAAGGTTTAAATTAACATGAGAAAAAGCAAACGACACTTCACTATTGGGCGATCAACTTTATTCGTACTTTACAGCAAGCCATTTGAAACGAATGGCATCGCTAGTGCGGAGAAAGTTTCCATAAGTAATATTAGTTGGTCTAATGCTCAGAATTCTCCTTGGGGTGTGACTTGGAGAGGGAAAGAGAAAGAGGCTACTACCATTTTTCAGTTATAAGTAAGTTTGTTTACAAAATGCTATCTTGTTAATTCTTTAACAACTAGTTTGCACAGTATCGTGCTCTCGAAGCCGATACCCTTCAAGGGAAGGTGCGGTGACAATTTATCATACATTCAAACTAACTCGTGATCAAGTCCGAATTAATATGATCACCCAGTATAATTTAGCTAATATCTAGGAGCTAAACAATAAGAAAACCAACAAAGAAAGAAAATAGGGGCGCTTGATCAAAGGGTAAATCAAGAATCGCCTCAGAGCATACCGCGTAGCCAGTAATTCGCATACGGATTTGTAAATGTCATTTCATGAGAACAAGTAAACCGGACAAACATATATATTTTACATTACTTTTAAGATATTCTTGGTTAAGTTTCAAAAACGTGAATTTAATTAAGAAACGGACGCACTAAGAGTCGGAAACAGTCGGCGTTTAAAGTTCTCTTATATTTAATATCACAGAGTTGCAGCTTGAATTATTTATGCATGGAATGTTAGATACACGGTTATTGCACTGAGCTCGTGCCTGCCGATTTCTTGCATGCTGTAATATTGTTTGTTTTTACATAATATTTATATGATCCAAATATACATTTTTCTGTGAACGCTGGAAAGTTCTCACGCCACATGCTCCCAGTTTTCTTTCTCTTTCTCCACCTCCGCGCTCAACAATCATGAAACATTTAATAACCACCTTACTCTGTTTCCATGAATATTGCAGATCTAACCTCTTCTCCCTTAGGAATGGATCCGAAGCTAAATTCGTCCTATGAAAACGTTAACCAAACGTGCAATTATACGCTCGAGGTCTGCTACACATCCAGCATGTTTCCAATGTACTTTTAATTGCTAGATATTACTATGCATTAGGCAATAAGCTCTAAAAGTTACGCCGATTTATTCCGTTTTAAATGCTGCACGATTTAAATATTATTTCCTAATTCGCACACTTGTTTCTTATATTCCGTAAAACAGCAACGTTAAATTATTATAGACTCCAGACTGTGTATTTCTGCAACCCTTTTGGAGTGTGGAGATGGAGGGGGTTTACACATTCCTTTAAGAAAAGTAGCGCAAAATGGTGACTACATTCTGTTTGATTCTACCAAATGAAAAGAAGAAATAGAATAAAATAGAATTGGTGATAATACACGTATTTTACAGTTAGTAGAATATAAAGGACTTAAGAATCGCGGGAAAATTTGCTGTTTTAAAATGGAGTACAACGATTAAAACTAAATTGTTATATTTAAATTGTTTGTTGTTAAGTCTGTTGGGTTAAGCGTACTTCATCATTTTTCCTGCCCGTAAATGCAGTGCAAACATTTTAACTTTCCACGCTCACGCAAGGGACATGCTTCTGCAGTAATCAGCTTCGCGCGCTGCCATTAAGGAATGTTCATAATTACTGAGAGGCGGTTTCTGTTATTGGTGCAGGATGGCGTTGACTTTTAGAGCAGTAAATCTGTTATTTTATAGCGCAGTGTAAAAGGCGGGGTCTATAAATGAAATCCGCAGAAACTGAACGAAGTGCAAAACAATATGTGAAAAGGAATAGCTGACATTTCGGAACTGAGCTGCAATGCCTACGTTGCAACAAAGCGGGAACATTTTCAGCACTGTCTTTGAAAAATATAAGCGTTTTTTTTTTTTTCCTGTGCCGGTCGGCGGCGGAGGTGTGTACAACAGCGCTATTAATGCTTCCACTCTTCTTACAAGGGCGGGGAAAGATAAAATGTTTTGCGCTGTACTAGCACAAAGCAAACGTATTAAAACAAATGAAAAAAATACAAATAACCCAATGAATACTGAAGCAACAGAATTGACCAAGGTGATAGACCAGCGGAGAAGAAAATACAGAGCAAGAAAACAGAAGTGGAGTAAACTATGAATACAAACTTATTAGATTCTAGGCTGTCTTTTTACCCTGCATAGAAAAATACCGTAAAAAGCCTTTGTAAGTGATAATGATATTATATATGCTTACTCGGCAGGTTTAAACATTTCTCCAAAAGGCGAATACGTGTGATTTCATAAACAACTTAGAATATTTAAACACAAGAGAAAAATGTTATGTAATTGGCAAAGCTTTCTTAAAAATTGATGGATTGGAGTATTTTCTTGCCAGGAAGATATAAACGCAAGGATTGAATTATGGATACATTTAAAATTGATTAAATGGTATTAATTTCCTTTGAAACGTATTTCGTTTAATTATCTCGTATAGAGCTATCACATTCATTCTATTGACTCTAAAGTTACAGCAGAAAAATATAACAGAGCACCAGGCACGTTTTTGATAATATTATTAAGAAGGATATATGTACTTCAAACTTCCAGATGAAACTCTGATGGATTAGCAACGCGGATCCTACTACAATTTTAGTGGAAGGAAAATTACAATGTTATAGAAAATGTCTAATTATTTTTGAACATTAGGAGCATTGATGTTTGATATACTTAATAAATGTATCAATTAAAATGAAGCAAAATTTTCAGAGACTTATTCTTAACGCATTTCATAGTTGTTTGGTATAAAACGACACGGGAACCATGCATGCTATTTACGTACTTGGCAATTTCAAACGGAATGACCATTCCGTAAATCTCTCCTTTTTATATGAATTTCTGAAATATTCTTTTTCTCTTAAAGAAAAAAAATCATGCATACCTTTGGATCATCCAAGGAACACTGCTTGATCGCTTTCCGGAAGTTCGAGTTGCTTGTCATGGCCGGGCTGCAATGATCAAAATTCGGCAAGGCACAAAAACTCTTGTGTTCCAGCTCACTTCATCTTACCCGGAATACAACGTGAGAAGGTGAGCTGAGATACTTTCCACAATTTTCATTTGTTCGGGTGTTGCATCATATTTGAAGTAAATCGTGTCTTCAGGATGTAAGTTCCAACTTTCAAGAAGTGTAAAATATATTTAATTATCTAAGAATGTATTATGTTTGTCGTCAGTAGCAGTTTATGCGCTATTTTGAATTATATTCGCTATATTAGAAAGCTTTTCAAAATTCTAAAAGATGAATGATTCTTAACTGAATTTTTACTGTTATGCAATCGTAACCAACACCAGAAGAGGGTGTAATATATGATTAGGGTCTTTTTTGGGAACATTTTTCATTTAATTTGTTACTTGTTTAGTTTAAATTTATTTGCATTATGTATTTATGTACTATTATTATTGCATTTATGTAAGGTCAAAATCAAGATCATGCAATTTCAAGATGACAGCATTTACTTAGAACGGTACGGAAGGAAAAGTTCCCATAGTACATTTGGAAGTATGAACTAATATTTATTAAATTGGCAAACTTATGCTTTAAGATGGTACTTTTATGAAAACAAAAACAAATTTTATTCAAAACTGTAAAATGTGAATGCTCCCCGACTTTTTACTTTATCAATTGGAACTAGCCCCAGATGAAGCAGCAATATGTGATTACGATTTGGGGGGGGGGGGGGAACGTTCAATTTCTTTTATTCATGTTTAGTTTAAATTTATTTGTGTTATGTATTATTATCGCTTTTATAAGTTAGATCCAAACCAAGATCATGACAACCTCAAGGTGACTGCATTCTCTTAGGCCGATACGTGAGGATAGGTTTCAATAGTAAATTTGGAAGAATGAAATAATATTTATGCATGGAAAAATTGTGCTTTAAGACAGTAGTTTTGTGAAAGAAAAAATTAATATTTAAAATTACATTTTTATTGTGAAACAAAATAAGAAGTAATTTTAATTTTAATTATAACTGTTTTATTATTTATCTAAACACTTTAATTTGACTTTCCGAAAAGTTAATGAGTGTAACTCATATAATACAGATTTTCATCGTTATCAGCTAAATTTGGGCTTGTTTTAAGATTATGGTTATTATTAACTGCAATTAAGAAGTTCTTCCTTTGTTATCAATGAAAATTTAACTCATAAGCAGTACATTTATATATTTATTTATTTGTTTTCCTACATTTTTGTTTTTTTAATTGTTTTAGTAAAGTATCACTTGGATATTCATTACATCAACATGGTTTGTATCTGATATAAGGAATGAAAGCTAAACGGAAAAAAATATTTAGCAACATTCTTAAATCTAATGGCTACATTGAAGATTTATATTTTTGTAGTAAGTTTACAGTGTTTCTGTTGTACTAAATAAGTCGTATCGTAATGAGGCAAACTTTCCAGAAAATTATAAATATGAGTAGCCTTTAATTTGTGTATCTATGATCTTTCTATTTTTCTCTGTTCCATGTAAGCGGGAAACTGTGCTAAATGACAACTACAGCTCATCGTACACAATTGTTTTTATTTTCAGTGACTGATACTATGTTCCGAAATTTAGAAAAAGTTGTCTACTGTTACTTCCGAGGTTACTCATAAAACGTTGCATTAGGATTGTACTTTTAACTTAATTTGTTGCTATAATTGTGATTTTAGGAACAATTTACTATTATAAACAGCGTTAACCTATGACAAAGAATATTTTTCACTTTGTTTAAAATATATTGAGTACAAATGCTGTATTGTATACTTTAGAAGCATAGTAGTTGCATAATAAAATATTTACTATTCATATAAATTAGATAAAATGTTATTAATACTTTTATTTGGAGAATGCGCGTGAAAGTACATCTTCTTATGAAAATAAGGTAATATATAATGCAAATAGTATCAATCAGCACTAGGGCGTTGCGAGTTAGTACTCTGATCTGGCCTAACAAACACAACACTTAAAATCTAATATCTAGGATTCATTATTGAGACTATATGTAATGGAAATTTTTACCTTCACCACATTACATATGCTTATCTTGTTAAAATACGTATTCTATTACCATGGCGCAATAAAACATTAATTGTTATTCCGCAGAAAAAATCTGAGGATGGCCTTGATCTATAGAATCTAGATCAATTTCTCGAGTATTATGAGAATCTCTCTCCCCCCCCCTCTCTCTCTCTCTCTCTCTCTCTCTCTTTTTGGTTTGGAATGATAAACACTGAACTGCTCCTTTAGGTCTGTATACTTTTTGCTTAAAAAGTCCAAAATAATTAGTGAGGCATATGATCTTTACAGGAAATTAAATGTTATCTTTAACTTTGTGAATGTGCTGTCACGAAGTGAAAAAATATACTTTTAATTTTTTCAGTAATATACTAAGGGAGGTAAACAGAAGTTTATAAAAATAACCAGACTGCTAAAAATTTCGGTCATAATGGGCATTTAAATATATGACTAGCACAAAATATATTAAATGTAACTATTTTTTTTCGTATGATAACGCCCTAAAAGAAATAATAAACAAACCATCTGTATATTTAAATACCATGCAATTAATTCTCATAGCAGTTAATAAATTAAAAATGAAATAACAGTTTTTCATGAATATTAATATATAACTGAATTTTTCAAGCAAAGATTAAGTTTAATATTACATAATCTGATGGGTAGATAGTATAGATGACATAACGTAAACTGTCATTGAACTGCTCAGGAAATGATACAACTGGAATGTACAGAAATTTCGCTTCAAGAAAATGTACGGAGATGGAAGAAAGAACGAAAGAAAGAAAGAAAGAAAGAAAGAAAGAAAAAGAAAGAAAGAAAGAAAGATCTCACATTTCTCTAGTATAAACAGAAGAAGAAAAGAAGGTAAGCCTTTAAAATTTATAAATCTTTATAAAAAAAATTCTTTAAAGCTTGTAGTGAGACATTCAAAATATCTCATGATTAATAAAATTATTTTGTAGTTATATTCAAAGGGTGTTTAAAAAAAATATCTTTAGAGAGCACATGGATAAGCAGAAATAACTAAAGCTGTTGCTTTGCAACTTAACATTTTATAGTGAATATAATATTTTAATTTCAAAATTGTATTATATTTTCCCTTTTAATTGACGTCTGAAGATCTAAATTCTCAGTAATAGAACTTATAGCCAAACCACCCTCACTTAGAACAAAAAGTCTAAAGGCTCCACCTACAAAGCTGATGATTACAATAAAATCCACCTACAGTCCTTTACCTCTAAGATTAAAAGTTTACCACAAACTATAATCCGTAGAGAAGTGAAACTTTGTCGAGAATTTCGGTACTCGGAGTTGGCCGCGGTACTGCCGTCCAGCGGAACCTACTGGAGTCTCCCAGAGTCACGCTTACCGGCTCATGGAGCACATCAAAACCACATATCTCACTTCGCAATACTTAAGATATCGACGTTTCTAGCGAAATTTGCATAACGTGTCAAAATTCTGCTTTCTTCTAGGAATTGCGGTAAGCGCATGGTTGTTTGTCCGATATGCTACATTGAATACGTACATACAGTTTTTCACGCTTCTATTCTCTTGTTGTTTATGGAGCTTCTGTGAGAATTAATGCTTTATTGAGCGAAACAACTATGTAAAACTGTCAAGGACACAGACTGTTGGTGTGAAGTGTTTGGCAATCAACATGACGGCAGGAAATTATTTTTAAATAAACCTTCTCCCAAATTAATATGATTTCACTTCTACTAACACAGCTATGGCTAAAATTGCTTGAAGCATTTCGTTTAACGAACTCAGAAGCAAAGCAAATTAAATATGAAAAAATAATAATAGTCCTTGAGGGGCCTAGATAATGCTACGTTTCATAACTTTATCTTGCTTTATATTATTTATACACATTTCATCTTTTTGTTAACATTACTTACAATTGATGCATTTTATTGGGACATGCTGTAAATGACATTAAACATTAAAGTGCTAATAATATTTATTTAATGTGTTACTGCCATTAATAATACAACACTATTGGACACACATTTACTAAACAAAATTTATGATTTAAAAACTCATATAAGCAAGTAAGGAACACAGCAAGCAGTTTGAAAAAAAAATGGTTGGAAGTTTTGCGTATATATGTGTATTAATATAAAATTAATTTAATAAATATTAAGATGACGCTTATGCTGTTCATTTTTCATGGGCTATAGGTTTCAATAAATACTAATAATTATAAAGCTAAATCGCTTTAACGTTCAATGAACCCCACTGAAAAAAGCATCTCTTGGGCTATTAGCTATAATATCAAAGAAAAATGTCAAGGTTTAACTCATTAGTTTGCATAATGAAGAACTTTTAATGCTTGGAAAGGAATACGTAAATACAGTATGCAGAATGGAAATACATTAAAATAGTACACAGCCCTTATTACTTATTTCACTGATGTTATATTTAAAGTTGGAATTACTTGATGAATATGTATTCTTAACATTCACATTTCATACAGGTGCTGTCACTATAACTTTTTGAATTTTCACCACGGATTACGATTATCTAGATTTATAGGATATTACTTTCGGTAACTATGAAGAAAGAGCGACATGCACAATAAACTAGGCCAAGGAAGAGCCTGTTACTGTTACTGCTGTATTTATGAATAACTGCCGTTTATAACCAACTTAGTTTTATCTTAGCCATCATTAAATATTTGGCTTGAACGTTTATGCTACATGTTATAAAATATTATATGACACTAAAACTTTTATAGAAACGGAACTGGTTTGCTTTCCTTATTTTTTATTTGGAGAATCATTAATTTTATTAAATATTGCATTGTCACTTTCAACTTCAATCATGCTATCTCCACAGCTTTTAAATATGGTTTTTTTCACACCTTTTTTACGGACATAGAAGTTACTGGCGTTGAACGTTTAATAAGTATTTTTGTATAAAGCCTTTATTTACTTTCCTGAGCTATCATATAAAGCAAAGCTATGACATAAAAGAGCTAATCACGTAATTACAACATTCTTAATGTAAGTGAATACAATATTGAAGTGTTTGCATTCATTTGTAAAATGTGTATCTCATAACTCAATCAGCGAGTAACATTATACCACACTTAAAGTAACTGCGACTTAGTGGCATTAGTAAATACGCTGACGCATAATTTACATACATTTTCATAATTCTATTAACATTTTGTCAGGAAAACAAACTTGCCAACTTGATTAGCAAATGCAAGAGGAAAACCAGAATCCTGTATTTTAATACCATTCAACAATTGTTGTCCTTCCTATGATTTACTAAAAGAAAGAATGAATATACAGGAAGGAAAGGGGTGGATGCTCTAATTAATTTATTTCGATAGGCATTCTTTCAGTATCTTCAGAAGTACAAAATACAACAGGTGCATTTATTAATTAATGCATGGTACCATATTTATTTCAGTATTATTATGCAGATAGGAGATGAATTCGTGCTTAAAAATGAAAATCTATATTACAGCACCTTTACCTTTATCAAAAACTATTTTTCTGCTTCAACCTAAGTTTCCGGTTCTATCTTTTATCTCCTTAGAGCTAAAATAACATATTTACTTAAAACAGTTCATAAGATACTTGTGGGAAAAAATTGTTGGGAAAAGAACAGTTTTCAGGTGTAAAAAAATAAAAGAAAAAAAATTAGTGTCATTCTGAACCAAATTATTCATAATTAATCCCACTTTGAATAATTTACCGTACAGAAACATCATCTGTTTTATTTATTCGGAAACTTATATGATATTTTATATTAACACTATCAACTGTTATATCTAAAAGATTATTGCAATCGTAGGGAAATTTATAAGCTATAACCCTCATTCCGTAAACGTGGCAAACGTTTCCTGAATGATTACAGTGATCAAAACGGCTTGAAATTCATAATGCTTATGCATTTTTGGTTCATAAAAAAATCAGTTTTGAAATACACGTCTATTGAGTAAGTTTATTAATAAAAGTTGACATGTAATCAAATTATATCGGTATTTCGGTGTATAGTTTTTGGTAACGAAGCAAATTTAAACATACATTTGCGGTAATTTCAACGAGCGGTAAAGAGGCGAACTTAATGAAGGCACTGGGTCGGTTAACAGCGGAGATAAAACAGGCATATTTCGAATATCATGCTAGAAAAATGAGCATCTTCGTTTCCTTGTAATTTAGATTTTTTCTTCTCTTTCATTGTTTTTTTATTTCATCCGTAAGGAAACGTTGAATTACTAATTGATGAAGCAGTTTAATAATTGATTATATTTTATATAATTTGATTTTGATAATCTATTATATTATAAAATACATTAAGCTGTAAATGTACGAGGAAATGTTTTGTATCAACTGAAATATGTGCACAAAGATATCTAGACATACCTTCAGTTCTAGCGGGAAAAGCCCCTGGACAGCCGTTTTGAATGGTTATTCCACAGCGTTGAAATGATAGGTCGTCACTCTAGTGACAAGGACACAATTCTCCTGACATTGCGTCGGTTACTACAACACTTATTGGCCTGTAGCTGTCAACCACTTATAGTAGTCTTGTAAATTGAGCACTTAATCACACAAATGTTGTCACTTTATCATGTACTTTTTTATAAAAATTTAAATTGTTTCTGTGAAGTTTAAGTTTTGTTTTGTTTTAATTATGGAACACATATAATTGAGTGCATTGAAAATAAGTAATTGTAAATGGATGACACCTCTTCACGCCCACGACACAGCACAAGCACTTGTCGCCCCTCCGTCCTTCCCCAAATTGGTGGGCACAGTTCTGCGGGATCAATTCACTTGTCGATGTCACTCGTGCCACTGCGTCATAGAGAAAAAAATCTCGCACGTTCCTTCAGTAACCGAATGAGCGAGACAGAGGAAGAGTAGTAGCATTCCCCCTCCTCCTCCCGCTCATGAAGGCCTCGCCCCTTTTCTATTGGATGTCAGTCATGAATCGGGTGCTATACCGAAGCATCATCGAAAAGCCGAATCTCTGTCGCAGGCTCCACGAGAATCGCCACCACCACAATTCACTTCTGCTCCACCACTAAGTCGTGCTTGTCGCGGGTTCTCCTCTTTCAAGCCGAGAGTCCTCGCACGCGCGCGTTCTCGCCCTTTGGTAAAAGACGGCGATTCATCAGCAGTGGTTGTTGGTAGAGTACCGTCTCCAACGCGGGAATGAGCCAAGAAAATCTCGGAGTTCCTCCGCCACCGCTGTCAGAGGAGGAGGTGATGGTAAGGTGGTCGCAGTGGCAGGTGGAGGGGAAGAGAACCTCCTCGATAGTTTGGTGGGGGACCACGATGGTGGGGCAAACGAAGGGGAAGTTCGGCCAGTTTACCTGGGTTTCCATAACCGCAGATGAAGAAGTGTGGAGATTTCGATGCATGTGTGGTGGTGTGCTATATTAAGACCTGAAATGACGAAGACGACGATAGTGAGGTGGGTGATGGTGCAAGCGGGGGCGTATAAGGAGATGGGAAGTAATCATGGTGGGGGAGAAGAAATATGGAAGAAGAACTGAAGAACTGTTGTGTATACGCAGCAGTTAAAATGATTGCACAAGCATGTACCTTTCCTCTGTCCCTTTCCGTCTTCTAATACAATAATCTTCTGCCTCTTTTTTCCTCCGTTTCCTCTTCTTAACACTTGGCAAAGAGCCGCATCTATTTCTTCTCAGCACTTGCTGGCTCTGTAAAGTGGCGTGACTGAGTGCCTGGGCGGCATCTTCAGTCCTAAGGGCATCATGGTGAACTATATCTTTCGCTCACACGGTGGCCCGTAACACACTGTTACCAGATCATTAGCTTTTTACAGAAAATATAGCCGCAGTACCTCGGCGCAATTCTATATTATTATAAGTCTGGTTGCTGGTTTATTTTATTTTTATTTGAAAATATGCAGAATTCCAATAACATTGACCTTGCATTGAAGTACCGTCCATCTCATTCAGCCATCTGCCAGTGGATTCATAACGCGAGGGTTTGCTCGGTCGGCGGCCATTGCCTGAGTTACTAGTACGTGTTCACTGGTAAGCTGATAATAACACTTATTACAGATGGACTACATACATTTCAAAGTTATATATTTTAAAAATAGTGACTAGATTTTAGTCTCAATGACTAGAGTCACCAATTGATTGGTAATATCTAGACTTCCGCGGTAGTGACTAAACTGAGAATAGGAAAGCTAACTTAAGACTAATTTGATCTGACTGAGTTAAATATTGTATGTATACATATTTAAAATATGTATCTAAAGGCGTTTATTAATTTTAACTTTCATCCTTCTTTGAAATCATAAGGGAAATCCACAAATTTCTTTGAGGAATAAAGATCTTTTGTATTTATGAAGTTGAAAACTTTCAAATTCAGAGATATCCATGGTTTTTTTTATTAGCTTGCCTCGTAGACCCAAGATCGCGGGTTCAATCCCGGCCAGAGTCAATGGTTTTTTTCGGGCATAAAACTCTTAAGTATGGCTTCCTTCGGAAGGGAAGTAAAGCGAGTCGCACTCATGTCGTAGATTTAAGTCCCACAAAAGAACCTCAAGCCTGAAAGAAAGGTCTCTGAGCAAAATTCATCAGTCGTTTCAAGCCCTGAATTGAATGGGACGCGGATGACCTGAGACATTAAAGAGCGTCAATAAATAAAATAAATCAACCAGTGCTGCTGTTAGGATTGGGTTACAACCAAGGTACCATTTTATTTTAGAAAATGCTGAAACAGTATAGAAATTAGTCTAGTTTAATTAAATAAATGTTTTGAAGATCGATAATGTATTAACCTATCACTTACCATGCATCTAGGAAAAATAACAAGAACTTGGTGAACACGAAATTTAATTTTCATTCTGAGTTCGAAATAGACAATCATTACACCTCAATAAATAATGTTACTTTGAAATGAATAATGACTGAGTTTTTGATACTGAGTCTGATCTAAATCAGTTATTACGTTTTTAGTTGCGCTTCACACCGACGGAATAAGATAAATAATAAAGATATCCTTGAAATGTTTGCAAAGTGCAGATTTGTTTACAAATGTTAAAAAAATTATGACGAAACATTTTGCTTTTAGCAACATTGTATTTACATTTTTAAAAGTGCACACAAGAATATTAATTATCACAGGAAAGCCATATGTAGAAGAACAGTTACTGGCGTTGTTTATGGAAGGTCAAATAAAAAAGGTGTAATTTGTTTTCCATTTACTTAAGTTCATTGCTAACACATAAAGTGCTGTTTGCATTCCATGGAATGAGGAGGAAATGTGCTCATGTGACAGGCTAAGCGAAGTCCAGTCAAACGAATGGTTTATATTTTAACTAAGCATTAATATTTTATTTATGGAGGTAAAACGCAAATATATTGGTTCTTAGAAACGGGTATGATTAGATGACAAACCCTTTCTTTGTTTTTATCACGATTCCGGTTGTATCTATCTAATTATAAATTATAGGTATTTTCGCTTTCTTATAATTAGATTATTAGGCTACTGCTTTCATACTGCTTGCTCTCATCAAAGTTTACACACTCCGCACACACATGCAGAGGGAGGGAGAGAGAAAGAGAGAGAGAGAATGATGGGAAATGATTGGAATTATGCAGTGAAATTCAATAGGAATAGAACCTCGAACCATTACTGTCATTATAACTATATTACAATTTCTAAAAGATTTCATTAAACTATTTAAAGTAGCTTTAGGGAAACAAAAATTATATTTTAACGCGGTAAAACTTACTAAACTTGTATATTGTAGCCTTCATTATAAGGAAAGCGCCAGACTTGTGCGTTTATTTATTTTTACCGTGTTGGATAATATTGTCTTTTCTTCATTCTCTCTGTTGTTTAAGAATCTCATCTTTTAAGTGTCTTAAAGAAATGAGAATATAAACTTTATGCCTTTCCTTTTTTACTTGGAGAATCTTAGGATAAGAACCTATGTTTTTATCCCATTTTTTATGAAACATGCACTTTTTATAGATTGAAAAATTTTAAATACTCAGTTCTTTTATTCCAAAATTTGGTATTAAAGCGAATGTAATGCGTGAGATTATCGAGCATGCAGCGCTAAGGGTTGATCTGTAGTAATATGTATGTATGACATTGATACAGACATTATATAATATATGACTGATGTTAAAGTACTGTAAGGCATCAAACCACATTCTGTAACAAAGCATATATGGACAGAAGTCAAGCAGCCTCTTACAGTGGTGCTCTAAGTTGAAGCCCAGGAACGGTAATCCAGACAGGTGGGAGTAGAAGGTCAAAGGTGCAATATCTGACAGCTGCTTATTATTATGTATTCTGTAATTACGACTGCAATTCATGAAATGTAAAGGAAGTATTAAGGCTGCTATAGTTAAATTTCAGGTAAATTGTGAACTATTTTTTATTTTTCGGATTTGGCATTGTGCAAAGATGTCGTACGACCAAGAAATGTGTGTTGATATTATTTCATAGAAGAAAGAACATTGCTGACCCAAGCGCAAGAAGAATCCTGCAATTGAGCTGAGACGTAGTATATCTGTGCCATATATAAAACCCATTAAGTTACTAGTTTCTATATCACAATTTGGAATATATTGCATTTCTGTGCCATATTATGAAAAACCAAACCTGATCAAAGATTTCATTTTTTTCTGTCGCTATTAGAACTGTCACCGTACATTAAAGACTCCGACTACTTGAGCGAAGATTCTTGATTAGGGAATCTTCCACAGCCTCCTTTATATCTTACCAGCATGAACTTTCCATCTTTGGTTTTCATAGCAGGTTGACGGCCTATTCAATTTGCTTCAATTTTTCCACGTCCGCAGTAAGTTTGTGTTTGTGCATCGACAACCTTAGGGAACGGTACAGCTGCATGTTAATCTAAAATTCAAAGGTGACAGATGAGCATAATATTCGCCAAAGTTTTGGCCACAATTAAACAAACGACAATGACTGGAAACCGAGACAGATGAAATATTACTTCCAAGAAATTATTTTTATTATATTTACGTTATAAAAGTTATTCTTAAACCTAAAACTTATTAAGTTTGGAGTCTAAGCCTAATATATGACATTTGGAGCTAAATTTGTTTTCTATTGGTCTTTAGTATATGCCACCATTCACATTTTAAATTGAAGCATTTAAAATCTCTTTCCTATATTTTGCATTTTTTATTGGTACTTTTGACATAATATTTGAATTTGAGACTTTAGCAGTCTGTATTTAAGACTTGTTTATACGCTGTCTTGGTTCAACACATTTTAAGATTTTATGTACATATGAGAAAGATTTATTTTGATTTATTTACATCTAAGTAATTATTAAAATAATTGTGTATTTTAGGTTTACGCAGTCAACAATATACGTTAAGTCTATTAGTTTTAATTATAATTATTTTGAAATCTGATAATATACTGCCTATCGTTCCAAATATAGCGAACTTAAATAATACTGAATGTAATACTTCTAATTACAGTTTCTACAAACTCAGGGAATATTTTTATCAACGGTAAATACTTTTGTTGTATTCAGTAACTTTAACTCTAGAGATGGTAAATTTAATTCGATAACGAGGTCATACTCTGGTAAGCATCATCTTGATGAACTCCCAAGTTTCAGCAAACACAAAGCAAGTGCATTATCATCAAGTTTTATGTACTCTCTGAATGGTCAAAGTACTTCCGTGCCTTGTCTAATTCTTCTGAAGTTCGTCACAACACCTACGATGCTTTCAAACGACGACGTGAGAGGCGAAAGATGATAACTAACGCTGAGTGCTTATGGGAAGGTTCGAAAGAAATAGTCGTCAAAAAATGAAGAGGTAGAGAAAGCAAAGTCATCGACCGGATACACCTCCATCACCTTAAGTCGGTATTGCTTGCTGCTAAGTGGTTTGTTAATATTCCGGGTGAAATTTGCCGTGCGACTTTCTTCCTTTACTGTTGCTTTTCGTATCAGGGTACCGGCTGAACCAAAAATAACTGTTCGCTTCTTCCCTGTTTCTATTATATTCTTGTATAGCTATGGGAGCATGAAATACAAGCGCAATTGCTCTAGTGTTTTGAATTGTGTTTTTTCAAGTTGGCAAAAGGAATACTGGATGATTGTTTATTTATCATGATTTATTTTTTGGTTGAATTAATTATGATATATTTATTTCAAAGAAGTAATTTAGGATATATAATTTAAATAGATTCTGAAACAAATTAAGAAAACTTCAACTAGTCTTAAGAATTTATTTATTAAATCTTTTAATCTTATTAATTAAAATTTATTCTTATATCTTATACAAGCTGAATAATAAATACCACTGCTTGAAAATCATAATAACATTTTTAGTTTACTATGAAACATAAACAAATATAAACATTCCACTATTAGCAGATCTCAGGTCTTTGGTTAGTCCAGAAGACTCGGATCCGCCCTTGCCCAAGCTACTGCCCTGGTTAGATCCCCCTTTTCAGAATCCATAGGAAGGAGGTTCCCCATCTCAATCCAAAATAGAATACATCACTATTCTGTTACACAACTAAAATTCATTAAAATATACCTACAAAACCACAATTTTGAATCAGTAATTGAGTTGCCTAATCTACACTATCCCATTTGGACTTAGCATAATTAATTATAATTTACACTAATTCAGAGTCAGTGAAAATCATTTTGGACTTTTAAAAAATCAGTTCTTTTAAAATATCGACTTGTGCATCTTGCACAGTAACATAAAGAAATCATGGAAAACTGTAGAATATATATTTTTCTTTTTGTGCTGGAATTTCTTTCGACTAAGCCCATAATCACAATTTAACGTCGCTTTCGAGCAGAATTCGAATTCATTCATGCAGGGTGTGCCCAACTTAAAGATTCTAAAAGAAAATTAACCATATCTTCGTCTACATTGGCAGTCAAGTGCGACAATGTGCCAGGTGGACTAAAATCTTGTGACGATTGCTTCATTAGTATGTATGCAGTTTTATGGTGTGACTCCGGTAATACCAGTATTTCTCTCAATTTGGCAGACCCTCCTTCAAAGAAGTGCAGATGAGCTTGCAGATTTCAACAAATGTTAAAAGCATAAATCTTTTACGAAGCTCTGGCTTTCACCATCTTAGTGAATCGGCTTTTATTAGCGTAATGGTTATTTTTAAGTTATTTAATAAATAACATTTAACTCTCTTTCGTTACAGTTTAACGTACCTTATAACAACGTAGGGTCTACATAAACGATGAAAAATATCCTTTCCCAATTTATCATTTCATCTCATGTATCATCAGTGTCCACCGCCTGTGGTGCCTCAGTAGTGAAAACGGGCGTTAAACACTACTCAAAAAAAAAAAAAAAATAAACGATGAATGCAGTGCGTAAACGAACCCGACGTCCGCTGCACTTTTCAGGGTAACGAAAATGCGCTCAGTTGCTACTATAAAGTGTTCGATAGAAAGGAGCAACAAGAAAGAGTTCATCGGAACCTAATCTATAGGAGCACTCATGTCGAGCAAAATCTGGTTAGCAACAAAATAATGAAGTGACAGGAGGAAGGGTAAATCATGTTTTAATTTTTTTTTCATCCCATGGCAATTACAAAGTTCATCGACATATGATTTAAATGGGTTAACAAGGAGGCGAAGAACTCGCTGTCGATAGCGTTCAAGACATTTTTTTCAAACGTGGAAAAAATCAGAAAAACACCAGAGAGAGCAATTTGCTGATTGACGGTAGCAGATACCATTGGTGGACGAAAGCTTTCTAGTAATAGGTTGTAGGGCCTTATTTCGCAAAAGTATGGTCTAATACATTATAAATATATTAATCTCTTTGAAGTAAGGAGTTGTAACATTATGTTCCACAAACTACTGTACAACTCTTGCAAAGTATTATAAAAAAGCTGCAGGTTAAATCATATAAGAGCAAGATGGAGGAATAGCAGTTTGCCATAGTATTTTATATCTTGAATTAGGTTATGTGCCCTCCGTAGTAATAAATTCGTATTTTTGAAAGTACAAAATGGATTATTATCATTTCTACAATGTGAATAGAAAAATAATGGTAATATAAGCACTTTATTTTGCCTTTGTCAATATTCAAGCGTACTCTTCCACTTTGAGATGCAGGTGCGTCGCAGCATCAATTTTAGTCGAGATGATACAAGAATCGAACTTTCTAATTGCGCTGGATTATTTATTAGTCCATTTGATAATTTATATTTGTATATCTGGATCATTTACTTATTAGCCCATTTGATAATTTGTATTTGTACACACGCAGTCACATTTTTAATTAAAAGAAAAGTAGTAGAAATCGTGTTAAAAGAGCCTAAATTATTTATTTTAAAAGAAAATGATGGAAGGAAAGGAATTATTTTCATGTCATGTATCAAGAACCTTAAAAGCAACATAAACTAAGACAATGGGTTGAAATATGCATTTGAAACAGGGAAGTCAACGCTAATCATACTTGAATTGCACTTAACTTTGTACTCAAATATTGAATTATTGTTATATTATGTACAATCGTGTATGCTCGCCGTTATGATCACTTTCGTTAATACCTTATCATATATGTAGGTCAACTTTTTCCTTTATTATTATTATTATTATTATTATTATTAAACACATTTTAAAATATGCTCTAGCATTTGAAGTTACCAATACTCCTTTACTTGCAGATAAATCTATAAAATAGATTAGATTCTGTTGAAAAAAAATGAAAAATCGCTTGTATATTTTGCGAATGGAGTTGTAAAGTACAAGTGAGAAGAAATCGTTGTGGAATACTATTCAACCATTAACTACATACTTTTGTGGACTAGGCACCAGGTGACTATCTATTTATGAAATTAAATGGAGCTGTAGCTCAATAAAATAAGATATTTATTTAAATAAGTGTAATATAACACAGTTATATAGAGGGCCATATAAAATAATGAAAAATATGAGGTCATTTTGTCTGGAACAGATGAAGTCTGGAAAACCACTGCAAAGTTGGGTTTAGGGGAAGAACTGATGTTGTGATTCTTCTAGTGATATTATTTGACTTTTTACTTTATGTTTGATTTTATAATAGAATATTACTAAGTCGTGGGAATTTCCAGAAACTAGGATCACCCACGCTCCTCGAGTCAAGATTCGTTTGGGGCGAACATCATTTCAAGAGAGCGCTTTGCAAGCAAGCAAAATATTTTTTTTTCCTGTTAGATGAATAGCAAATTCATCAACTGGTGCAAGGCAATTTCTGTCAACTATTCTATTTTTGTACATCAATGGTTTGAGCTCTCCTCAACCAACATAAATATATTCCTTTTATAGTCTATTTTATTGATTTGGTAGTCCTGAAAATAATATATGGCCTCCATGAGCCACTAAAGACTTTTGGTGAAGTTTCAGTTTAATAATGGCAATAATTCAAAGGACAAGTGAAAATATAAATGAAGTTGGAATGCATTTCACAAATTCTTTTATATTTATAATATTCCACGATTCCTTTATGCAAATAATGTTCAATAATAAGTAATTTGTTTTACATGCTTTTATTTAAGAATTCATTATTTTTCGGTTGCTTCTAAAATTTCAATATAAACGTTCAGTTTCCAAAGAATTTTTGTTTGATTCTCTCGTTTCTTTCCCACATTGTTCACTCCCAAGCCTGATAATGTATTTTATTTTAATTTTCATTTCCAAAGGAATTTTTGACAGTGTTAGGAGGTGTCAGCAATGCAAACGAAACGTTGGAGTATTGCATTTGAAAACTGGATGCTGCAGAGTAACTTTTGCGGTGAAAGAGATTACTTTTATTTTTCGAGATTTAGTCTCACCAATACATTTTACGTATGCCTCATTTTTCAATTTTCTTCAAGATTATTTCCCCTCTTTTATCTAGTTGTCATTCTGATGAAGACCATGGCATCTGTCTACTCAAATTTATTATCAATCTCCTGTGCAATCCTACATATGCTTATAGCTCTTATTTCTTCTTACTACCTTGTGAACTCTATCTAGTTGCAAGAGTGATTTGGATTTGTCAGGAATGTCTGGGAGTTTGTCTCCAGAGGGCTGGCAGGCAGAGCTTGTGGCGCCGCAGTGTTTATTTAGAACAATGAGCATGACATAATTGTCCTTTTTGACATAAAGTCAAGATATAGGGAAGCTAAATACACGTGAACTGAATAAAAAAGACTATTACAGAAACAAATGTCTGTTATGCATTAATGGATATTTTTAAATAATCGGTCTCTTACATAACCATACGCTTTTTGGTAAGAGATTTATAGATAAACCTTTGGAACTATAAAATTTGATTAAAATACATAAAGAGTTAGCGATGATAAATGAATTAATGGGAAGAAATAAACGAGTTACTAGGTAAGTGAAATAGCAAAAAGCGTAACTTGTCGGAGCAATAAGGTTAAGAAAAAAGAAGTTGAAGATGTGGCTACGCTTTAAGAGCATGGTGTTGTTGTAAGCAGGTTGTCATGTGGCATACCGTTTATTGCTTGCCACTTTCCAATTCATCTGTTTACACACCCACACGTAGCCTTTTGGGGACGACACAAACAACAAGAGTACATCAGACTATCTGCAGCATCATCACTCGGGACCAAATCTCTCTTTCCTCTCCCTGCACTCCGCGCCCACCGTTTTCCTACCCCGCGGTCATAATTACAGGCTCTCTTAATATAATATTTTTGTTTGGTTCTCACGCTTAAGAACGCATTTTCTTACCACTCATTATACGCTTTACCGTGCATTGTAGTAATGTGCCTTGCGTTTTTTTTTTTCTTCAAACATTATCGTCCCGGTTTTAATACCAGGTAAGCGGATCGTTTGTTCTCTTTTAGGCACCAAGGCTTTCTTGCGGAGGAAAGTAGGAACAGGCTTAAGACTGCTTGTGTTTTGTTTCTTAAATGTATAAACTGTAACTCAGAAAACATCTAAACACGAAAGAATTAGCATGTTTATCAGTTTTTGCAGTTAGGCAATAGCTTTGTGTATATTTGTGCACTTCGAACAGGATCACTTGCATGGCGTGGAATCTGTGGGATTATTGTTTTTAAAGGTTTGTTCGATAAATGAACCATGTTGCGATCTCAGAGACATCATATTTCCTCCCCAAAGCTTGTTGTTTAGAAGTGCACCATTACTCCAGTGAAATTGCTTATGATAAGTTGGGTTCGACACCCTCCCGTTAATGTAAGATAAGTTTAAACTGGGAGTATGTTAGAATAAAATGTTGCGATCTCAGAGACATCATATTTCCTCCCCAAAGCTTGTTGTTTAGAAGTGCACCATTACTCCAGTGAAATTGCTTATGATAAGTTGGGTTCGACACCCTCCCGTTAATGTAAGATAAGTTTAAACTGGGAGTATGTTAGAATAAAACCCCTGGGATATGACTGGAAGGGACTCCGCAGTATGGGAGGAGAAGAATAGTTACAAATTCTAACAGTTTTTTTGAGTACTGTTTAACGCCCGTTTTTACTACTGAGGCACCACAGGCGGTGACACTGATGGTACATGAGATGAAATGATATATTGGGAATGGGTATTTTTTTTAAGGAAGGAAGCGTTCCAGGCTTAAGTTTGGGTGCCTCCCCGGCATTTGACAGTTATGAAGACTGAGGAAAACCTGGAAAAACCCCCAGTCAGGGAGGACGGTCCTGGCGGGATTCGAACCTCAGACCTCCCGCTCACGAGTCCGTGCCTTAACGACCTCGGTCACCCGTGGCGGTCAAATTCTAACAATGAAATAATAAATATAATTTGCGAAAAGATTTTATTTTTAAAATAACAAATTATGTTAGAACAATAAACAACTTTAACATGCAATTGGTTTAAACGTATGCCAGTTATACGCCATTGAAACCTTTATGAAACAATTAAAATATTAAATTCGAATGCTTGATACTTCATAGTTTAAGCTATAAATCTTCAAATTTTACCACATTTATCACATAATTACTAGCAAACTAATCTTAAGGCACAAGCATATTATAAGAGCTTCTGATTTAATAAAGAATAAAAGATGTGAATATGCGTGAATTACCATGACATAACACCTTGACTCATAAATGTTTGTTCTTTTCCGAGCAAAGTTATAACAACGGAGCCTTAAGCGTATATAATAATACACTAAAACTTTACACTAAAATATTTTAAAGATAGATTTCACCAGGGTCACTGGTTTTGAGTTTTAAAAGCCTAAAAATTTAGAATTGAAGAGCCAAAATTGTATGCATCCTACCCGAATCAGAGTTTCTTTGCTTGTAAACAAAGGAAAAGAAGTAAAGTCACTACCACCAGCTCGGGTAAAAACCCTGATTGCAGCAACATACGATTTGCTTGAGTCAATGGCTAACCAGCTGAGGTGACTTCATAAGGAAATAGGAAAAAGAAAGGGTGATATATTCATCAGATTAGAAGGAATGCGCCCAAGAACTGCGCACATCTCAGCGTATGAGTTTAGCGTATTCCAGAGAGAGTATAGTGTCCGCATGCCTAGATAGTTATAAAAAAAAATATAATTTTTGATGAATTAGACTGACAAGCTTGGTAAAAGTGGCAGAAGATCTCAGATTCCGTCAGCACTTTCTTTAAATGCCCTTATCCGTTGCTACAAGGAATAGAGAACTGAGGTCATACAGATGTATTGCCGCTCACCAGTTGCAAAACTCAGGTATGTAAGGTTCTTAGTTTTCATTTTACGGCTACTTGACCTTTCAAACATCCAGGTTCAACCTGGTTCATCTCTCTGAATATATGAGTTCCTAAATACTCACTTTTGGATTTCATGAAATCCAGGCTAGTCATGAATTGCCCCTACAGATGCAGAGAATTGGAATTTAGTGCGCAGTTCGACAAGCAGGGAATAAGAAACAATAAAATCATTTTCAAGGATCTTGTTGAGCAGCTGAATGACAATGAAGTAAAGAAAATTGTGGATAAGAAATTGCAATTTGTCATATAAACGAAACTCAGGAGTTTCTTCGACGACTGACATATGATCACCAAATCACTTCATATAGATTGAGTATATCACATATAGTCGGGTAATTGGAGTAATAGACATCAATGCTGTTGTTAAATAATAACATGAAAACAATCGTTCAGAAAGAAGGCCATATTCAGGGTCTAATGTGGTAGTAAGCATTGCTCCCAGAGATACTTTATATTTAGAAAGAATTAAAATGTTCATACCTGTCATTAAATAGAAATGGGAATAGTTGGAAAACCATTCTCTTTACATGAACCCGCTCATATAACGCACACTTTTGAGAAATTTTGTTGCTCTCCAATGAAAGTTAAATGTCTAACTGCATAGCTGACCATTCTAAATCCTGTGTCTCTAAGACAGGATGTGCTTTACTGCTATTCGTAACTAGAATAAAAATGTAACAGAAGTGTTAGTTGTAAGCGTGTTCATATACAGAGAACACATTTATATATGTAACGTTTCATAGGCAACAGCATTTAACTCCCGTGCGAAAATATCGAGATGACACCATTATATAGCTTGAGAATGTGATTAACAGTGTGCTAAACCGGGCAACCAACAGTGTGCACAATATAGATCGCTTGTCGCTGGAGCAGCAATAACATTGTACATTTGCAACAAAACTTACCGCGAAAATGAAATGGAGTTTGCAGGCACTGGTCCTAGTGTGCTAACAATTGCAAGAATAAACACAAAATTCGGCAAGCGAAGAGATATATCTCGGAGTGTGCGTATGATATTAATTCAGCTTGAATGGTGAATGTCATTCAATGCTCCCCGGAAAGTCGAAAGCACAACGGTGTGTGCCCAGAGAGCTGAAGATTTTACATAACGCTGCAGAAAATGGTTAATACTCTCAACGAGTATGATTGGGCTAGGCAGACATGCGGCTGGGAATGCTGCAGGAAAGCTCAGGTTTGGAAAAACACGTATATTTGGACAGATATAAGGTCAAATCTAACACTTCGGGAGTGTTAACCGTAAACAGACGGCAAGAAAACTCTAATATTCATGACAAAAGTCCTAGTTCGTGGTATGGAGAGGCGTCAGTTACGATAGTTTGATCGACTTATTCTTTTTGATCGATACTGTTACGGGAGAAAATTACCTGCAGTTGCTTAGCGGTACTATGTATCCTTTATTGTCTAATGCTCCGTCTGGTGGCAGCAAGGTGGGTCACCACCGCACTAAACCGTACCAGTGATTGGACGAAGCATTCCGCAATGCTGGATTGGCAGACGCGGACTTGAGAATGGCCAGCTCGGTCTCCTATTTGACCTCACTAGATTTTTTTCCTATGGTATCATCTTAAAGACAAGGTGTTTCAACATCATACCTATAATATGAATGAGCTACGTGAAGCAATTGCAGAAGAATTTCACATGGTACTAGTAAAGATGTGCCATGTCGCGTGTGACGATCATATCTTCAGGCACGTGTCGTTTTGACTGGATCATTGGCGGAGAACAGAACACGAAAAAACATTAAATATTCATTTTTAAGCCCCTAATGTTCTTATTCGTTTAGTTATTTGATAATAATATTGGTAGTTTCTTGACAGTAACGTCTTTTCAATCATGTAAACAAACAAGGTTCACCCTGTATAGTTAACATATAGCCTTGTGATAAAAGAAATAGAGAAAGTGGTTACTATATAAGTGATAATAGTTAAGTTGATTCTGTGGTAAATTCTTAAGGATATTAGAACTACATGGTGGAAGTGACGCCACTTTGTAGAGAATCCATTTTCCTATTGTAACTATAGAAAAACACGAATCCGCCATTACTATCCGAAACGAAAAAACAATAAAAAGAATAAAAAGATTTTAGTTCTCCCCGTTCAAAGACAGATTATGTTCAAGAGCTAGCATCAATCTTTGGGAAAATGGTAGAATAATTATGATAAAATAGTTAAAGTATATATAAAAGATAAAGATAAAGATAATCTATTGTGTCCCTTAAGGGCAAAGGTCGTCTAACAAGTAGGGAAAGCTCGCTTTTTCCTAACGTAGTGAGCTATTCCACGCTAGTTGTTCGTATGCTGTTTAAGACACTGACTGACTTAGTCTTTGGTTACTCCATTTCTCAGTGCACTAGTTGCTTCTCGCTCGATTTCCATTTTTCTCTTCGTCTGACTATCCTTGACCAATCTTGACCTGTATGTTCCTTGAAGAGGTGTGTCCATCTTCTTCTACGTCTGCCTTGTTTTCCTATTCGGGAGTCCCACATGCAGATCTTGTAGGTCCATATATTGCATTCTTGCAACGTGACTGCTCCGTTGCCATTTTCTTCTGGTGGCTATTTATGTGATGTCTGTTGTATACATACGAATCATAAGTAAACACTGGTTGTGAAATTGAAAATATAGGCCTAATATTTACCATTTAGTATTCTTAGTACACTTTACAATTAAACAAATGTTGATTTTTTTCACAGCTCAAACGACACTGACTGAATGATTTGACTCAAGGTCAAAATAGCAATTCGATAAACCTTGCCCACTCGGCTGCAGCTGATCTTAAGGCCGCTGCAGTTCCCTGCCATCGCATTGGTCATCAGATAATTTTATGACCCATTTAATATATTTACACATTTAAATGATCCCTTGACGATTGTGACAACCTATTGCAGAACTATCATTTAAAATAAGATAAACATGCCTGCAATTAAGCTATACTTCGCGCAATCACCATTTTGTGCTGAAAATGGCACATTTTTGAGAAGAAATTAAGGCAACCCACATTTTTAACGAGTTAGGTTCATTTTTTGTGTTTTCCAATGTTTAATGGGCATTTAGTTCAAGATTTTCATAGAGATTTTCCCAATGTCTTTGAATATTGTAGCAAAATCAATTAACTTTTATAATGAATTATTTCATTGTAGTAGACCAGTCATTAAAAAATCGAAATCTATGTGATCATATATGGGAAGTATTGAATTTACAGTTTATATATGCTCAACGTTGTAAAGGACATGGCAATTAAAACAACAAATTTCTGAAATGTACAGCCATTTTCATCTATAGAACAATCACAGTGATTTAAAGGCAGAATGTACTAGAGCAAATATGTTACTAATGTCAGATGTGCAATTATTTTTAAAGATTAAAACCAATCACCTGTAATTTACCGTACTACCTTCAACCTATCTTTTGTAAGTATAAAGGTTTCTCATTTAATGTTTAGTGTGTAGCATTAACAAAAGGGTGTTGTTGTTGTTGTTGTTGTTGTTGTTGTTGTGTGTGTGTGGTGTTTTTTTTTTTTTTTTTTTTTTTTTTTTATTTACAAACGTTTTCCCCCGAACCATAGGGATCTAACTGTTATTCTTTCTGGTTTGCAGAAATTCAACTAGAGTTGCAGCTTCTCCCAGAAAGATGGTATGTAAAAGTAATAGCTCATTATAAATTTTCTTCTGATAACTTTTTTCTAATACTACATATTATAGCCTTACTTTATTGTAGGGCAGAGAACATTCAAGCCCAAGTTAGAGGGAACATCCATTGGTGAACGTATACTACTTTTCAGTGCAAACAATTAAAAGAACATTTATTTTTGATAGTTGATAGTCAATTTGAGAAGGGACATATCTTTTGGCATTTCTCTCATACTGGAGTAGAAGACTTAAATGAATTATTGAACGTCTAAAATTCATACATATCTTTGAAATTTATCACGAATTTTATTTGGGTGTACGATCGTTTTTTCATATACTTTTGTGGTCTCGAAACGCTAATTTTACAAAATCTACTTCTTCATTAGTTTTCTTTTCTCATTTCCCATCCTCTTCTTCTACAATTATCAAATTATTCCCTCTTTACTCTGTACATGATATTTTTTCTTGATTTAAAATCGTACTGACTAGATTTAATGACTATATCTTATTTAATGAAATTTTATTCTCTTGCCCAGGAAATAAAAATAAATATATCTGTTCGAAAATTATTCAATCATTATAAACACCTTGAGAGCGGACTTATGTAACTTGGTAGCTCGTCAGAGGAGATATTAATGTGCAAAAGTAAACAATTTCGCTTACGACAACTCAGTGAAAAGTGAAACGTCGTTAAGTTTCGTTGTTTATGATCTTACATTCATAATGACATACCTGTTGATGCATAATTAGCTAATCAGAACTTCTGCATCCTATATTAATCTCTTTATTACTTCCTTGTTTTAAGTTGAAGGATATTTCATTTGTGGACTAGATAAGGAGAATGCAACGAGTTTATGGTAATCTCTAAAGCATGTAATAAAAATGGGAGAAATCCTGGGATAAATACATGAGACCCCATGAGGAGTACATTTTTAAACAATTCACCTCTGGGTCCAGTGAAGAATTTTCTTCACACTCCATATAATGTTGCTCATAGTTCACAAATGGGAAGCAGACTACGTTACAAAGCACATTATCTGAATTTTACTCTAATCCTCCAGAATGTATAGAAACCCTAAGGTTCAACCATTAAAGTAACAAAGGGAGAAATAACTGTAAAATAAACATTTTTTATCAAAACTAAACTTTTTGTACCTACATTGAATTTTATTTTTCATTCGAAAAATGCCTAGATGATTAGATATTACTTTCTTCAGTTTCATGCTGTTAAACAACTGAATGAAAGTCTATGATTGCAGATAGCAACAGTTGGAAATATAGAAGTACCTATAGTTCTTGAGAATTATAGTATTACATTGCTGTATTTGTTTTAAAACTAATTGTTTTAGGAAAGATTTTTTTATATTTTTATGTAAATGAGAGGCTTGTGATTAAGCGATGCTTTTTTGTATTATATTCTGAAACTTGATTCTATTTCAGGACATAACACTCCAGATGATTTTATTATTTTTTTTCTCATGTATCAATATACTTTTATTACAATTTAAATTCTACAGATTTTAAAACTACAGTACTAATATTACCACTGAACAAAACTAAAACTTCAAAAATTAAATCGGTACTAGAGACTAGTGCAAAAACTACAGGTATAATTAAACCTACAATTACTACTAGTACCTATTTTTATACCTCACTTATATTTCAATCAACGTACATTTTAGACATCTTAACTTTTACATTTAATTAATTTACAAACTTTTTTATATTATTTACAATCTAAAATCTTAATTTATGCTGACGTTCGTTATGTGGGCTGCTCCCCACTGGAATTCCAGGCAACAGGATCTGGACATCTGTGAGATTGCTGCCGGTCTCAAGTAGCAGTTAGACTTTACTTCCTCTTCTACTTTTTGCATATATTCCTTATATTTTCCTCTTCTTGTTCTCGGTCTACTTCTTCTTCTCCTCTCAATTGCTTCCTTTCTGCCCGAAGACTCATTATTCTCTTCTTCTGTTAACTCTGCTCCCTTCTCCCTTCTTCATCAACTGACTCTTCTTGTATATATTTTTATTGCCTTTCTCTGGTTCTCTGGAATCTTCTAGGGGAGTATACAATTTCTGACGTTGGATTTTTCTCTCTTATTTGATTTTTATTGTTTATATACTTTTCTGTAATTTTACACGATATCTTATTTGTTTAACCATTCAATACCCTAAAATATTCTTCATCTCTCATGATATTCCAAATGTATTTCCCTACAAGTGGCCAGCTTTCCTCAACTACAATTGACTGGTATTTAGGGCATACGAATGAAACATATTCCGTTGTATCGATCACGTTACAAACCATGCAGATATTGTTTCCTTGTAATTTCAATATTTGAAAATAGAACAATATGAATCATGTCCTGTTACTTAATTAATTCCTTACCAGGTTGGATATGTTTAAACTATAATCTTTCATTTGTGGATGGAAAATTTTCATACACTCTTCTACCTTCCTTTATTTCATCCTATTCGTTTAATGTATAGATAAGGCATCTATAGATATAAGTACACAAATATAATGAATAACTTAAGAAAAACAGTTTAAAAGGAACATTATATGCAAGATATCCGAAAGGATTAATATCGCGTATAAAGGAATGAGATAATGAGCATAACCTCGAGATTGGAACAAGATTAACAACCTAATTCTAGAAACAGTTGACTTTGCAGATGTTGCAGAAATGGCTTTTGAATATCTTCTTTGTTATTCAGTAGCGCTTTAGCACAATAGATGCTTTACAGTGTTAGAAGCTCCACTCGAACTTCCGACAGTTGAATGAAGACAACAAAAAACGAATTTCGGGAACAATTCTTGCAAATGGTATTGCTGGTGATGCTTCCAAATTAGTGCGCCTCGCTATTGACAATCGTTAAGCTGTAACTTTCGTAATGAGCGTGTACAGCTTTAGGTACGTTGGCTCTCTAAGCGGAGGAGGAGTGGGAGAAGGGGGCTGCTTCTTATTAATACCGCGAGATGGCACGAGCGGGTTCCATTCATGCGTTGCAGACCAGCAAAGAGCGAGCTACACAGATACCAGAGAGGAACTACGGCGCAGACCGTTTTAGGAGTACGTTTACTAGAAACATAGGCACGTATAAAATAATATGGAAAGCTGAAGTGCAGTATCATACCAATGGCACTTTTGTGCAACAATTTAATATATATGTGAAGAATCATGTAAAGAACAATTGCTAAAGCTCTAATGATTCCGTTCTTTAAGCGTGATTGTGAAATATAGATTTTCAAAACAAATGACATTAGAACCATAGGAAAATGCAAGTATGTGTAGGGAAAAGTGTAAAAATGCATAAAAGTGAATTGGTAGTGTTAAAGGTGAGCAGCCCAACCGGAACTAGCATCTTCATTATAGCTGAAAACACTAGAATAGTGGCACCCAGATGTGATGCAGCGATAAAATGCTTAGTGTCAGCAATTCAGAATCATTTGAACATTCGTTAATTAATTCTGAGTGTTACATGGCAGCTATTCCAGTCCCTTCTGGGGCCAATATCATAAACCATTTGATCAGAACAACCGAATCTGGGAAGAGAATAAAAGAATATTACATTTTGTTTGTATAAAAATAGCCTGTATTGTTCCTTATTACTATGCTGTTAAGCAAGACTATATTATTCGAAAACTCGATCCATTTTTTGCTACTAATGTATTATTTTAAAGAATAGTTTAAGACAATATTAAGAATATTCATTACATACACTAATCAGGGTGAATCCGAACTGCACCAACAACAGTTGTTTAGGGATGTTTTCTGAGTGTGTCTCCGGTGGCTCATTACAGGTTAGTTTGCTAATTGGTTCTCCGAGCAACGTGCTATGATACTGTACACAGACAAGGCAATGTTTACTAGAGAAGGCATATTCAACGGTCATATTTGGGACTATGAAAATCCACATTCTGTGGTGAATGGAACCTACCAATAGGAATTCGCTGTGAATGTATGGATTGGTATTGTTAACGATTCTGTGATTGGGCCTTATGTACTACCCGACAGACTGAATGGAGTAGTCTATAAAACACATACCTTCAACATGTCCTCTCACATTTTCTGGAAGATGTGCCACTGTTCATTTGCAGGCGTGTGTAGTTTCAACAGACGGGGCGCCAGACATTTTAAAGTGAATGTGGAGAATACCTTGATGAAACGTTCAAGCACAGATGGATTGGTCGTGGTGGCCCTGTTCCATGGCCAGCTCGATCACAAGATCTGACACCCATGGACTTTTTCTTCTGGGGTCACGTGACTCCTGCCGAAACTAATACGAACCTGGTTGCTAGGATTGTAGCAGCCGCTGACGATATGCGCAAATCTCCTGGGATGCTGGAGCGTGTACGACTGTCCATGAGGCTTCGCTGTGAAGTTTGTCGTGATCATGGTTGTCGACATTTAAACAAATGTAACGGTGTAATTTGGATTTTTTTCATGTCATTTTTATGTTTTCTTATCATCCTTAAAAATAAATAATTGCAATTGTCAGGAAGTGATGAGTAGTTTGGTGGCGGACCGTAATGCAAACACGCTCTACAGCAGTAAAATGTTTGTTTGGAAACAATCATATTCCGAGTAAGCAGATACAAAGATAGTTGAGTTATTACAAAATGAAAACAAGGAAATTGCTTGGCAATGAGCCACCGGAGACCAGGGTTCCTTGTATTAAAACACTCAAAAAAGATCCCCGAACAACATGTGAAAGTTTGTCGGTAGAATTCGGACTCATCCTGTGTAATTACATTCTCCAAATCTAATAGAGAACTTTAACGGCAACAGTTAAAGTAGCAGTTCGGTTCTTCTTAGATTTTATAGAGTGCAGCATCAGCAGCTGAATAAATATGTCAATTAGAAGATTGAGGATGTTATCAGTATGAGAACCTTTAGCTATAGAAAAAAACCTCATGAATTGTTAGGAAGGCTTGAGGTGCTAAAACAGTACTATGTAGCAATGTACCTATACATTACATACTACATAGAATGTATAAACGTTTAAGGGTAGATACATATGAACTTACCGAAGCTCAGGCCCAGATTTGAGTTGATATTTGTAAGCAAATTTTTAAAATTTCCCTACACTATCGGCTCTACGTGAAAAAGCGTTGTGACCTGTAATGAACTGCATTTCTGAGAAGAGAGAGCAAAGAGTATCCCACAAGAAAGAACCTCAGTCAGTTTTTCGTCAAAGTCGTTTTGTGCAAAAGCAAATCCTTTGCGTTTGGAGTTTCAAAAGCGTTGTCCATTTCTAGCTGGTTTCACGATTGTGTAGTTGAAGCTGAGGTAAAGTACATAGGGTGTACACATTTTTAAGACTACACTAATCGACTTTAATAAATATAAAACGTGCTATATTGCAACAAGAAAATGCTTCTACCTATCGAAGAAGATTTATTCAACAAAAACTGCAGGAATTATAAAGAATAGATTTGCTGCTTCACCCATTCATAAGTTGTTCTGGTCCACGGCAACATTTCTTGGAAGGCAGTTAGATAATTTTAAAATGTCATAATCACATGTTCAGATTTTTTTTGTTGTCTCTAAATCCAAGAATTGATATCGCTAGCAAATTTGAATCCTGGTAGCGAGGTGGATCGAAAATGGCCTATCTTTGGAAGAATACTAAGATTTGTATGTTGCTCTGATATGTTAAGGTGGCAGTTATAGAAAATACTTTCTAGCCAACCTTATACAGAGCTTTATGAAAATAAATAAGATGCCATGAATGAATAGGGTACACATCAACCTCTAAAGAGTATCCAAATGGATGGAATGAACTAAGAGGTCAGCAGTAAAAGCAAGCTAAAAATACTTTTCTATAATTGGACTAAGACTCTTCTAAATTATATGTATTTTATATATATTCTAAAATTATTTAGATATAGAACATAGATGAGCAATTCTGAAGCCACATCAATCACTTACTCTTTGGGCATTTGTTCTAACGGACAAGTATAAAACAACACATTTCTGAGTATGAATATGGTTTACATGATGAAGAATAAGTACAAGGACTTATTGCATTCATGAAAGAAGACACAGAAGCAAGTAACCAGGCCCTCATTTTGTCAGAAGTAAAATGTGGACCGAAGATATACCTAAAGAGACAAAAGTAAATTACAAGTAATAAATCTGAAATGCACATTTTAAACCTCTTTAAGACACTAGTCCTCGGATTTAGATGATTAAACCTTATCTAAGTAGTGCCAGTTCATTCTGCAGAAGATTTAAGAACACGATGGTTAATGACTGGTTGCCATTGTGGTCCATGCAGCAGTAGACTTGCTTATATGCTAGCAGATTTGATTTCTATCTCCATTTAAGAGAGTTTGTCTACATTTCTCTCCTCATACAGAAAATAGAACCAAATATTTTCATATGTGAATGAAGTTGGTTTCATTTACGTCATCATTTTTAATTTATTTATTTAATTAGTGTTCCAAAGAGCTTCAACAATGGGCACCTGCTATTAATGTTTCTTGATCTTTTATAAAACGCACTCCAATTTCTAACCCTGTTTCATTATTTGATCGAGGCTATTACATTTTCTCTGAAAGTACAGTTTGAATAGTAGGAGTTTTATGCTCCGTAAACATGTAAACGAGCGATAATGAATTACGTCTTCCAAAAAAGTAAAATAATGGCAGGTGTCAACTGATTACAATTAGCACATCTTTTAAAGTTTATTCGCGATTAAGAATTGTACTCTCAGCACATGCTATCAACTATGGGGCCATTGAGTGCAAAATCTGCTGCAAATGAATCCCAAAATAAGATAAATGTCAGATAGCTGCAGCGGATATGATGATATACTTGAGTACAAGTATTCCTTTTTCTTAATAAGAAGTGGAGGTATAAAATTCCTCCATTGTCACGAAATAGCAGAAAATATAATTTTCCTCTGTGCAAGACAAACGTTTTCTGCTTTATTCTACTTCTAGTGTCAAGTGATGATGCTTTGTAAAAAGACTTGTATATTTTTACAACATGATGCTTATAACTTAAGCTTCCCTTTTTCACTGAGCCATTCAGATGTCACAACCGACCCTTTCTGTTAATGTAATCAAATGCGCAAAGGAGTATGAAGTAATCAACTAGACATAGTACTAACATCACCCATAACTCACCGGCCTGGAGAAGGGGAAGGGTTAAGGTGCAATATGGAGATGACCAGGACGGATGAATGATTTTGTAGGCCAAAGCAACCAAGCTACCATGGAGAAGGTTAGAGGGAGCCATATGTTGCAACTGATTACATGTAAGGGGGGGAAAAAAAAAAAGAAGAAAAAAATGAATAGAAACACGAGAACATTTTCTGAAGTGTCATTTGCATTGATTTGTTGCAACAGACTTTACAACACAATTCTTAATTCAAGATGTTTATATCTGATACTCCAGCAATGCTGGGACCAGATATATCTTATTCTGGGAGAAAACAGATGACTTAAGAGAGGTCTTTTGATATTCCTTTCGGAATACCTGTTTTTTAAGTTTGATTTTCATGACCTTTATTGCAGATTTTCTCTGTTCAAGAAGAGACAGGGAAAATGTTTAATACAACAAATAAAAGAACGAGTAAAATATTTTGTAGCAAAACAGCACGAAAACAAATTAATCATAGTACTTTAAATATTTTCTTAATTTAACAAAACCTCCTTTTCAATTTCTGATTTAGAACAGAAAAGACACAAAATTAATATTCGATGATCAGTGCCATTCTAAAGGTAGCGTTTAATATTGTAAATGAATTCCTAAAAATTAGTAATAAAATGAAAGATATGCATTAAGATGGCTACTTAACTAATGATAGTTAACAAATAGCAAGTACCAGTTTCAGTATTTTCAAAGATTTGCCACGACTGCTGAAGTAAGTAGTTTTAATGGGAATATAGTTGAGCAAGAAACCCAATATGTATGCTGTGGATGGTTCTTGTATGATTGATTTTAAATATAAAGTGTGACAGACGTATTCAAGTTTTAAATATGATATATAAGTGTTAATTCCTACAGAATGTAACTATCATAAAATATATAACAATTTAATGCAATATCCAACTTCAGCATAAACAAATTATATATTAATAAAACATCATAATACCCTTAAATAATATATATTTAAATTCAAAATGAATGAACATAATTAAATTTTACGTGGATTACAACTGATATAGACAGCCTCCTTGGTCTAGTGATTAACGTTGCTAACTCGTGGTCGGGAAGTCCTGGGTTTGATCCTCGTTACCCACTTAGAAATTTTCTAAGTCTTGTGAGGAAAATTGGGGAGCTACACCTAATGGAGATGTAGGTCGTTAAATCATGATAGCGATCTGTGGACTTCGATATGTTCATCACATGTTCCTCTGCAATATTGTGGCACTTAGGTATAAGTAAGTGGATGTGTTGGCAATGCTGTATTATATTGTTAGCACACACATTGCAACATGCTCTGGAAGGCATCATTTACATTCGTTCGTTTCAAGGGGCTGTGGCGCATGCGTAGAGAGAGATGATACTATCTATTCGAAATTAAGTGACGCTTCCTTCTTCTCTTTCGAGACTTATTAAAGAATGCCACACACCCAAAGGACCATCTAAGTAAAGGATGTCAATTGCCAATCAATAACTGTAAATAAGGTATTAAATAAATCAAAATTATTATGAAATTGCTTACATATCTTGCTTGTAATACTATTTATGTCTTAATTGTTCTCTTTTTTAGATCTTTGAGATAGAGATGCGTTATATTGATAGGGATCAAGAACTAAGTTTGCCCCTGCGTCCCGTAAATGAAGTAATGTATTAAGAAATTAGCGAGTACCCCTTTAAATTAATTAGATTCGCGACAATATTACACTCGCAAGACGGAGATAGAGAACACAGCAGTCGTGCGGTAAACTCATGCCCTCCAAGGTCTGTTGTGCTCAAGTATATCACAGCTGATTTAAGCAACTCAAAATAAGCATGATCTTAATAACAAATATTTAATATATAACATTTTCATACAACTCTTTTCATATATCTAAACAACGGTGGAAGAATTCGTTAAGAAAAAAGATTCGATGTGGAGAAGAGTTTTTTTTTTGATTGATTTATTTATGGACGCTCTTTAACATCTCAGGTCATCAGCGTCCCATTCAACCCACGGCGTGAAACGGCCGACAAATTTTGCTCAGAGGTCTCTCTTTCAGGCATGAGGTTCTTTTTCGTGCCGTAAATGTATGACACGGGACCCACGGCTTTACTTCCCTTCCGAAGGAAGCCATACTTAGGATTTTTACGCCCGAAAAAATCCATCGGTCCTGGCCAGGTTCGAACCCGCGTTCTTGGGTATAGGAGGCAAGTATGGTAACCACTACACCACCAGGACCGACATAACAAGAGTAAACCAGGCTAAAAGCATAAACAATTTAGTGCAAGACAGTGAAAAAGAAAATTATACATATATTACTCAGGTCACTTTATTGCTGTAAATGGGTCTGAGCCTAGTAACAATGATACATGAAATTAGACTTATATACATTATATTTGCAAGTGATCAATTCAATAAGGCGTTAAACAACATTTCAAGCAAATACAAGCAAAACCTAATTTTGAATAAAACGATGATTTTTCCGGGCTTCTTGGCCGTGGTCTAGAGGTAACACTAGTACCTGACGTTTCGCCCGCCACTCCGTCGGGCATCCTCAGAGGTAGACTCATGACTGACAAAACTCAAGAGTTTTGTCTTTGTCAGTCATGAGTCTACCTCTGAGGATGCCCGACGGAGTGGCGGGCGAAACGTCAGGTACTAGTGTTACCTCTAGACCACGGCCAAGAAGCCCGGAAAAATCATCGTTTTATTGGATTGACGCCGGCCGTGAAAGCCTAAGTTTGTACTAATTTTGAATATTAATTACATATTTAGGATATAAACAAACCTTATTACAGATGCAATTTAAAGTTGCTTTTAAATTTTGCCAAAAGTACAATCTCAAAGACAACTGCAGGCAAACCATTCCATTCATTTATAGTTTTATTTATGAAGGAGAATTTCCAAACACCCGTTTCGTGTTGCCTGCATTTGATTGTAAAACTATAACCGTTCCTACGCTATTTGTAATATCCTCCACGCAATTTGTCTATATACGCTTTGTACAATGACGTTCTCGCTTTTTCTTACGTTTCTATGCTAGTGATCCCCAACCTAACTCTTTTACGCTTTCATCCTTTTGTTCTTTTTTATCGTTTACAAATTTTCCTTTTCTATGCTGGATTTTTTTCTAGGATATTGAGTCAGGTTCCACAGTTACTAAATGTGAGCAAGCCTTGATGAAGGAAATCGTCACAGAATGATAGAACACGTATTCCCTCTCTGTCAGACAATAGTCGAGCAAGGACAATTAGGAGTACGAAAGTAGTTATCTGTACGAAAGACGAGTGCCCACTCATATGTGCCGAGAAGAAGAGCGATAAGGAAAAAAAAAAAAGAATGGAATACCATGGTGCTACCTAGTCGTAGGAAAAGGTAAGAAGATCTCAAAGATTTGAAAGGAAAGTAAGGCTCCTAACACAGCAAGAGAGCACCCACGTTTAGTTGAGCGGCAAACATCTACCGTGAGGTTACTTGAGTTACAAGAGCCTGAGTGCAGCTGCTTATAGGGGAAGTACAGCCGCCCCAACCGGAAAAGGGGGGATAGAGCCGCCATTCGTAAAGTTAGCATTTTTATTATATTTAGTAAGATAAAATGATATTGCATTTAAAACTGATAATAAGTAACTCTAAAATGTGTTATAAGAAATGTTGAAATAGACGACCTTCAGCTGCAATATATTGCCGGCATGCGCGTAGGAAATTCCTGGATTTCATTTAAGTTTTCTTCCGCGGTTCGAAAAACGTTTCTTGTGATTGAGGAATTCTGACTATCACAAATTTTTCAACGAGTTGGGGAACAGTTTCTCTGCCTGGAACATCATTACCAGTACATTTTCTTGCAAATTGCCTTATTTTCTTACAATTTCTGTGCAAGAACCGTTTTTCACACATATATCGTACATGAAAACTCGTTCCCCAAGACTATATCGAATGTAGTGGCGTAACTAACGAAGAACAGTATACCATAACACACAATGAAAATACCGAGTAATATACGAGTGCATTCCCACTCGCTGACAAAAGACTACATCAAACTATCTACAAGCTGCTACCTTCACATGCACTATACTGCCTTTATGAATGTCTTCTCACAGTATGCAGCCACTCTTTGTCGGCCCATAACTCATGTACTATGTCCTCCATTTAAAAGAAAAGAAAAGAAAAAGCTTTCTGCTTCAAACCTGCAGTATCGGGTCTCTAACCTTTGACACAATTGTTTAGGCAATTTTTGTAAGTGCATTCTCAATATATAAGATTTCTTAATGTTCAATGATTAATTAATTGTGGGTTCTAAGTAATTACACAGAATGAATTTTACTTTAAAGTTACATTTGTCCCAGATTCTCTTTCATGTGCTTGTTGTATATTCCCAATTACAATAAAAATGTTAGCTACATATTATTCCTTTTAATATAAACTTATTAAACATTGCTAAACGACTGATATATGCTGGAATTTACTTCAAAATAGAGTTTATATCAAGAGAATAGGCACTCCCTCTCGCTGTCTGCCAATACAGAAAAAGATACCCTTATACATTAGTTTGTAGAAGGAACTTGCGAATGATTCTTTGTGTTAATCACAGTCAAGGAAAACCGGAGAGCAATTCAAGGAACGTTTCAAAACGTTTGCGTCTTGCAAATTGGGCTACAAGCAAAGAGATGCAGCTGAGGCAATAAGCAGTAGTTGATTTGAAAGTGAAAGTGAGTCACAAAGTGTGATTTGACTGGACGTCTGTCAACATCCCCAGGTGTGCTAATTGTATTATGTCGCGTGGAGTTGAAGTGACTGCTTCGTCCATGTGCATGAAAGCCTACTTACTTTAGCAGATGGAGTTAGGAAGTGATAAGATCTCTTATTCATCCGTCCTAAATGACACGAAAACACACTAACAGTAGTTATTTTTCTACACTATCTAATTTTTTTCATAGTGGTAGTAATGTATTTATTTACAAAATATATTTGTTACATATTTAACTCATTCATATCACACGGGTTCTGGGACCGTACATGCTTTCCCACTACACTAGGAAATATCTGCAATCGCTCAAACCAATATTTAATTTATAATAAACAACGTATACAGGGTGTATGAAAATTAATAGCTCAAATTGAAACGGTTGAAACTATGCAATAATAAAAGAAAAAAAAAACACTTTTAGTAAACATTGATCCACAAACAAGCCGTGAGCAAGATTTATTGTTGCAAATGTGTGGTTATGAGAACACTGACTTCCTTCGTTGCACACATTATATGTATCACTCGTTGCGCACTTAGAAGCGGTCCGCGATGTGCTCTTGTTTACAAATCTGAACATTACTAACAGGTGGTGTTGTTACCATACACGACAGACAATGAGTACAGTACACAGTGGTAGCAGTCAGATCATTTGTCTGAACACTGTCAGGTGTGCTGAACTGTATGTGAATCAAAATGGAACCGTACAGCAACGCAGAGTATGCGGACATGCATTTCATCTATGATTGGGTAACGGCAAAGCACGAGACGCTAGCATTTGTACTGTCAAGAATGCTCTAATCGAAGACACTCCGAAAGTCGCACATTTACAAGGATCCATCAGCGCCTCAGAAAACAGGGTAGTTTCGTACGTGGCACGGAGCAGGAAGGCATGCACGCATTACGCCTGAAGGTGAGAATATGGTGTTGGAAGCAGTACAAGTCTCTCCAGGAACGTCAACGAGAAGAACTGCCACACAAGTGATTATACTAAGCCACAGTAAGACATGAAGAATTTTACATTGCAATTCACTGTACCCTTACCACCTCCAAAGAGTTCAATGTCTCAGTGATCCGGACTTTGGTCCTATAGTGAATTTTTGTCAGTGGATGCAGCAACAGTCTGTAGTCAACCGTCGTTTTACAGGTAATATTTTATTTACCGACGAAGCGGGGTTCTCGTGCGATGGTATTTTTAATTACCATAATGCACATTTTTGGTGCGAAGTAAACCCACATGCTGTTCATGAGTCACCCATCAGCAGCGTTTCTTTTTGAATGTGTATTTAGGAAAATCAATGAACGGAGGTACCTTCGGTCTCTGCGGCGGAATCTTCCAGGATTCTTGAGGATATTCTCCTTGAGCAATGTCGAAGTATGTGTTATATGCATGATGGAACACCGTTACATTTTGCTGCTATTGTAGGAAGACATGGTCCAAGATGAATAGGTCGAGGAGGGCCTGTACCTTGGCCTCCAAGATCATCTGATATCAATCCTTTGGGTGTTTCTCTCTGAGGTCAGCTCAAAATTGTGGTGTACAGCACTCCCGTTGATATGCTTAAAGTACTGGAGCAGAGAAATGTATACGCTTATCAAGAGTTCCGAGGTGATCCGGGGTTGTTTGAAAGAATTCGAAATTCACTACAGAGAAGAATGCAGTATTGGCATTCAGATGCAAGGACGATATTTTGAACACCTCCTTTAACAGATAAGAGTATACATTACATAACATGTAACATACTAAAATAGAATTATATTCCTTATTTAGTTAAGCTATGAGTGAATTTTGAACCAACCTAGAATGGAATTTCAGCAAAAATCTACTTTTTATTCATTTGTAATAACTAGGACGACGTTTCTTAATGAAATCAGTGACAGCTTGTAACCACACATTTGTAATATCTCATACATGGCTCATTTGCGGACCCATGTTTACTGGAACTTTTTTTTTTTTGCTTCTATTATCAATATTTTCAACCGTTTCAGTTTGAGCCATTACTTTTGGTACATCTCGTATAAGGAAGTAAATAAAAAAAATATATAATGGAATATTTTGGAAATATATAGATATAAAAAAGAAAGAAAAAATCCAAAAGTAAATACCCTACACTCTCACACACACACATACACACACACACACACACATATATATATATGTATAAATAATTCCAATAAAATATTGTGACTCATGTTTCCCTACCTCCCTTCCAGCTCTTCCGATCTGAGCTACCTCACTTTGCTTAAAAATAAAAGTTGTCTATTCCCTCCTCCTCCTTCCTATCTGCTAGCAAAGTCCAGCACTGCCGCTGCCCGGTAGATATCTCTTTCTCCATTCTTCCGTCCCCTTGCAGTTAGTCAGAATATGTTCCCAAGATTCTTTAGTGAGTTTAATACATGCATACGCTGCTCACAAGCGAATTTTGGAACATTCCTGTGGACTTCATACACATTTTGAGAGCTTGTGTAGAAAAGTATACAGTACAGTCCATAGCCTTTCAGTGAGTAGTCTCCAACACGAAGCTGATAATCACGAGACGAGTTGAATGTGCATGGGGCTTGCACTTCAGCGGTTGAAGATTTTAAATACGCAGCACAGCACATTAGTCAAGCTATGTAACTTCAGAAATTAAAGCCATTTTATGTTCTTTTACATACCAAAAGCATGCACACAAGGTCTCAAAGGAAATTTCGACATATATGCTTGGTTAGGGCAAAATTATGCTTTTTATAGAATTTCAATAATTTCCCTGTGCAGCTGTTGCCTCTAGATTTACAGAAATTGAATTAGCACACACACACACACACACACACACACACACACACACACACACACACACATACAACCTTAATTTCTACCAAAATTAACAACTTATATAAATTTAAAATTTCTAAATAATATTAAAATAAAAATAGTACTCCTCGAAAAGATGATCGTTAAAATTCATTTTGAAGCATACTTAGAATAATTACTTTGCTTGTAGTTTATTTGTTTGAATATGTTATTATTTTTGGGAGTATTACAAAGTAATTCGTGCAGTTAGTTTTTATGGTTTTGCAATAGTAAAATTTATTGCTACTTTCAGTTCGTCAAAAATATGGACCGCATATTTATGACGTGATATTTTTCTTTCCATTTCACACTGAAAATAAGCACGATTTCACCTCATATGATTAAAATTATGTTGCTTTCATTGGTCATCAAATGTAAAATTTTGGCTGTTTTAGAAATTTTCGTCATCTTTCATAATTTAGTCACTCGTATATCATATGTTCATTAGTTTGCTTAACGTCTTATAGACAGATTTTTTACACAACTAAATTATTGCTTTTAATATTTCAGAGATTTCTTTTCTAAACAATTTGCCTAAAATGTATTTTTTGTGAATTAGGAGAGCAAGTTGTTGCATAAAAAGAGATACTTGTGGCAACGTTCAATGAAGATGATCCTGTTGGTGCTGGTGGTATAGTGGTAATCATGCTTGCCTCCTAAACTTAAGATCGCGGGTTCGATCCCGGCCGGGACCAATGGAATATTTTTTCAGGCGTAAAAATTCTAAGAATGGGTTCCTTCGGAAGGGAAGTAAAGCCGTGGGTCCCGTGTCGTACATTTACAGCACGAAAAAGAACCTCAAGCCTGAAAGAAAAGGCCTCTGAGCAAAATTAGTCGGCCGTTTCACGCCCTGAATTGAATGGGACGCTGATGACCTGCGATGTTAAAGAGCGTCCGTAAATAAACCGAAACAAAAGAAAAAAAGACGATCCTGCATTATACAGCAATGATTTGCTTACATCAAACATGCCCCAACTACATTCTGCGATGTGAGCAGTTTTTCCCGATACAATTCAATTTATATTTTAATTGATTAAATACATTCAAAATGTAATAAAGGGAGAGTAATATCCCTAATGTATTACATTTTTAAAAAAAAACAATTTTAAGAACGGTAGATTTTGAAAAGGTGTCAGAAAATTTTATTTTTAGGTTATATTACACTTGTTGGCAGTAATTTCTCTCTTTAAAAGCAATAACACCTTATTATAGATTTCATAATGCTGATATAAATATGCCAACAAAAGTTCTCTGTCACGTACCGTTTTTGTATGGAAGGCGCCGTTAAGCCACAGTCATATGTCGAGTGAATGTTTCCAAGACATCCACTGCTCGCTTGATATCTAAACCGTTGTACCTCATAACCTATTAAAATCATTTGTTGATCAACAGTTAATGAATTTACAGTTATTTTTTCAGCTGTTCTTTTCTTTCTTTCTTTCTTTCTTTCTTTCTTTCTTTCTTTCTTTCTTTCTTTATTTTTTCTTTTATTTTTTTTTCTTTCTTTCATTTTTACTACTAAGCGCAAGTAACTTAGATCTATGTTGCACTCGCAGAACTAATTAAAAGAAATATAGCAACAAAACTTAGCACTATGTTGTTAGTGAAGTAAGACAAAATTAAATTATTATTTACTAAAATCATGATAAAACTGCCGAAAAAGTCACAATGACCACATTCTGTTCTCATCAAGATTCAAACAGAAGGAACCGAAAGGACAAATTTTTTTATGAAGTTGAAAGTTAATTTATTTCGTTATAACATGAAAATTGCACAGGCTATCTATATATAACAGTAGGTAGCATAGGGCTACTGTTTAAGAATACTGTATTTGTTATTGTTATAAGTTACATTAATTATTATTGGTTCCATAAATTGTTCATCAACATTTCACATTGTTGGCTAGATGTGCGTAAATAACTGCGGCCTGTTCTCACAAGTACTTGAGAACATAACCAAACAGGCTTCCTTCATTGCGCGAGGACATAGTGTGTGCTTAGTGAAACCAAAATAAAAGAAGGTATCTTCGTGGATCCTCAGGTGGAACTATTTCAAGACCCTGAATTAAAATATTGAATGCTGCTGAGAATAGGTCTTGGGATATAAGGTAACTTCTTTGGAAACAGAAATGCGAAAATTGTAGACTTCATTTACTACCCTACGATGAAATATGTCGCTAGAACTCCATTTCTTACACTCTCACTTTGACTTTTTCCCCCGATAATGAGGGTGTAGTTTCAGATGAACATGAGGAAAAACATTATCAATATGAAATGGAGAAGAAATGTAGCTGCAAATGGAATGAAAATATGTTAGCAAACAACTGCTAAATTCCTATATGAGAAACACTAAAATATGATATGTGCAATTGCAGTTTGACTACCATATTTCTTTCCCAGTTTATCATTTCATATCATATATCACCATTGTTCACTGCCTGTGATGCCTCAGTAGTGAAAACGGGCGTTAAACACTATTAAAAACCTGGAAAGGTTTATTAAACTTCGTAACTGGCAATCCACTTAGTATATTATATCACCTTTTGTCGATTATTTCGCAATGTATCTTTTTATATATAGGATTATATATAGCTGATATAGTAAATTAGAGAAAAGCAAATAAGATAAGTAGATTATTGAAAGAAATTTAGCACCAAGGTAATCACTGAACTAAGATAAAAGCAAGTTTAGCTAAAATAAAATAGATACATATGGTAAATGGTGTGTTGCAAGATTTTAATGTATTTATGTTACCACTAGAAATAAGGTTGCTACACCAGTTAATTGTGTATAGTAAAACATATACAGTGTGTTCAAAAATTATGTAACCATATAATGAAATAATTTGTTTTACAGTAAATGCTGGAAGCGATTTCCGTTCTGTTCTTCTTACCAGTGGACGCGTTTAATAATGTTGAACACCTTTCCAATGTTTGCTGTGAAATGAAACAACACAGTTCTGATCATTTACTTGCAATTACGGAATGCTCTGCGAATGAGAAAGTAAACCATATTTTACATGTTAAATCTGAAGATCGCGATGATCATAACCCCTTTGAGATCAGTCGTTCTGGAAAATATTTCCAAGTAACATAGTGTTCAAATTTGTGTAGCCTGTGGTATTGTTCTGTTGAAAACGCGTGTTCTCTAAAATGATAAAGATGTTGACAATTTCTTCGACCATTGACATACCGTTTATGTTCATTGTTTTTTCGAAGAATGTAATGAAGAAGTAACTACAATACACGGCACACCAAACACCAATTTTTTTTTGTTGCAAAGGCATCTCCTGCAGCTCATGTGGGTTTTCAGTGACCCATATTCGAGAATTTTGACATTTATGTATCTATCAAATGGAGTCATGTCTCATCAGTCCAATATCAATTATCAAGTTCCTCTCATCTGGCGTTACATATTCAATGAACAGTAGGCTTGTCGAGTTTCCAGGTCTCTGTGCTGCAGTTGCTTAGCGGCACGGATTTTATAGAGATACAATTTCAATGGAGAGCCCGAATTATTATGCAAGGCGGTACACTTACTTCTTGGGACTGAACAGTACATGCAGCTTGCACATCGGTCAGTTTTTCCTTTGTTGACACCTTCGTTCGACCGCTTCTCGAGGGTTTGTTACATTCGCTGTCTCCTGAAACTTGTCGTACTTTGAAGAAGGATTTGTTTGGAGCACCTATTCCGTACTTGTCTGTGTAGCTCTCCTGCTTTCGAGCTTAACTGCTGGGGTGGATGTACTTCGTGACAATGAATATGCGCTGTTGTAACGTGTACGACATGACTGCTCATTTCTTCAGTACCAGGGAAGAGCAAAACTTTAATGCGATTCCACATAAGGCTATCACTTCCAGCACTTACAATAAAATAAATAGTTTCCCCAGAAGGTTGCGAGACTTATGAACACCCTGTATAATTTATATTATAGTTATCGCCATTTTCGAATTGAGCTGGCGCCAGATCATACAGTATCTATTGATGTCCATCTTACTCATGTGGTTCGGTAATGTATTATGCTGAAATTAAACTATTTCATCATCAATAAACTGACAACTTGATTAAATTAATTTAAAGAGCACCTAAAGTTATAAATTGACATACATTTTTAAGCCTTTACTGTTAATATTTGTGAATAGCCGTAAGTTAGTAAGATATTACTAGAAAACAATGGAGTTATTAAATGGTAAATAGAAGTATTAGATTTAGACAATGAAATTGAAAACAAATCTTTAGTTGCCAAAAGATGGGACAAACATTTACTAAATTTACATAATGTTACATCACTTAATGTTGTGATTTTTTTTTTTTTGTGATTTTTGGTTTGGTTTATTTACGGACGCTTATTAACATCTCAGATCATCAGAGTCCCATTCAATTCAGGGCGTGAAACAGCCGACAAATTTTGCTCAAAGGCCTCTTCTTTCAGGCTTGAGGTTCTTTATCGTCCGTAAATGTACGACATGGGACCTACGGCTTACTTCCCTTCCGAAGGAAGCCATACTTAGGATTTTTACGTCCGAAAAAACCAATCGGTCCTGGTCGGGATCGAACCCCCAATCTTGGGTTTAGGAGGCAAGTATGGTTACCACTACACTTAATGTTGCGATAACATTGTGCGTATATGATAGGTTTTTACGTTAAATAATGGTTCGGAAGCCTACCGAAGAATATTTAAGAAGAATGTAGGCTTTCAATCAATATCTCTTGTCACCCGCCTTTGCGGTATGTGTTTGTCGCTGGAGGGGTCCCAACTTTCACTCGTTTGCCGATCCTCGTGCGATTTTGGACCCCGTTTAAAAGCCGAGTAGAAAATGACGCTGCAATTAAATCATGCGGAGGTACAACAACAGAAGAAAATATGACGAGTCAACTTTCATCTACCGTAGAGCACCGGTGTGGTAACGTATGTCATGCATGCAGAACTGGTAACGAAGATTATGGGCAATAATTTCAGCCGCTCCTGCGGCTTTCTCGGGTCGCCTTACTGACTTCTTTGGAAACGTTGAAGATTCGCTTCCTCTGATAGCCTGGCCTGATTACTAAATCACGGAAATGAATTGCTCGTTTGAAGACTGGTGGTGTATTCTATGCTTGAGAAACGAGTTTAAACTAATGACTTCTTGAAACCCGTTCTTTTTCAAACGATTATCGAAGAAAGTTCAGTCCAAATCTCCTTTATTTTGGTTTAGAAACTTCTTTTCACCAGCTAGTTTCCTATCGTAATTTATCTATTTGTTTAGAACATATATTATTTTTAGAAAAGCAAAAATGATAGTTTTGGAAACGAATTTCTTTGAGGCAACGGATAAGAGCATTTTTTTTTTATTCTGTCATCAAATGAAACGGGTTATTTTTGAAGTATAATATCTACTGACGAAAAAGTAATGATTCATAACGAAGTTATGAAGCTTTATCGTTTCATAACGATAAAGCTCCAGTACACATATCTGCGATTGGCACCTTTAAATTATTGGACTTGTATTTCTTTCTCATCCCCTTATTCTCCGGATTTGGCTTCCTATGACTATTTCCTGTTCCCCAACGCGAAAAAATGTCTAGCAGGAAAGAAACTGGCATCAAAATAAAGAGGTTGTCTCCGAAATAAATGCGTATTTTGAAGAACTGAAAAAATTGCATTTTATTGTCACAGCTTATGAAAGAGCACTGGCTTATTCATAATTTTTTCCTACAGTTAGCAAATAAACTGATATTTTTATCGCTACTACTGCAGTCTTTTAATATTATTACCTCACGGTATTACGAGTCGTCCGAGGAAGCTGATTAGAGAACCTGCAGAACTGAGTCATGAATTCGTCCTATCTCACTATTCTTGGCAGACTGCGTCGCTTTCTTACATCAAGTTCTGCAAACATGCACCGTTGCGCATGTGCAAGATTCAGTTTCTTTTCACTTACAACCGGATAGCAACAACAGTGACTGCGTGACTTCAACATAGGTTTTTATCAGAGAACATTATTGCTACATTTTAATGCACGATTTCCATTTTTAAGCCCTCCATATGCCATATCACAGATGGGATAAAAAAATTAGAAAATCTCTGGAATAAGTATATACTGAGGGCGCCACTTCAAGCAAAGAAAAAAACTGTGTTAATATGACAGAAAATGATGAGCACTAATCATTTTAGACTTTTACAGTTACAACAGTTACAAAATTGCTCAAAATGCCCACCATCGGAGTCGATACACTTCTGAGTACGTTGAACTATTAATTGAGCAACGTTTGCGAAAATGTCCTCAGTGATTGCAGCACATGCCGTTTCAGTTTGTTCCCAAAGTGCTGCCAGTGGTTTTCTACGGTATAAAATACACCATTAAGAGTTCCCCATAAGTAGACGTCCAACGAAATTAGACGTGGAGACCGCGGTGGAAACTCAAGTGCACATTGCTTTATAGATTTCTCAAAGCGTTCCAAAACCATAGCCGAGGTACTTGTTGCTGTGCGAGATCTCCCAGATCTGCCCTTGTAAACATCTCATACGGTAACACGAGTCTCAAATTTGTCTCGAATGCGTGTAATTGTTACTCGCGTTGGCGGTTCTGTTCTGTACTTCTGAACTTCGACAACATTCTCGGTTTTCTAATACCCCTTCAAAATTGCTTTGCACTGTTCAAATGATAATCTTGGCTCCATTTTGTTGTAGCAACGCTAGCATAATATAATGGGAGTCACATCTGTTTACAGAGCATCATACGATAAACTTGGCTTCATTTGTTCATTGTTGATTTACCTGTCACGTAGCAATGCTATCATAATGTATATGAACATCTGTTTACAGAACACCATACTACACATTACTGTTGTTTTTCGGTCCAACTTTGAAATATATTAAATAGATAGCTTCTGTGAAAGTGTGTATACATCTTTTGGCACCCTTGGTTTATTTGAAAATAGATAATGTTGTGTATAAAAACATTTCTTCAATAAATTTACGTCTTATTTATTTTTGCACGGATTTATCAAACAGCCCCTGGCATTATGAAGCATGCGCAAAAGCGCTAGGATTATTTATAATTCTATATAAAAATCTTCTGTTTTATATATAAAGTATTAAGAGTGCTTACAGAAAATTGTACTGCCGAATATGACCTCATTCTTAAAATGTACGATCTTTTGTAAACTCTTGGTATCTACCAGCCGCCTCTGACCCTTGGTAATTCTTATGTTCCCATATTGTACATCCTCTTCTGGTTCTTCAACACTTGTATCAAAACTTTCACTACAACTCGTCAACACAATACTCCCGACTCTGTCGCCGCAATAGCTTGACCTCCTCGATGACCCCCATGCATTAACGGGCTCTTCACAGCGCTTCAACCGACATGTATATGGCGAAAACAGGACGAAATTCCACACAGTAGTTACGCTTTTAGGACTGGTGTATCTGATGATAGTATTACTAAAATGACAGCTATTTTTGTTGTAGCGACCTTTCGGAATACTGCTTCTGAAAGTAGAAACTTGTTGCAAACTATTAAATAGGTAAAGTAGGCTATGAATATGAAGATTTAGCCATTCCTTCAATTCTGGTATTGACCGCATAAATGATATGTAATACGATATGTATATAAAATCTACAGTTTTATCGTTGACACGTTAACTAAATTGAAAAATCACCCTATTTAAGCATTGCTCTCTTCATTTGCTGTCATTGAAACTCTCCTTTTTATCATGATATATAATAAATGTAACTATATACTTTCAGGTACTTGCAGTAAAAGTAACATTTGCACCAAAATAAAAGGCATAAATATACTCATGTTTAGCAATACCTCTGAAAAGTTGCACTTATTATGTGAAAGAGTTTGCAGTTAGATTAAGATAAAAGGAAAACTAGAAGAACTTGTAGTGATTTCTACATGTTTTTTTCACAGCTCAGATTTCATGAACCCAAAAGTATATTCTTGTGCGTATGTAAGAATATGCGAATTGACAATTAAAGGTCGCGGTACGTTGGTTTGAGGAACTCAATCAAAACTTATAAAAGATCTAATTATTATATATCAAATTAAAAAGCGTGTGATATCATGTTAAACACATTAAAGCCCATTTCCAATGATCCAGTAACACTCTTTCTGTTTGCTTTTCAGTGCCCAGCTATACACTTTTGTTGTAATTTATTTAAAAATGGGGTATGTTTAAAAACTGGTGTATTTAAACATTTTTCAGCTTCAATAGTACATGCTTTTTCCATCATGGTACACACAAGTTTGCATGTAAATATAGCTCTATATGATCCTTTGGATGGACCAAGTTTCCTTGTCAATACTGCCGATCAATGAGCTAAAAGAAATACATGGTTCTCATTCCGCTGATCAATTGGAAATTAATTTTTGCTGATTTTAAGTTGGTAAGCTACTGCGTAACGTCCTCACCACCTACCAAGAGAAATCATTTCGGGAAGTCGGAACTCATAGCAATAATTTTTTGTTATTATTAGTAATTATATTCGTAGCAAACATTAATTAATATTATACTTATTATAGCAGATGTTCTAAATGCTCTGCTCTCCGCTGTGAAACGTATTTTGAAAAAATGCTGAGACCCCCACTACTATACATCCTCCCAAATATTGTTAACTGCCTCCCGGATATTTTGTTTCATTGCCTTCACAACTTTTATTTAAATACAGCACTATTTTATATGGACGAAGATGCAGCAGCTGAGTGGCTTTATACGCACTGCCGACACACCAACTTGCTGGGCTAATCATGTAAACAACTTTCAAGAAGAATTTGACAAAGAATAGCCTATTTTATCAAGCTTCTCCTCTGTTAAAAAGAGGGGTTTGGTTTCTACTTCTAGTCAATGAAAACGCCTTGGGTCAGACTTTGTCCACCAGTTTGAAAACTTCTTCTTCCAATGGAGATGTTACTCCCCGAAATTTATCACGAAATTCTCTCCTATATTACTTGTACGATTTCTTTTGCATATAAGAATCATAAATGAATATTATTTGTTCTAGCGCATATCTCACTCTTAGCTTACTGTGCAATACACAAAATATACAGCAGAAAGTCTGACAGACACAACATACAAAACTGCAACTGATATAGTTGATGTGATAAGCAGGACTAAGCAAGCTCAATTGCTTGTTTCATCGGAACTTTTAACTCGCCTTACCAGAAATCGCTCGTCCATTGAAGGCCAACTGATTCAAAATTTCCATGATAGCAATTAAGTAACTCATGTTTGCCAATGTGAATAATTTCTATCCTGATCTAAAAAGAAAATTACTAACATAATTAAAACCTGTCAAAATTAGTCTTTGTGCGTAAGTGATTCATTATAGAATAACCACTAACCAAGTGTTGACGATAAAGACATCCCGAAAAGAAACAACAAAGATGATATAATTTAATCTTACTTGAGGGAAAGTTGTGGAAAGTAGGTTATAGAATAAATAAGAATCAGTTTTTCTATAAACATCAGTATGCCAGAAGGTATTTGAAGGAAGCGTGAAGTTAGAAATAAAACAAAGAATATCTCGTAGCATTGTCCATAATCAACTTAAAAACTATTTTTGAAGAAAACGGGACTAGAACTGCAAAAAATGAGATTTTTGAGGTCTCTATTAGAGTTTGAGGGGTGTGGATTTATTTGAAAAGTTATGATAAATAAATACAGTGGAAAAGATTCAAAATAATAAAAAGTGAAAGAAAAAAAAACAGCTATGAATGAAACTTGTAAGTTCGACCTTGTACTCCCTTCAGTATAATTTAACTACATAAAGAGATTTAGCACGACTTTTATGAGAGATGGAAAGATACATTTCAGCCAATGTACTGACTTTTATTTGAAGCAAGAATAAGTAAAAACCTATACCCTCTACTATACAACAAAGAGAGAAGGATCCTGGCTTAAAGTACAGACTGGCCTAACTCCTTCAGGACCACCAATTAATTACATACATGGGTATTCGTAAGGTATTAAACGGAGCGATATTCTGAAGTGCTTGCTTGAGGAGGATTAAAATGTTTATCCTATTAAAGAATTGAAATTAGAATAGGATGTAATCTCATTTATATAGTGCATTTTATAACAATGTAACAGTCTGTTTCTTGCACCTCTCTGGGAAAAATCCGCAGGCCCCAAGGTGTGCATGATCTTATTTTATATGACTGTTGTAAAAACAGCAGTTCGTACGAAGTAAACTACATTATAAACCTCAGTTGTGCGGAAGTTGTAAAACTTTTTTTTTTTTTTTTGCAACTCGTAAAGAGTATTATAACTTAGAACATAATACAGAGAGTCCCTAAAGTGTCTAGTATTGTAATCAATCACAGCTCTGAAGCATTTTTTGTTGGGGTAATAAAATGATCTACAAGTCTTGAAGTTGTGTTATCTTTGGTGCATTACAACGTGTCCAGTTAGTTGTCTTCAGGAAGTTAAGCGAAATTCCACTTCTATCCATATGTTCTGTAGCATATCTACCTCAATAGTTTGGGTAGTTTAAGTTATTCGTAACAAGATATGGAACAAAGGTTAGATATACGTAAGTCTTGATGTAACCCAACGAAAATATCCAGGGATGATATCAGAAAAACACGAGGAATAGCAAAGTGGTACTTAATGAATCTATCCATTTCCTAGAGAAATGTCTATCCAGAATATTTGGATCACCATTGGGTAGTCCAATATGTCCTTCATCTTGCAGAAAAAATTATGGATGTTTGTAACTCTTTTACTTGAAGTACAAGGCCACAAGCACGCCACATTAAATTATCATAAGTAATATCACAAGAGGGTCTGAGATTACCGATAAATTCACGAAAGAAGTGGGTGGAAAGCTCAGACCCTCGAGTGATACTTATAGGGACTATTTTACGAATAAAATAAGAATTTAAATATAATTCCTCCAAACTTGGCTTACAAAATTGTAATAAATATATATTTATATTTAATCTTTTCAACCAATCTTACGACAGAAGAATGCCGATTGCCAGTATTGCCAATAGAGAAAAGCAAAACATAGGTTTACACTATTTCATGAATAAAATAAGAACAAAAGTGATATATATGACATTCGCGCACAGAATATTAACACTTGTATAAAATGTTATAATTATAAATATCTATTCAGAAACGGCGAGACTGAAATACAATCGCCACCGTCCGATTTTCTAATATCAACTGAGGGGGGGGGGGAAGGTAACATGCAGTGTCTCTATTTTTCCTTGTATTCTGTGGTTTGGAATTTCTAATCATAAGAACAATTTGCACATTTGACGCTTCACCAAAACGCTTTGAAGAACCCTCCATTTTGCATTATGATTGTCGTTTGTCCCTGCTTTTGTTGCTTCCCATCGCCTCTAGCAAAGTGGTCAGTGATGCCTGTTCAGGAATTATATGATAGAGGTATATAGTTGGATACACTGACCACAAGACAAATAAATGCACGTCGCGAGATAAAGCGGATTTGACTTTTTTTTTTTTTTTTTTTTTTTTTTTTTTTTTTTTTGATAATTTCAGTCAGTAATCCGGCTGTGATTGATCGTTTCAAAATTTTGTTTCGTTTCATTGGTCGATTTTAAAATAACTTCACATGAGTGAAATTGTCTCTGTAATGCTATTCCCAGTAAATAAAAATAAATATATTCTGAATCAAACGAAACAAAATGTAAAACCATTTGGACTATCATGAATGTATTCACAGTGAAGTGAAGGTATTTAGAACTCAATATCTGAACATTATGGTGGTTAATATACACAGGTATGTAGAAAGCAACTTAATCAGAAAACATTTTTAAGGTATTCATAACTTCTACGGTCAAGTCCAACATAAAAAAAAAAAAAAAAAAAAAAACGAAATCAAATCGCAAAGGGCGGTAATTTAACAGCAAATCTTGAGTGATTTGTACTTCATACGCATTAAGAGGTAGCCACTTATATAGGACAACATGGATGATTGTTTCTTTAATGCAATTTCCATGAAACACAATACAACTTACACATTGACAGTTTGTTAAGGCACATCTGGTCGTCTACTCCGAGGCAATCCTTTTCAATTCCATACCGATCTCAGTATGCTGGATTTGCAGGGAGGACCTCTTCCATATTGACAATAATCATACTACAGCAAATATTGGGTCTTCTCTTGTAGTGCCACCATTTATAATTCGATTACATTTTACCACAAAATTCATGAAAAATTTAAAATATTTGCAAACAAGGAAAAAAAAAAAATCTGCACCGCTCTGCCCTTTTTCAGTGTTATGTTTGGTTATGACGGAACTTTAGAAGCACCATAAACTTTCACTCTGCAAGTGAGCCAAAAGATGGGGTTAAATTGTCCAAAACTTGACCTTCTAAATTTCTTACATTTTCTTTCATTTCAAGCTCTGAAGGCAATTCAATTAAAATTTAACGCAAAAACACAACATTTAATATGTTGCAGAAAATAAAGAAAAATTATGTACTGCTGTGTCATATTTCAGTGTAATGTTTGGCTATAATAGTATGGGATTTTACTTTAGACTGTATTTTCACTCTGCAAGTGAGCCAAAAGATAGGATAAACTTTCACAAAATTTTGATCTTCCAAATGTCTTAACATTTTCTTTCACTCTAAGCTTTGAAGGCTATGCTTTAGAACCAAATTAAGTTTATTATTGGTTAACTTTATTACAAAATATTTTGTATGACTTATGTAGTTTAATTATAAACTACTAGTTTAACATTTATTTGAGTGCACCAGATGTTATGTAGTGAAATTTATTTTAAAATACAGTATACCATACTTAATAACAAAGTTCTGTGCTATAGGAAAACTGGAAACCACGTGTGTTACGCAATCTATAAAAATTCGTGCTGTAGCTATGTATAAACTGAAAAATGCATCCGGAACAAACGTCGCGGCGAACATGAAATTAAGGGCTGATACAAGTGCGTTTCTGTGCAGTGTGATTGATTAATGCCTCGTAAAAAGTGACAAATAAATAAATGTACGAGTAAACAGGTCTTAATAAGCAGAAGAGACTAAGGAACTGATTCACACTTGAAAGATTTTATCACTAATGTAATGGAAGCAAGGAATATAAACTATCTTCATAAAATAAAGAATTAGCACAGAATGATTGCTAAGTTAGAAATGATTTATTCAGGGACCTCATATTAAGGACACATTTACTTAATATTCGTTCCATTAGGGGAAAACTCTAAAGGTTCAAAGTTATTGTCAAAACCAGTTCTACAAAATGCTTCCAAATATCGGACACTCTTCCAGTCTATCACTTGATGCTAGACGAAACATCATGTCATCGATATGAAACTGTTTTAAGCTCATATCCCTAGATTTCTGAATCATGTAGAGTGCATTTAAAGTCCATTCTTCTACTTTGTATGGAGCATTGGAGAACTGTTATGTGTTAGATATCGGGGGGATTTGATGGAGTTTTAAAAAGTCCTCCAGCACGTCAGCCTTTTGCTACCCCATTGGGAGGGGTGCCTTCATTGTTTACAAAAATGCATTCGTAGTACAAGTTGCAGCATTTTGGTTCCAATGTTGGCATCTTTTCCCAGATCTTCCCGCGTTATAGAGAGAACGAGTCTCTCTATTTTCCTAAGTTTTTACTTAGGAAAGTAAAAAATGTACCCTCGTTATAGAGAGAACGAGTCTCTCTATTTTCCTAAGTTTTTACTTAGGAAAGTAAAAAATGTAAAGTCTCTGAATTGCTTTATTTGGGATAGGTGCCTTAAGACAAGTTTTCCACCAATCCAATAGTTAAAACAACTATAATGGGGATATAACGGGGAGTAAACTTCTATGGACAATGGGAATTATGTGTGTATAAATATTGCAATAGCTGGATGAAGCAAGCTTTGGCTGGCAGACTTCTGAATTCAGCAAAAAGAAGAGAGAAAAGATCAGCTAGCACAAAGAAGAAAAAGAAAAACATAACTATGGAGCAAGAAACCACCGATAATATTAGAGAGCAAAATTATATTACTAAATGTATCATTTTTTTGTAATTTTCTGCGAAGTATTGTACTGAAACTATTTAACCTGATAATGCGAAAGGTTCTGTATTTCTTTTTCGTGTGGATTAAAACAATGTGAATTATTTTGAAATACATTATTGAGTAATACTATTTAAACAATTAATAACTATAACAGAAAATTTTGTCACAAGTTAAAATTAAAAAGAAATTGCATGAAAGATAATGAAAAATCTAATTAATTCAGTGTGTTAATATTCTACCCATCTAAAATAACCAAAATTTTAATATAGATTTTGAGAGAAGATATGTTAAATATGGTAGTGTGTTAAATTATTTATATTAACATGTGCACAAGTTAACAATAACAGATTAAAGGGACTATTTTTCTAATTTTTTACTAATTTTTGTGCAAGTGAATTATGATTTATGGAATTGGTTTAAAGAACATCTTGAATTTTGTAGTATATACTTTAATGCCTCCTTAATAAATAAATTGCTTGAGGTTTTTGCTAGGTAGAAGTATTCGGAACTATTGAACCTACTGTATACAAGGCCTTTATGCATAAGATTATTATTATTATTATTTATTATTATTGAGGTTATTATTATTATTATTATTATTATTATTATTATTATTATTGGCGTTGTTGTTGAAGAAATGCCACCCCTTACTTTCTGAGGTTTACACATTTATAGCTGGAATATATCTCTTAATGTGGGTACGAAACTGCAGGCACATTTCTGTGCAACTTTTTTAAAAATATATAAATTGTTATCTTCACTGATTAGAATTGCAGTGCACCATACACTTTTGGCTTTCTCACGGTATTTCTATATAGATAACATCTACACTGCAGAATCATTAACTTCAATATGATACGCAACATCGTCAACAATTTAACCCAAAAAACGGTAACTTAACATTAAGTTTAATAGCGTTTCTGATTTCCTGTTTGTCGGAGAAACTAAGTTTTTCTTTAGTATGTACATCTGAAGGAATCTTCCGCTAAGTTAGATTCTTTGTATTAAGACCACAATTACTTATAATTTCATAGGTTAGTCACGCCTGTTTTCTTAGGCTATGCCTCGGCGTGACTCCGTTCATTTTGCGCACTTTCAGAACATTACCTGAGCCGCACATAACGATGGGAACACATGCACTTCCTGCAATACTTTTATGTACTTTCTTCATGTTCAGTTGCTACTTCAGACAGTACAGTTTCCGACAAAGCTTCCCTATTTTCTGGATTATTAGAAACGCAAGGAGACACCTGTTGGTCGAAACTGCAACACAACTGTAGAATGAAATTTAAAACTTTTACATAAAACTCAAAGCTGTGGATCCTTAAATAATATATTATAATTTTTCGTTAATCAATTAAATATACCATGTGTTCCTGTCAACTATCTGCTAGTCGCCAACTAGGCAGAAACAGGCTTTATCGATTCGCTGGCAGATGACTGAATGGGATGCATGGTAGGTATAAGTTCATGCTCAAAATTTAAATCAGTCTTTTCAACAGGTGGATAAATAAATAGACATACTCAGAATTTTATATATTTTAATGCTTGAATTCCTGCAGTTTCTGTGGTTTCAAAACTTTATAAGTAATTTATATCAGTGTACTTATTTCATGAAAGGCTTATTAACAAGGATATATTGTCTTTTGAACGCTAACTTCTCAAATATTAACAAATATATTTACTAACAAACGTATTTGTAATCAAATACAAAATATGTGCTATTTATTATTAAACCATGATTAAGAAATTATACCTGTATGTGTTGTAGCTGTAATTTTAGATAGTTAAAATAATAACTTTTCAATAAAAGCTACCCTAAAGATATTAACCGTTATAAATATTTTACATATGGTTTCCGCACAAAGCACATGTTTTGATTAGGATTTCCTATATGATTCCGAGTTTAAGTTACCAGAAAAAATGAATATTTCAAGAACTGTCGCTCTCTTAATAATTCTTTATTTTCTACATCTGTGGCGAAAAAGCTTTTATACATAGATGGGAGTTGGATAATTACCCAGAGAGAAGGATATATAAAATAGTATTTACTTCCAAAACAGTAATGCAAAATTGGGTAATTATTTACAATATCTGATTTAACTATTCACGGAGAGTTTATGGAAATAATAGGCAGGAAACTTAAGTAGCCATTTTGGTCTATTTTTAAGTCATTGTGACACTTACACACAAAACAACTTTATTTCTTAAATGATCCACGAAAATACTAAAATATCCGTAAAAACTAATATCTCGCAAAGTTGCATCACTGCTTATAGAGCTTTATCCTTTTAGAAAATTTCCTGAAATATTTCGCTTAAAATGTGTAGAACCATTGCGTTAATAAAAATAGGTTGCAGAAAATGCTATAGTATTTCACGTTTAAAACATATCTGAAGACCACAGGCAAAGAGAAGGAAATCTTAAGAAATTGGTTTAGACATATTTTTAGACATTTTTCCATTTTATAATCAAACTTATATTCGTTAAACTTAAACGTAAATATCAATAGTGTCAAAACATCGAAGAAAAGAATGTTACACACAAACTGATACATATAAATTTTTATTATTATAATCTTTATAAGTTAAAATTAATTAATTAATTTAATGTGAGCAACTTGTTTATTTTTCATATCTTATTTTTCTTAACTAAAAATGTCAGTTATTTAATTACATTTGCAAGGAACATTGCAGCTTTATAACCATAGTATTTCTTGAGCCTCCAAATCTTATTTAGCAACATAAATGATAGATACAAACTCTTGAGGTACTGAAGTCTTCTTATTTATTCGTTCAGCCGTAATGGGAGACATTCTTACACCATTGTAGTGTTGTCAACTTTGGAACATCTGAGTACGTAGAGAAGTAAGCTTCATTTCTTTAATAGGACGGTTTTAAAATTGTGTTTTTCTTCTTTAGTGATCATCGGAAAAAACTCGTGCCAGTTGCTGAACATTAATTAACCATACTTTAGAACTTTAATTACTTGTAATTGTCCATTTAGCTAGCTTTAAAGGTTTTTATTTGGATCAACAACACTAAAATGCTCTTCATTCATTATGAACAGTTATTTCAACATAGTCAGTAAGGACATATTATCATTGTGGGGTGTCTGAATGCGCTGCTTACTGAGAAAGTGCAGCTGGCGCAACCGGAAAGAGTAGAAGATAAAAAGAGAGAGATGAGAGCCGCCGCACGTAAATTTGGTGTTTTAGTTTGGTATTTATATTTTTATTGAAAGCATAAAATGATAATGTATTTAAAATTGATAATATAAGCATTAGCCTGTTTATAAGAGGTGTTGAAAATTGTACTCCTCAGCGGTAATACATAACCGGCACCTGCGTAGGAAATTTCAGTATTTCATTTAACTTTTCTTCCGTAAGAACACGGAGGTTCGGAACACGATTCTTGTCATGGAGAATTCCTGTCTCTCGTAAGTTTTTAACAAGTTGTCAAAACAGTTTTTCTACCTGTACCATGATTGGCGATGCTTTCTTTCGCCTTACCACTTTTCTGTAAGAACCCGTTTTCACATATGTATCGTATATAAGAACGCGTTCATTTATGTTGTAGCATAACAAACGAAGAAAAATGAACACATGTTACATGAAAGAATCGAGTAATACACGAATGTACTGAATGAAGCCTCAAGCTACAAACTGCTACCTGCGCATGCATTTTACGGCCTTGAAGACTGGCTTCTCCCAGTATGCAGCCGTTGTACGCCATCTCGTAATTAAAATAATCTTACTGTAGCATGTTAGTTTACTCCAACCTAGAGTTGGAACAATTTTTTCTCTCTGTAATAATGAAAATAGAACGACATTCTTTGTACAGCCTAATTCTATAACCCAATATACTCGCACATGTATTTTAGTTGTATTTTATTTGCGTAAAATGAACTTTATGCCACTAAATGGCAAGAATCTGTCTCTCTCTTTAAAGTGACAGAATATTCTTTACCTGTAGTCTTCAACGTTATTTAAAAGAAACTTTTAAGGTTATTCCTCAAATTCTGTCACAGTTTTCCTTCCACCGTTTTGCATACTACTAACAGATAAGATATAGCCTAGGTATATTTCTAGCAAAGAACAAGATAGAGTACAAATAAATTATCTCGTGTCAAAGAAAAGTGATATACGGAACTGTGTGCGAGATTTCCATCTCTAGTCCATACGTCAGGAGGTCACATAGCGACCTTGAACATGTATTTATGGAAAGTTTACCGTGGGACCCCATACAGAACGAGGTTTGTGTGTTTCTGCGACACATCCTCCACTCGACGGGTTTGAAGCATGACGTAGTCAACCCCACCCTCTCCCTTCGAGACATTCATCATCGCCCTCGCTGATTAACTCCGTGATAATGGCTGGAGTAGGACGTTCACCCGCAGCCGATCACAGGGTCTTCCATCCGCTAATTGCATCCGCGTTAATGGTTCCGGGTGGACCAACAGATGTTTTCACAAGGAGAAAATGTAAATTCATTGGAGGTGGTTTCCGACAATGTTTTGGAAGTCTTAACGGCGTTGCCACCCATGTCGAGATTGCTGCAGGTGTTGGATCATCTTCTGGGCTCGCTTTCTCACCAAATAGAAATCTTCTTATTAGAATTAAGGCCAGTAGACACACTAGAGAATTACAGGACCGAAATAATTTCGCTTATATCGAAATACCATTTACCAAGTTGCATTTCCTTATTTGCATAACTGACTTCCATTTGACAGCTTTGGTACTTACGAGTCTTCAGGACCCCACTTCATTTTCGATAGCTCTAAATATCCTGATCACGGTGTTTTTTTTAATTGAAATATGGAACGAAAATCGAAATGAAGAGATAATACATGATAGTATAATATATGTATTTAATCTTCCATCGCCATTATATCACAAATGAAATGATTTGGTTTATTTACGGTAGTTCTTTAACATCTCAGGTCATTAGCATCCCATTCAAATCAGGACTTAAAACGGCTGACAAATTTTGCTCAGAGGTCTCTTCTTTCAGGTTTGAGGTTCTTTATTGTGCCGTAAATGTACGACACGGGACCCACGACTTTACATCCCTTCCGAAGAAAGCCCTACATAGGATTTTAGGCCCAAAAATCCATCGGCCCTGGCTGGGATCGAACCCACGATATGGGGTCTACGAGGCAATTATAGTTACCACTACACCACCAGGACCGACCCATTATATCACGATGATGATTACTGCAGCTAGTTTGACATTTTAACTGTTCCTGGAAATTAATCTGTGGCATTTTAAGGCTGGAAGCAAGAACCTTTTTAGCTGCACTCCTTTTCGAAATATTTACAAAGGAATCGAACAAAAATATGTACATTCTTTGGAAAAAAAAAAAGAGTCATTTTTTGATCGCAAGAATTCTTACTCCTATAGTGCGCGTTCGCAAGACTGTGTGGCCACCGCAGCAGTTGTGTTATTTCGCATGCACTAAAGATGCAGTCTAGTGTGTGTATTCCGTTAGCTCTGTGGCAGAGTGTGCAGTGATGTCCTGGTTAAGAGAGCAGATTCATATCCTGGCATGAAACACCTTTTTTTAATATATTATGATAAATTAATTTCGTAACATTATTTTCCATACACAGCAAGCTTTGACGTAAACATACCATATATTTTTTAAAATTAATATTATATTTCCTTCAATATTTGTTCTATCTAAACGCAATATGCTGCACACGCATTTCCTGCATATGCAAGAAGAACAAAAGATGGCTTATGGGAACAAATGATAGAAGCCTGGGATGTTGTTGTCTCTCCTCCACACTATTGTAGAAGTCTGACATGATGCCCTGAAGATTGAGGGCAGTTGCACATGCTGAGGATTCATACCCGATATTCATTTGTGTTTATTTCTGTGTGTTTTCACTTTAGAAGATACTGTTTCTCTTTATGTATTTATTTTGCTATTTGTAAATAATGCTTTAGTTTGTGATTGCGTTTTGTGCGTACATAGGCAATGTTATAAAGCTCAAATGATTCGTTAAAATATAATATGATGTTAAGGTAACATAATCTTGTAACACCAATAATAATATTTAATTTGAACCCAGGAGCTTACGTATAATAGCAATGCTTTCCAAGCGCCCATTACAGTGTGCATTTCCTGCATACTGTTGTGAATACAGCGTTTACGAGCGTCTTCGAACTTCTCCGATTGACACGCAGAATCTGGCGATGACGTTTTGTTTAGTTTTGTTTGTTTGTTTGTTTTTTTTTTTGGTGAAAGGGGGTATAAAGAATTAAGAGTACAAAGATTGTTGCTACGGTTTAATGTCCCTCATAAAAATCTAGAGAGGATGAGTGAGAGTGCATAAATCACCTCTCGTGTCCACAACGCTTAAAAGTTGTTTAGCATTCACCTTTCAGGGTAAGAAAAAACTCCGGAAAGAATCTTATCCAGGTAACTGAATTACGGGATTCGAACCGGGATATCAGGTTTTGCAGATAACACCGACCATAAGACCACGGAGGAGGTAAATTAGTTGTATCTATTTTAGATAATATTACAGTTTTACAAATTATAAATATTCAATTCCATTGTTAGTTGAACAACAATGCAAACTATTTCGGAACTTATTTCTTACAGAGTATACCATTTTGGAACGTGGTAGTTTCAAAATGCCTCTATTACATAAATGCTCAATGGGTTTTGAAGTTTCATTCTGTCCAAATTCAGACGACGATAACAATAAATACTGTAAATGAAAAGATCTGTTTACAGTAGAGCATCGTAAGGTAGGGGGTGCAGTTTGAACTTCCAACTTGGAGATGACTCATATAAACTTAGACATGCTTGGATTCATAAACATAACTAAAATAATTGTTAGGACAAATACAGGCATAGAGCCCAAAGACTAGTCAAAACTACATTAGATAAAATAAAATTAACAATATCTAGGCAAATAACTATAACAAACAAATAAAATAAATAAAAACAAATAAACAAGATAGCCAAGAGCAGACAACGCAGCGTGGAAGATCCAAGGTAAAATATATATACAAAACTATTAAGGTAGGTTCACATTTGGTGCTTTTTGTATAGAACTTGTGTTCCGAATATATTCCGGTCGGTGTGGAACAAGTTCCTTCCTGTTTGATAGAAATGAACGAGTCCTATACATGTATAGAGAAAAGCTTCGTGTATCGCTAGACGAACGAAAACAATTCTTGTTCTGCAACCTGATTATTGACTCTATGTCATTCTTTTTTTTTTCTTCCATAAACAACAAACATGGAGTGGTCAATCACAAAATCATTATGTTTAATAGAAGAAATGGAAGGGGAAAAATTTATTTGGGATCCTTAAAACAAGAATTTCAGAGACAGAAATACAGGCAAAGATTCTTTGAGTGAAGTTGCTTCTGTTCTCAAAGTTGAAGTTGGAGAAATGGAAAAAAAGATGCGTAAATTAAAATCGCAGTATAAAAGGGAATTGAGAAAATAAACAAGTCAAAAACTTCAGGATCAGGCAGGAACGAGACATATATTATTCCTTTTCAGCAAAAAGCATCTTGTCCACCACCTGCGTTTTGCTTTTTTTCCTCTCATTTTCTTCCACAATAACAACACAAGCAGCAGCTGCACAGAGCAAGAAAGTTTCCTCCATGTTGAAACTGGCTTGCAATAATGTCTATACAAATGTTCCAATTATAAACGCTCTTCATTTGTTTTGTGGAACAAATCTGTAATATACAAAATGTCGTATACAGCTCTATACAAAAGTTCCCATCTTTGCAAGTGTGTAATCAAATACTAAAGACACAGGAACAAACGAATAAATATGAAATAAATAAAAGTGTTCCTGCCTAAAATAAAATGAACAAATAACATAAACCTTCATAGCTAATAAGAGCCAGAAAATGTAACTCTGTAAACTGAAACGAAGAAAGATACGCATTTAAAAATAAATTAAGAAAATAAATAGAGAGGCGGAACAGAGAAGTGTATCCTTAAACGTCTAACTAGGCACTAAGAAATGTAATAATTTAATTTAATTATTTAATAATCCCCGATGAGAAGTGAAAATGTAGCAATTAACTTGGATAAAATAACTAGGGCTAATATAAACATAAAGTTTTGTAAATGTAAAAGAGAACCTGAGAGCAACCTGGTACAATTTGGACAAATAAAGAATGGAAAAAATGAAAATATATATATATATATATATATATAAATTAATAAGGAAAGTCAATACAGGCAATTATAATCTGAATAGACAGAAATAGGCAAATTTGAAAACATCAAAGAGGACACATGGTGCAGTATCCCCCCCCCCCCCCCACATCTGCAAGTTTTATGAGCTGCATTTATTATGAAATTGGAAAATTAGAGTATTCTGGGTGTCTTCATTATACTACTGCAATAAATAACAGCTCGTGTAACGTGCCTAACATATTGCAAGTACATTTTCAACCCTTTTTGTTTAAACAAACGTTTCATTTTCTCCTACCACAAAAATATTATGCAAAATTCCTCTTCGGAATGTTTGAGTTTATGTTTCGACAAAAAATATGCGTCTTTAAAATGCATTTCTCTTTGTTAATGTGGAGTAAATAAGGAAAAATGAATAATCAGATCAAGGGAGCTTCTGGTTTAACTTTAAATGTGTTAAAAGGTAAGAAGAGAGCAAACGTTGCGAGAGATAGCTGTATTATTTGTATGCACTTGAGATCGTAACATATTTGATGTTTCATCGCAAAAGAAAATCATAAGACACAAACTAGTTTGAACAAGGTAGTAGTAGAATATCTACCGAAGTAGATTGCCTTTCACAATAGGAGAAAAAACCCAGTGGTCTGTTTCGATTAATTAAATAAAGCCTCGTCCACTTTGCTCTTATTTTCTTGCTCCTAATCCTATACCCAGCAGCCATACATGGTACGACTGCAAAGCATTCCTTACTGGAGTGCATTGGTTTTTAGCTTTTATGATTTCACCTGGCAATACCAGTCTACTCGTAGATAGGGCATTAAGCTAAAGCCGCGGCTTCTTGAACCGCAAATTAAAATCTTTATTAAGGTGGATTATTTTTTTTAATTGATGTAACATATAATATAGTGTAGACAAGCTATTAGGGCTGAATGAAGAAAACCCCAAGTTTAAGTTGAATCGATAGATTGAGCGTCTGCTCCTGGAAGTCTTGAATGTTTGTACACAATAGCGATAGATTTAACACGTAAGATAATAGGGGATATTAAACTCGAGTCTGTCTTGTTTCTTCTCAGATACTCAGCTGTATTTATTTATTATAACATTTAAGTGTTAGTCCTGACAAATGCTTATAACTTTTAGTTTCTATGTTATAAAATTTTAAACTTGCATGGATAAATGTTGGGTGATAATCTCGGAACCACAGTTTCTGTAAAATATATTTTAAGCTTACTCTGTGATACCTGAATCCAATCCAGTTCCTATTGCTTATTGATAATGGTGGACCAGTCTCCTCAAAAATCTGTGATGTATGAAATAAGTTAAATTAGTCTCCGCAATACAGTCATGTACGGATTAATGTGAAGAAGCAGGCAAATTGAATTTTATAAGTTATTTAGTGCTAATAACTGCTTCCCTCCAGTTCTACACTGCATTGATACCCAGTGTGAGATAGCTAATTGTACTTATTACTTTTATTGGTTGTATTACAAGTTAAGCAATTTGTTTGTGTTTCTAGCTTTTTATTTAGCAAGCATATTTTCATTCATAATGGATATTACACCTAAAAAGAGAATTAAGGTCATAACCCTTTCTGAATTTTATAATATGACTCAGAGACAGTAGCAGCTGAATGTAATGTAAGTTTGGATACTGTTAATATAATTAGAAGGAAGCATTACATCGTGTCAATTTCACCTCAAAGGAAAAAACGATGTGGTGGAAAACGAAAAATTCCACAAAAGAAGATGTTTTGGGGCGTTTTATATTCACATGCACTAAATGTTTGATTCCTATTGACGGGATGATGAATACCGACAAGTACATCCCAATTTTAGAGAACATTGACCTTGCATCTCCATGCATTGATGAATGTTAAAGACTTCATGGAGAAATGAATTTCAGTGTTTGGACTGGCCTGGAAATTCACAGGATCTCAACCCTATTGTCAATAAGGATGAGAAAAATGGGGGTGCACCAGCAGAGAAAGATGATTTGTGCCAAAAATAAGTGAAATATGTAGGGAACTATTGGTTCTATGTATAAACGAGTGAAAGGCTAAGAGTGGACATATTAAACACTAAAAATACTGTTAAGTAAAAATTAACACGGAATGTTTATGAATTAATTAAAAATATAGAATAATATCTTGTTTACATTACTTTGCACAAGAATATAATTCATTAAAAATTGCTCTCTTAGACAGAGAAATTTTTCTGCCATGCGTAATGTGTTTTAAAGCATTGCTGGAAGATATTTTCATACTCTTGGAGGGCTCTCGTTAAATTTGCACCGACATTTCGCGAATGGCGACCCTTCAGTACATTCAGCTGCAAAAACAAGACCGTCCGAAAAATGTTGAAGCTGTCCAAGATTCTGGTAGTTCCTTTTTCCCCTCATGCCAGTTTTCTCAAAGTATGTTTCTTTGTTTACAGTCTGGAACAAATTAATAACGGACGAGGCCTTGAGTGTCACAAAAATTCTCCAGCATTGCTCTTGTCCAGAGGTGGTTTCAATTTGATCTGGCATGACTGCATGACGTTAGGTTGCTGTTGGTGCAAATAGCACCAATTTTCATCTCCAGTGATTATGTTGGCAAAATAATCAACAGATTAGTAAGATTTCTTCAGCAAGAGTCATTGACTTTTGTGCTCAGGAGTTTAATTTTTGCGAAGAATTCTGTGAACAACTCTGCTGGTATCTTCTCAGCACTCTTGACGGCCGCTTACTATGTACATCTTATTGACTCCCGAATGGTCTTGACAGAAGCTCACATAAGCTTCTTTGTGCATTTTCAATGCCCGTGAAGGAGACATGTGCAGCAAAATATAAACTTTTATATTTACTATTCATATTATTATTAAAACAGAAACCACTATCAAAAATTGCAATAAATATTCAGGAAAAGACTTGCCAAAACGCATTAATAAATAAAAACCTGCTGTTACCAAAGTAGAAGAATGAACTAAATTAAATGTAAAGAACCAAGAGAATTCCTAATGACAATAATGCATGTGATGACGAAGAGACAGCATAAATGCTGCAAACAATTAATATAAAAATATTCCGCGTGGTATAATTCATTTTAACGAAATTATATTGGGAGATTTTTGGACCTATAACATTTTCACTGAAAAATGTAGAGCTTTGCAATATGAAATAATACGATAACAGTTGCTTTGAAAATTAAAAGGACTAACCAGCGACACCTTTTTCGTTCTGTTGGATATGTTTTTAATTGAATTTTGCACTCTTCTATGGTGGTATTATTAATACGAGGATATAAAGTGCTTTTATAAGAATGGAGTCAATGGTCGTAGGGTGGTGGCAGGTGATATGCGATATTGTTACGCTGATTCTTGCCAAATATTCTCTTTTTATGCAGGAAATGCTTATTCCTCATTCTTTTTACAAAGTTAATCTACCAATGCAAATGAAGCAATTAAAAACTAATAAACAATACATTTACTACTATTAGTTACTTAACTTTTCAGAGCTGATCTAGATTTATGTTGAGATAGTTATCGTGTTCTGTAAGTTAATTCTTCATTAAAATTGGGTGCTTGATCATATTTTAAAATATACTCTGCTATCTTGTGGTGCTTCACAAAAGAATATTAGCATTAGCCGAGGTATTTTACACATGTATAAATATACTACAACAAAGCGCTTTATTTCAAGGAAACTTACAATTCAATAAATTTGTTTCAGTAAAATATTTAACCTCTACTACTCTTCCACAAATTTTAGACGTTTGAACTGTAGGATATGCATTTTATTAGAAAAGGCAGGTAACCAACTTTGGTGGCATATGTACATCTACAGATTGAAACAGAAATACACAATTAATTCATCAATTACTTTTGCAGATTCTGCTAAGAAGGAAGAACAGGATATTTTAGTTTATCCAGTAGTTTCTTTCTAAAGGTCTCCTAGTGTGTTTTCTTTGTGATGAGACTATTGCATTATAAGTTGAGAGATGCAATCTATTATAATGGAGAGAGTGTGAAAGGAAAGGTGTTAGGGAAAATGCTGCAAATGAATGAAGTCGAATAATGTTTTAAAAAGTTAGGTATTTACTGTGCTAAAACCGAGAAAAATGGCTAAAGCAAGGAGGGAAATAGTTCTCAATGAAATAATGTTAATAAAGCTATGACATGTATTATTTAAATGATTAAAATTGTATACAGTTAAATGTTATATCCTGTGTATTGAATAATTTGCGCTGTTGAACCCGCTTAAATGCTTGCAAAATGGTAGTGATATTCTTATCTAGCACTTTTTAGTGCTCTTAATGAAGCTGTAATGAAAATCAGAGCGGTACGAAATAAGATATAACTGACTATGGTCTTAAGTTTGCACATCAGATAATCTCATGCCAAGAAGAAGGTTGCTATGTGCAAACGTGCACCAATTAGAGTGTAATTAGTTGATTGAAAGATCGCTTACAGGAAGACAGGTGTGTTATGCAAGCAAATTAGTTCAGTTTGCGTCATTTCCTTTTACACGAAGACAAGGTGGGTTTGGCAGGACAGAAAGTGTGACAGGAATTCTGTGAGCTTGGTCACTTGTCTCTGTCAATCACACTAATTGCTCCTCTCTTGCAACAGGTGGGTGTTGTGTGCTGAATCCCAAGCTGGCGATATTTCCAGCTGCCCTTTTTCCGTGTTGGAATTTCTTTTTCTTAATGCCTTATCAATGATCAGCTTCACTCTTAAGTTGGAACATGTTGTTTAATTGGCAGAAATGTTTACATTTACTTTCAGGTGATTCAACTTTTACACAGTATTCATATTAATGTTGCACCAACATACTAAGGACTGCGTAAATTTATTATCATCGATAAATATTGAACACATGAATAATACTTGTTAATATTCTTGCGTTGAAATCTCCACTTTAATATATTTCTTTTCTTGTGTTGACATTGAGAATTGTGATAAACCTGTTTGGTAGTGTTATTAACTGTTGGTGCATATATAGCAATGATTACTTTTGCACAACTGAGTATTTCAACTTCTGTTTTCGTTGTTATTTCATTTATCTCTTCCCAGTTTAAAAACTTTTGTTTCCACTTTTTATGAATGATAATAAAAAGGACTCTTTTAGCCCTTGTTACACCATATGTGTGAGACCACACAGGTTCACTAATAAAAACATTTAAATCAAATTGAGATGTCAGAATAATATATTAGAGAACTTCTGAGAAAATAATTTTGAAATAGTATGGTAGTCTAAATGAAAATATATATTTAATAAATACTTTGAACTGAAGAACGAGAAGAATAAGGTTTAAGAAGCTGCATAACTCTCAATATTATATATAAATGCATGAAGTTACCATCCATACAGACTTAAATATCAAAGTAAAACTAAAATGGTGGGGCTGAAGAGGAATGCCCCAAAAAGTTAAGAGATTCAAGGAAAATCTGTTGAGTAGTTTAAAGAATCATTCACTTTACTTGTATATATATATATATATATATATATATATATATATATATATATATATTTTATACTAGTGACCTAAGAAAACATACTTAATCATGATTCTCTTAGATAAAACGAAACAGAAAAAATCGCGTTTTATGAAACAGGCGAGGCTTCAAATACCAGTTCTTCTATGGTTTTGTCGCCCGTTACGGGGCAACAGGGAGGTAGAAAGTCGGCGCGGCAATTCCCGACGAAGCGAATGTAATATCCACGCAACTGATTCAAGCTTTTTCAATTAATTACATTTACAATGCAAATAGACACGAAGTCCTACTTCATTCGCACACTTCTAGCATCTGAAATTGAGTAAATTTAATGTATTACTGTCCAGGAATTGCAGGAGGTGATCCTGATATTTGTATACATTTCTGTAACTGGTTATTACGAAATTTTAATGGTAATTAATCCATGTTTGATATCCTTTACTAATGAAGCATGTTTTCATTTACAAATATATCTGTCGGCATAAAATAATAGGTACTGGAATACAGAAAAACCAACCCCTGCATGACGACAGAATCCAATTATGGTGCGCAGTAAATGCATACAGAATAATAGCGCTTATTATTTTTTGTTGGCAATACCATGAATAACATACTGACAGTAATGGCAGAAGTGGAACAAACTCACACACATTAGAAGAACGGAAGAAAATATGAGCAATAAATGGACTCAATTACGGAAGATAATCTGGTGCGATTGAATGACGTTCTCTAAAAAAGATGCAATAAATATGTAAATGAACCAGGACAACATTTCCAACATCTTCTGTCATATATTTTCATTGTGATTGTAATTTTAATTGCGAAAACTTGATTCAGTTGGGTGGATATTACATCCTCTTCGCCGGAAGTTACCGCTCTGACCGCCGACCCACCTTCTGCCTTGAAACGGGCGACAAAACCATGAAAGACTGTGTAGAGTAGTAAAATATGAGATAAAATTACATTTATAAGATGTAGAGATCAAATTTATAATAAATATAAAGGAAAACATATAAAGAGAAATCAAAGTACGAGAGGAAAATTAAGAGGAAAAAAGTTCCAAAATAGCTATTAAATGCAAGATTAGACAGAAAACGCAACGAAAAGAGATTGAAACAAACAACAAGAACGCAAATACAGAATAGTAATCTGGCAATGAGTGTTAATTATTTACTGACACATCCCAACACAGCAAAAGCGATTTGATGACTAACGGTGACAAAAGTGAATAGGAATCTGATTTTACATTCAACAGTATTTCTATGTCCCTCTCGTTAATCTTAGAAATACCCTTCTTGTTAGAATCGAAAACACAACTGCGAGTAGAACACTCCAGTAGCCAACTTTCAAGTTAAGAAAGGCATATCGGATACCGCGTTCATGTGACTAATAGGCATTTTAATATCTCACTTGACGTATCGATGAAAGTAGAGCATTCTATTTTCATTTTAAGCACTTGTTTCCATATTAAAGTGCGTTAGAAAAGGCGATGAAACAATTGGCGAAGAGATGCAGCGAAAATGTACACAGGCAACGCGTTTGTTCATTAACAATTCTGTGTTCGAGCCTGGAAATGAATTGGGAATACCTGGGAGGAAAGCAAATGACTTGATTACCCCAGCATAGCACCTAAAGCTTTTGAAATACTGAATAACTTCTTGTGTCTTCTTAGCCGTTAACGAATGAGTTTTTCATATAAATAATTGTGGGTTAAGAGGTTTTGGTGTGAAGAAACTCGATTGCTGAATCCAGCAATATGTGACAATGAATTTATGTATTAAATAAAACAACGAATTTGACCTTCATGGTCAAGGTAACAATGCGCTGATATTAGTGACGTGTCGAACTGAAGACCGCACCTACAGGAAGACAATGCTGACTAGAACAAACTTGTAGGAAGTACCGTGTCCCTGTAGTCCACTTGCCATTTTTATATTCGCTGCTTGGTGTTAGTGTGTGAGCCTAATCCGACATATGCCAGATATACTGATGAAAATGTCTCTTGCTCTGAAGATGTTGACTGATGCCAATTTTGCACATTTTTCTTGATAATAGAACATGAAGCCAGAAAGACACCCTTAAAATTAAGAAAAGTAGTCGTAGTAGTAGATATTAGACTCCAAAACTGCAAAGACTAAAATCGAAATAAATTAAATTTCACAGAAAAACTGCAACAGTGGAATGAATTGACTAAGTGATAATAATTATCTAAAATTAATAAAGTATGTATTTGAATTAGCTAATATCAAAGAGCATGGCTAATTCTGAACAGGTGATAGTAATAATTGTTTCTCCTCAAGAGAAGGTACACTCTTGAGGAGAAAAAATCACAAAAAATGATTATAAAGTTAACCATCCTAATAGGATGCTATGAAAGTAACCTGGTAAGAATTTGTTATTTAATTTGGAACAGCTAAATTTCCAAAATATCATCCTGACACTTCCCAAACTAATCGGACACACACTATAACAGAACTCTAATCTACCACCAAACATTGAAAATAGGCAGTAATATAATTAAAATATGCATTTATTACAAATGAAAACAGAGAGTAATTTCACTCATTATTCTTACTATCAATGTAAATAGGTATTCAAGATACTTAATAATTAAATAAAGTACTTAAGCTTACCTTTCTTGGTTACAGGTCATACTACTTCTTTTTCCTCACAAAATATCAACTCTGAACGTTGAACTTCCTTTGAGGTGATTAGAATATATTTAAAGCAAGCTATTTCGGAAGGACACATACTAGTTTCAACAGAACATTCACCTTTCAGGTCATCATGAATGATCATGGTTGATCAAGACAGAGTAAAGTAGTTTTGAATAGTCCTGGCGAATGAGCAAAAATGGGCAGTGTTTCTGGTGGAGTTCATTTTCTGTTTGTGTGTTTATAGGAGAATCAGGTTATATTACTCTTATTTAAGTAATGAACACATTGTAGGGACGGTTTATTGCACAGCTGTAACGTTCTTATCTTTCTCGCTTGCAATTTTTGTTACATTTATGCAGCCGAGAAATTACCCCCACCATAACTTTTCTATAATTGTCTCGCGCAGATTGATACAAGGTGATTCGCCAGGACTATTCAGAACTACAGTACTTCCCTCATCCGCTACATTTCTTGCTATTCATATGCTCGAGTTATCCGTGCTTCCTTTCACTAATTAAGTTTCTGTTATTTAAAGAACTTAAGTGAGTCGGTTGAGAAGAAAGTTTTTGACTATTTGGAAAGAATTATATGTTTCATATGATTCTCAATAGATATTTTTGTGAGGCGAATATGCCATTTGATTTTATAACTTTTCCACTTCGATATATTGACATTCTTTCTGTGCTTTTTCAAATGTGTAAATAATCGCCGAAAATCCCTAAAATCCATAACGATAAAGAATGAACGATATAAAACAGCAATTCACATTCATCTTAGATTCTTTTGGAGAAAACTTTGATTGCAAAAGTTAGTAGCTGAAGAAATATGTCAGGTAGAAGGTGAGAATGTTATCAGTGTGAGAACAGCATCAAACTGGTTCAGGATGCTGATACTAGCCTTGAAGATAAACCGCGCTCTGGATGATCTTTAGTTATAGAAAATGGACATAATGTATCAACTTTAAGGAGTAGATCCATATGAACTATCCAAACTAAGGCCCAAGGACGAGTTAAAATACATGGACCACCGATTCTAGAAAAGCATTGTAATTGTTGTGAAAAATGACTCCTACATATTTCTGAGAAAAGAGAGCAATAGGTACCCAGCAGGAAATAACCTCAGACAGTGTTTGGGCAAGGGTGATGCTTTGCGTTTGGTGGAACTTCGAGCTGGTCCCAAACGATCGTGGAGTCACTCTGGGTTGTACTGCGAGCAACTGAACTGATTTACGGAATTTTAAGACTACGCTATCCTGTTTTAATAAATGGAAAGCGCGCCATACTGCTACAAGAAAATGCTCCTGCCCATCGATCAAAATTGACCCAAAAAATTCAGGAATTAGATTGAAAAGAAATACTGCGCCATCCAGCATGTAGTTCATATGTTGGGCCTTCTGACTTTGGATTTATCCGGTCTATACAGTATTCCTTGGAGGAAGGCAATATCTTAAAGATGTCATAATACATGTTTAGAGCTTCTTGCTTCAAAATCTAAGGTTTGGTACCACTAACAAATTCGAATGCTGATAGAGAGTTGGACGAAAGTCATGGAAAATGATAGCTTATATTTTGAAAAATAATTCACTGATCTAAAAAAAATCCTGCGTTTTTATTTTTCCACCAATATATATGTAATATGAATTCTCTGATTTGTAATATATTTTCAGTTTTACTCTATTGGACTAGGCTTTTAAACAATCACATCAAATCTAATGCTGCGTTTATACTTTTATGAAAAAGTTTTAAGTTTTAAGACATATAGCTAAGAAGAATTGTTTTAATAATTTCATTTTAACTAAAATATGAATATATTAAAAAGAGAGCTATGTGTCAGTAATTATGGATTTTCACACTATTTTTATCACAATTAGGGAGAAGAATGAGTTTTTTTCGAAGTTCTGCTATGTCCTTCACTAGCCCCTTTTCAAGCACCAACAGCAATCAGCCATCATCGACACAACTAAATGGCCTTGATAACGGGTTTCCATTGTCTTAATGTCTTTATGAAATCGCTCACCTTGTTCTTCACACATTGCACCAAGATTCGCACGGAAGTAATCAATACGGCTGTTGAGAAAATGCACTTTAACACTTATTCTTTACCCTAGACTCTAAAATGTTGTAACATTTCCTCCACAATTTTTTATAGTTCTCAGAATTTTTTGTTGCCAAGAAATTTTTCGGTCACTGTTTTGTATGCTAACCGTGTTGACTTCTCCAACTCGGACATCAACTGAGAAAAGGTCTCATCCTGCATAAGCTCACGAATCTGGGGGTCTATCGAAAATACCTGCTGCTATCTTAGCTTCAGTTTTCTGTGGGAACTTTGTAACAAGAAAGTTGAAACAACCACTATCCTTATTCAGAGCAGTAACAAATTGCTCCATCAAGCCTAATTTAATATGGAGTGATGGAAAAAGGACATTAGAAGGAGGAAACAATGGTTCACACTTCACATTTTTTCTCCAGGAATTAAATTGTTTCTATGTGGTCAACCTTTTCTGGTTCGACGCTCTGATTCAGCCCTACTGTCCCATTCACAAAGCAAACCATTTATTATCTTGTTTAAATCTCTCAGGATCTTTATTTTAAGTACCTGCTAAACGAACAAATAATACAAATTGTTGTTTTATGTAATATTGATTTCTAAAAAACTGAGAGATTCTAGGTGGTAAAGAATCAGAAAATATAAACCGTTTTCATTCAGCAAAAATTGTATGGACCAATGAATAATTTTTTTTTGTGGTTTGCGGTTGTGTTTTGTTAAGATAAAGTTATAAGAAAAAACTATTTCAACCTAACTAAAATTACCTGTACATATACCGATTTATATTCAGAACATTTGACTAGAAGATCTTTGATTCGTTTTTATCGTAACTTATTTCTGTATCTAGTTTTGTAACGGCATCCTTATGATGCATTCAAACTACCGTATTTACGGCTCCCTCCACCTGCGTATCTCTTAAACACTTGCTCACTATTACATCCACAGAAGAACTCTAAAAAGTAGTATCTATTTTCAAAAACAACAGTTCCAAGCGATTTCGAAATTTGTTAGCATAGCGGAAAATCTCGATTTCATGGCCTACCTTAGCAAATATTGCACCTCAGTTTTTACTTTTACTTCAATTAAGCACTTGGATGTGAGCTGTGAGGAATGTTATTAGCGTGGGTAAAACCAGTTTAATCTTTTTATCTCTCTTCCTTTCTCTCTCGCTTTGATTTGCACGTTGTTGGTATTTGGATGATGCACTTAGCTTAATTTTTTTTATGGTGCGTAAAGCTTTGAAAAGAGAGCTACTAATGCTATTTACATCTTTTTTTTTTGTGTGTGTAATACTAAACGTAATTATTGTGCTATTTTTGTATTAAAATTTTTAATTATTACTAAACAGAATTTTTATTTTAGAAATTGGCAGCTAGAATAGCTATCTGTTTAAAATAAATTTAATTTTTAAGAAACACTTAAATATAGGCAGAGAAGAGGAAGTTTATAATCCCTTTTGATAACATTTTAGGTTTCGTCGCGTAACCTCCAGCAAATCCCATTTTGAGATTTTTTAATGACATCCCTACCTTATAATCTGGGTCCTGATGTTTATGAGTAAAGAGTTAGAAATGTTCAAGCATTTATGACATAAAACTATGAAAAAATGACAACTATAGCATTTAAAACCAAATTTTCTGATTTATTTTCAAAACATTTTGTTTAATAAAAACCCTTATCACTACTTTAAAAGTATTAATATTTATTATTAAATTTTTAAATTATTTAATCAAGCAAGAGGTTTAAGCAAGCAAGTTATACACAATGCAAGAAATATTACAATATCATGGAGGGTTATAGAGAAACGGTAACAAATCTCATACCTTTTAAATGTTTCTAAATAAAAAAGATTTTTTGTCATTCAGCAATGACTGCATTGACTCAACATTTTAGGATGTTATTGGGGCATATTTAAATTAGACTTATCTTCATTGAATGTTATTGAGAATGTCACTATTCTTGCAGAGAGTAAGCAATTCTTTTCGATCCAGCATACACTGTAGTTTTGTATTTATACATTCATAAACTTAACCACGTGCAGTCTTCAAATCATTTACACATCCTAAACAAGTTGAAGATCACCATAGCGCTTAATATCTGTTTCTTCTGTTTGTGTGATTGTTGTTGATATTGTGCTAAAATATGACTTTATGTAAGCGAGATTTCCCATCAATGTCAGCGCCTTGGTAATTTTGATATTTCGTTGAATTTACTAACAATATCTTCGATTGTTGGTGCAGTAGTTGTTCACAGCATTAAGCCACTTTCTCCAACGTGTGACTACAGGGAGGCCCAGTCCTACCTCCACATAAGAAGTTTAATTTGAAAATAATGTTAAATGTCTACTACACGGTTTGAGTACAAAAATATACTGATATACCCAAGTTAAGCAAATGTTTGAAAAATGTCGTCTTATTCATCTGTTTTTTGTTTCCCACAGCCGCCACTAAGGGACGCGGATTACATGTAAAGAACCACCGAGGTCAAGACACAAGTTATTTTAATCATATAGTGTTACTAAACGAGCGCCATGGTGTAATAACACACAATAATTGATGCCGCAATTTAAGGTGGATAGCTGCAAAACCATATAAAATACACAAACACAAAAATGACAAAACACATAAGGTGGTTAATTTCGCGGAATCCTGGGTAACATCGCCGCTCTCATTTAACGCTTACCTAGTGCTACGTGAAAGTTTATTACAAGTAATATCACGAGAGGGTTTCAGATTTCCGATAAATTTACGAACTTAGTGAGTATCTGGAAAGTTCAGACTCTCGAGCGATAGCTATAAGAACTCTTTCACAGTAAAATAAGAATTTAAATTTAATTCCTCTAAACATGGCTTAGAAAAGTGTAATAATTGTATATTTGCACTTAACGTTTTCAAGAAATCTTACGACAAAAGAATGCCGATTGTCAATAATGCCAACAGAGAAGAGCAAAATACGGATTTAGGACTATTTCATGAATAGAATAAGAATAAAAGTGATATATACGAGAGTAAGTCCATAAGTTTCGGGCCAAACCATTTTATAGGTATGATAAAGACAAGAATTATATTCACTTTTTAATATAGTTACGCTTTATTGCAATGCACTTCTCACATCTTTGAATTAACATTTCAACCCCCCCCCCAAAAAAAAATAGAAGTCTTGTCTGCAAAATGAGCACAAATAGTATCCATCACTTTTTCATCACACTTAAATTCCCTTCCTCGAAGGGTCCTTTTTGAGTTCTGAGAAGAAGAAATAGTCACTGGGAGCTAGATCTGGGCTGTAGGGTGGATTGTTGATCTCCTTGAAGAGCTGTGTGCACAGGCGCGTTGTAGTGAAGAAGACGCACACCACCACTCAGCTTTCCTCGCCTTTTCTCTTTGATGGAAGCACGTAGTCTGTGCAGTAGGCCAGCATAGTACTTCCCATTTACTGTGGTGTTTCTATCCTTGGAGTCAATGAAGAATATTCCTTCACAGTCCCAAAAGATTGTGGCCATGATCTTCTTGGTTGACTGTGACCTTGATCTTTAGAGACGGTGCTTCGCCAGGTTTATGCCAGTCCATTGATTCTTTTTTGGATAAGGGATCATAGTAGAGGACCATAGTTTTATCTGTTGTAACAATGGTTTGCAGAACTTCTCTCTCGTTGCTACGGCAGAGCTCCAAAAATGCCTGACAACAGATGACTCGTTGCTGCTTTGGACTGAGGAAAGAAGTCTGGGCACCCATCTTGCACTAACCTTATTCATGTTTAAATGTTCAGGAATAATTCGAAGGACTGTTGTTTTAGAAAGGCCGAACCTTGCTGATATTTCTGTAACTTTGAGCCGCCAGTCTTTCATAATTTCTCCTTCCCCAAGAGCGATGTTTTCAGGAGTGAGAACCTCCAAGGGCCGACCTGCAAGCTCTTCGTCTTCAATGCTTTTCTCGGCTCACTGGAAAAAGTTTGTCTCATTATTTTACGGTAGAATATGAGGGGATGCTTTCCCATATAGCCCGTCTAATTGCTGATTAATTTCATTTTGAGTAATTCCTTCTTTTATGAAGAATTTAATAATAGCTCGATACTCCATTTTGAACATGTCACAATCTTGTACACATAGCCTTCTTTATGAAGCTATATCTGAACAACTGAACACAGCGGAGCGGAAGTTACGCTGTAATTATTTACTTAACAGATAAAGTATGACACCAGATAAGACTTTAGTGAAGACAATAATCCTTATGGGCGAGGCTGGAAACTTATGGACCTACCCTCGTATAGTTGTAATTTGCGCATAGAATATTAACACTTGTATCAAATGTTATACTCATGCATATCTATTCTATTCAGAAACCATGAGACTGAAATGGACAAAAGTGGACTGTTACAATCGCTACCGTTCCATTTTCAAATGAGAGAGAGAGAGAGAGAAATAAAACACAGTGTCTCTATTTTTCTTTGTATTCTGTAGTTTGGAATTCCTAAATCCACTTGCACATTTGACGCATCACCAAAATACTTTGAAAAACTCTCCATTTTGCGTTACGATTGTCGAGTGGCCATACTTTTATTGCTTCCCATCGCCTCTAGCAAAAGTGATCAGTGATGCGTGTTCAAGAATTATATATTGGAGGTATAGTGTTGGCTACACTGACCACAAGACAAATGCACATCGCGTGATAAAACGGATTTGGCATTTTTTTTTTTTAATAATTTCACTCAGTAATCTGGCTGTGATTGGTCAAAATTCAAATTTTGTCTCGTATCATTGGTCGATTTTAAGATGACGTCACACGAGTGAAATAGTCGGTGTTATTGTTGTTGTTATGAATACCTCTTTACTCGAACATATACTGAAATTTGACTCCAGCAGTTTCACTTCTACAAGCACTCATGCAACCCTCATGCCTTCTGGGTTAAATAAAAAAAATGAATAAGGCGACCTTTCTCAAACTTTACGGTCAGTTGTATTTATGTACTCACGGGTTTAGACTATTACTGCACAACAGAAAGTAAAATGTAGTATATTTCAACATAAACCGCCACACATCAGATACTAAAGCAGGTTATATTAGGAAAATTTACATTTAAATTTTAAAGTATATTAACGTACTTAACTCGTTCGAAGGAAGCCATACTTAAGATTTTACGCTGGAAAAAATCCAACTACCCTAGCCGGGTTTGAACTCGCGATCTTAGGTCTATGAAACATGTATGGCTACCACTAGATCACCATGATCAACTTTATGACAGTTTCAAATTGGAGGCGAGCAAATGAAATTTAAAGTGAAACCAACATTAGTTTTTAATTTCCCCCAAAATATCTAAATTGATCTTTTTCAAAAAATTAAAATTACTTTAAATAGTTGGTTATTTATATTGCTAAATTTTGACTTGAAAGCTCTGTGTGTATCAATGATCAAAAGAAAATAATATTATTCTCAATATAGATCACTCGAGGTTTAGCTAAAATCTTTTTATTCTTCTTCCAATGATAGACTAGAAAGTTGTTCCATCTCCTTTATCACGTATTTCTGTAAATCCTATAGAGCACTGGGTTTGAGCAGTAGAGCATAACACTTATTTTGTTAATTTACTTCTGGTAAAATGCGGCGGATGTTTGCAACTTTTCAACATTTGCTAGCTTCACCGTTGTTGTGATCGTTCTGTAAACGTACTCCGCTTGTTACGCTGTTCACTTCATTGCATGACGTAGCACCGAGCACATAGTATCAGTTCGGTGTGTTTACGGACCTCGTTCCAGATACAATAAAATGAGGTATTCAAATGCAGAGTTGGCAGATGTTTATATGGTCTATAGATTAGGCCAAGATGTAGAAAGTCTTTGTGTTCGTATTCTACAAGGCTGCCAGACAATATTAGATACCCCAGGGATACATAAGCTCATCCGCGAGTCCTTACGGTGGCGGGTTGATGGATGTATCCGTATTAATGGAGAACATTTTGAACATTATGATTTTCTATTTCCCATAGTTCTGTGTTTTAATATTCTGCTATTTTCTACAGTTGTAGAAAAAGGACTCTCAAGGAAATAAGGCCATTCCTTTATGTTCATATTATAGTTTTTATCCTTTATATGTGAGGAATGTTTCCAAAAGTTTTGACTCATCTTTTTGTCACATTCTGTACATTTCGGTTAAGTTCTGCAAGGAGGTACACTTATTATGAAATAGTATGGAAGATATGTCTCAAAAATTTGTAATGACTTTTTTTTGCTCACTTTCAGAGAAAAACCAACTTTTAATCGGGGGCATAGTACTTATATTCGAAAAAATATTTTTATTCGAAAGATAGCATTAAGAGCCATTATTAATTTTTAGGCTAGAGTTCTTTGTAAACCTTTCTTTCAAAAAAAGAGAAAAGAATAGCAATTACAGTTTTTAAGTTCTTGAACGTATAATTTATTGTATAGATAATTTTAACGATTTTGTTCCAATAAATAATAAATATGGATATATATTAAAGGATAAAGATAATTTTGAATTGTTGACTAAGACTGCAACAGGCTTTCTATTAGTATTTTGAGATGGATATTAAATATATATGCCTCTGGTTGACTGATCCAGAAGGCATTTTTTTGTTTACATGAATTATTACCCTAAATAATATTGATATATGATACTTATACATTCTTTTGTAATAATTTTTACTTTGTGACAAGGCCTATAGTCTCTGAAATGTGTGTAAATTAAAAAACAATATTATAATTAAATTAAATAATACATACAATAAAAGGTTATAATTATGCCTTTTTAAATGTTTTAAGCTTTCTTTAATGAGAATAGAATAAACGCTGATGACCTGAGATGTTAAAGAGCGTCCATAAATACATCAAAGAGTAGAATAAAGAACTTAGTGATGAAAAAGAGGTAGAATTTCAATGATGTTTATTGAAATTAAAAGCTAAATTTCAAGATTTTCAATAAAATACATTAAAATTACTTTGAAGAAGATAATGGTGATGGATGAAGAGAAGCAGAAGATGGAAGAGCAACCTTAGAAACTGTACAGAAGCAACAGTAACATTAAAGATCTCTATCTTTACTTTTGCTTTTCACTGGTGCTCTCATTTATTTTATTTTAAACTGAATGAGACACATTTCTCTGGAGTACCAAAATAGGTTCACAGTCCGCCCCAGAAGACGACAGGCGTTGAAAGCTTGTGATGTGTAAACTGGCCAGCCTTGTGTATGTTTTCGGAAGAAGGGGGTAGTGCGGTGGTCTGCTGCTGCTACTACGATAATTAATGACTGTTCCACACCGCGCCTCTTCTCTTGTTGGAATCATCACGATCTGCAGGTATACTTAGCACCGCCAGATCTTGCATGTCACTGCCGGCTTGACGGCGATCTAACGCTAATTTATGTTCCCTCGCTGCAACAGCTACCTTCCTTCTAACAAATTTCCTGCTAAGTTTTGCCAATGCTGGGAAACTAAGATAAACTCTGTACGATAAGCAAGAGAGCACTTTTCAGCCCAATATTTCAATGTTTTGTTTCTGTTCTCATGCACTGATCCATATTGTAAAATGTTTATTGAAAATTGGAAACCAAAAGAGGAAAAATTCATTACAGCCCCCCCTAATGTTTTAAGAATAAAATGAGATTTTTAATTCAAAATGTATTATTTTTGTGTTATTTATATTTATTATAAATATTGTTTTTTTAAGTTTTTTTCCTGCCAATACTACAGGGTGTATATTTAATTAATTCTCAATCTGTTTCGGATAAATAATTATGCTTAATTTCTCTAGGCAGCAAATCCAAATTATACACATAAAAATTGTTTTTTCTGTAATTCTAATTGCACAATAACATGGGTGTCTTTAAGAAAGGTTTTAAATTAGAGAGCAAAGTTAAAGTAAAAGGAGCTAAAGGGAGAGAACTCAGAACTCAATAATAGTTGAGTTAATAATTGCAATCACTACTAAGGACCTCACAGATTTGCACATGAGTCAGGATAATTCCCATCCTCTTTAGGTGATATTTAAAAACCTGTCAAATCTCAGGTACTGATATTAACGAACCACTTAATTTCAATTCGGAATCGCGGAATTTGGGCCATTTTGCACTTCTCTTCTGTGTACTTCCTTCAGATAATGTTGTTCAGCTTTTAATAAATGAGAGTAGAAATTTTTGTATCTCTCAAGTACCTGATTTCCCGAATGTATCCTCACCGCTCGCCGAGGTTTTGCGTAGCCGGTTACCTAGTCACGACCGCTTTCATGTTCTTAAACTTCCACATTCATTCGCGAAGATGACAAGACAGCTGACTTTAGAGCAACGTATTTGTGGTATACGAATCAGCTCGCGCGTACGTGAGGAATTTATTCGGAAGTTGGACAATTGTCTCCTTTCAGAAGTTCAATTCAATATCTTGTGAATGAATTTGATACTATTGGTTCAGGGCTAAACAAGAAAAACATGCGAAGACGTACAGTTTTAATAAAAGACAAATTAGACTTACTAACAAAATCAATACCTAAATTAGCACAAAACATTAGAGCTTCAGTTTCTTCTGGACATACAGTAACAGAATTATTAAAACGTAAACCCTAAAAGTGTACATATGTCCATTGTCTACAAGATGATCCCGTATCATGCGTGTGTAGGTGGTTTCTTTCATCAGTGACTGAAGGGTTAATCGAACTACAGCTTATGTTCTTTTCAGACGAGGCGTGTGGTTCCACCAAAATGTTCGTTTGAACCCTCACAACACTCGCTATTGTGGTTCTGAAAATTCAATTTGTATACAAGAACCCACTCTTTATGATAGGAAAATTGGAGTCTGGTATGCAATTAGCGCAAAAAACACAAGAAGCGACGTTAAAGAGTATAGGAGCAGCCTCCTCTGGCATGTCCAGCTGCCGAGTAGCAAAACCTCTTGAGTGCGCTAAGGACATATTCTGTTAGCGCTGTACATGCTCCTTTCGTTACTTCTTTGTCGGTCTTTTGGTTATCCCAATAACTGCATTTAAGAACTTTTACTTTTTTCAGTTACCAAGTAATATGTTCTAAATTTATTCCATATGATTTCGATCTAGGTATCAACACAGAGGATACTTTGGTCTCAAAGTTGCCTTCCTAGTGGTTGTTTCACATATTTTGCATCACAAATTGCTTTTGTTTCTGTTTCAGTTTTCTGCCAGGTAAGTTCAAAATGGTTTTCCTGTACTTAACAAATTTATACCCAAACGTTTAAAATATTGAGTATTTCCAGTCTATTGTTCACTAGATGGATATACCTATTTCCTTCTTGTTACTCTTTTCCTACTTGTGAATAATATTTTTACAATCTTGTTTTTATTTATAAACAATTATTTTTATTCACTCGTTGTTTTAGTGCATTGATAAATTCGCTTTTTTCAGGGATAAAAAAAAAAAAAAAGCGAAATTACTGTATGTGCATATGAGGATATAAGCAGTGAGTTTCTTTGAATCACCGGCCGCCTAAGAGCGGACAGTTGCTGTGCGTATAGTTAGTATTTTTATTTCATTATTTATATGTTAATGAAAGCATAAATTATATTTTAAACTGATAATAAATAAACACTTATCTATGTTTTAAGAGCTACTAAGTATGTGCTGTCCCTCAGCGGCAATACTTTTCCAGCATCTACGTAAGAATTTCCTGTATTTTATCTAATTTTTCTTCTGTAAGAACACAGGATTTGGAACACGCTTCTTAATAAGAGATATTCTCTCGTAACATTTTAACAAGTTTGTGCTTTAACTTTAACTCTGGTAAATGTTTAACAGCAAGACACCCATGGTATTTTCTTGTGAACCTCCTCACCATTCTCTGCAAGAATGCATTTTCACGTTCGTGTATCATACATAAAAATTCCGTTCAAATGTTATTTATATAGTGGCATAACTAAAGAAGAACAATTAGAACACAATTAAACACAAAGGCACAAACATTCGCTGACAAAGTCTCTCTCAAACTAACCACAAGCAATTACCTGCACATGTATTATACGGTCTTGACAATTGACTTCTCCCTGTAAGCAGAAGTAGTTCAAATAATCTCACTGCGGTTATATTTGTTGCTTCTGTGGTTCTCCGTTAAACGGATTACATTACATTTACATTATAACATAAACTTTGAAGCCGTCTCATCAAGTTGACAACAGTTTTAGTTCGATGTCCGTGACTAGCCGCAGGTGTTTTCACAACGCCTTTGTAAGACACCGCGTTTCTCCTTTCATTTAACATTCACCAACTTTTTGAAAATATTGACGGGGTAAGGAGGAATATTGGTAAAGGTTGTATCTTATGGTATTCTGAACGACGTAGGAGTACCTCTAACAATTAGCACACGCAATTTAGCGTAACTTTGTTTATTAATTTCTCATTTTCACGGGAAAGCAACACATTGTTAAGTCCGAAATCGAATATTCTCAATGCCGACAAAAAATAATTATGCCCGTATATTTCCGGACACTCCCCTTCCCCAAGTACTATTGCCAAGAACTCCATAACGAGGCATGAGACCTTAAAATTCTTCGCCGGAAAATTCACCACCAATGAAGTTCAAGAGTCGTAAGCGTCAGAATGTTAAAGCATGGTGTAAAAGTCTAACCGGCCCTCCATATCAACAATTAATTTAACACGCGCTCCTAAATTTCATGATTGTGACATAAATTTAGTTTCCTCCTAACAAAAATCAAGCATTCCATTTCGGGGTTGACATCTACGGACTACAAAAACATCTTTTTATGGCGTAATTAATCTTTTGTTATGGAACATCAAAATATAATGACACATTTGTGTCCGAATAAGAGAAAATTCATGATTTTATTTTTGCTGATTTCTGTGTGGAAGTTGTCAAATGTGAATAAATTCATTTATGTTCCTGCTGAAATTTTATATTAGATATATTACATGCTATATTATCATCTTTCTTTGAAATATCTAGCATTAGTCTTTTCGGGTTTATGTGCTTCGAAATTGTTTATTTTCATAAATGTACCACACATTTATCGCATTAAAACAAGAAAGCTAATAAACTTAAAGAAAAACAGCCTTCATAATTATCATACATCTCTTTATATACAGGATGGTGCAAAAGTAACTATATATTTACTAAATTTCAGTTAGCAAAATATTTCACTTCATTTTATATTCAAACTGTTAACCTTCTGCATTAAGGGATTGTAGGAGTCTACCTGGAACACTTTGGCACGCATACAAACACAGCTGAATGCCATCTCTTCAACAGTTTGTGGCTTCCTTCCATACTCAAAGGAAGAAATCCATTGGGATAAGATCAGGGGCTCGTGGTGGGAATTCAATGGCTGCACGATGTTCAAGGACTCTTCTATTGAAAACGTTTTCAATGTACGTCCGAACAACTGTAGCATAATACGCAGGAGCTGCATTGTGCTGGAAGTAGAGTTGATGCAATCCAAATGTATGCTGATTTCTGGTGTAACCTCTTGAAGTAGAGCAAAGTACTTGTGACCATCGAGGTTTCTGTCTATAAAGTGCGGCCCAATTACACCTCGTGTCGATATTGCACCCCACGCATTTACGCCGGGTTGATTTAGCGCTTGCTCCAAAACAACATGATGGTTTTCCCTGTACCAATAAGTAACAGTTTAAACGTCCCAATAACTTAGGAGTGGCCTAGTCCAACACACAGTGTTTTGAAAGAAACTGGGGTTATGTCGATACTGATCGAGCATACTCTCACAGGATTGCAGCCGCCTGTCTGGATCATCTTCCAACAAACCATGTGTCAGACGTGGAGTGTACATTTTGAGCTTCTGCTAATGCAATATCCTTTGAACTGACCGACAAGACTTTGCTGGAAATTCTACCGCTAATCGTCTTGTAGACTCTCTTGGAGTAGTCGTGAGTGCCAGATAAATATTGTGTTCATTTTCCTCAGTCCGTGCTGTCCTAGTCTCTGCATTCAAAACAGAATCTTCAATTTCAGATTTGTGAATTACATTGTAAACAGTCTTACTGATGGTGTATGTTTTCTCCATTCCCTCAGTATAGAACTTAAACCTCGTTGTAACCGATATTTAAAGCAAAACTTCTTTCCTCCTTCGTTAACATTGTCATCCATTACAGACAATTCATTTCCTATTTCCTGCTCTTTCCGCTCACAGTATTACCAACCTAGAAACATAGTACAGTTAAAAACAAACAAAGAAGGAAAACATTTTGAACATAACATACAAAGAAGTGAAATCAAATGTTAACTGAAATTTACTAAGTGAGTAGTTACTTTTGCGTCACCCTGAATACCAGTTGTTTCCGTGATGATGCAAACTTTCAGGAATGATGAAGGGCAAATATATCTGTTTGAGACAGGAAACTTTGATCCTGAAACGCCTCAGTAGCAAGTTATAAGTCATAAGTTATTAGGTTATAGTGGATGTAACAATGGCATAATGGAAAATATGTAGGCGACATCCTGGAGTTGGGAAAGAAACTCTATCAATACAATGCAGATGACTTGAGCTTTAAACTTTATTGGAACATATTCCACTTGTTCGTCAAGACATATGAACTTCGCATGATGAGGCCACGGCTCACTTTTCACGTGGTGCTTGTGAATACCTTAATCAGACTTTCCCTGAATGTGGATAGGAAGAGGAAGACTTGACCTGACCTGGCCTCACTTTTTTCGGAGCCATGTGAAATGTCTTACCTATGAGGTACCAGTAGAGATTAAACAGAATCCTAGCTGCTTTTGACTTCGTTAGAATGATTACAAGATAAGACAGAACTTACTGCAAAGTTGTCATGCTCCCTGCATCGAAGCTGGGAAACGGCATTTTAAACAACTATTGTATTGTAAATAGTTTTATATTATATATACGAGGAAATACCAATTTCAGGTTCCTTGATGTGCGATTTCATATGAATTGGTTCGTATAAGGCGCGAAATGAATTCATCCATATACGTTCATTCATTTCTTATAGAAGCGATGAAATATACTATTCATGCTCATATAACAATCTGGTTAAGACTTTTACACTTTTGGCCTATTATTATTATTATTATTATTATTATTATTATTATTATTATTAATTTATTGGAATTTTTTTGGCAAATACACCAATTTTAAATGAAAAACTCCTGGGTTAAAAGAGATAATAGATTAATAGTGTACTTTTAGCTGTAATATCAACTCTCTTTAAACATCTAGCGTTAATCTTTTTGAGATTATGTACTTAGAAATTGTTAGTTTTTACAAACACAGAGCAAATTTATCAACTTAAATCAAGAAAACTAATGATCTTAAAGAAAAACGGCTTGCACATTATCTAACATCTCTTTATCCATATTTTGAGGTGGAATTTAATTGCTGCCACCCACATATAAATTATAATCAATATATTAATTCATTTTACTTAACCTTCCTATTTTAAGTATGATTATAGTGTCATTTTTATTTCTTGTACATGTGTTGATGCATTATGTGTATGGTGTTATTTTCTCATACCAGAGTGCAGAAATGCCCTAGCCATAAAAACTGACCTGGAAATTTGGGACAGGGAAGTCTGTTGCCTAATGTAAACAGTATTCTTACACATGAAGAAATCGAACCGCTATTACTTGGAGAATTCTAAAGCAGGGTTTTTGAAAAAATATGTTTATTTCGCACACAGTTACAGAGTTGTGCTTTTGTAGATCGGGTAGATGTGATAATATTGGACCAAATACGGGGGTGAAGAGACAGGCCGATAACCTCTCGAAGGGAAGAATCTAACAGCGTCAGTTGATAGTATGTGATCGAAGTCACGTAGTCCAGGTAGCAATAAGAAAGATTAGAAGGACATTATGTGAATTCAGTATCCAATTGATATTCTTAGATGTGAAATGACATTCTAGATCCTTCTAAAGCAATACTTTGGAAGAAAAGTTAGCTTCGGGAGACTGACGGACAGCCAGGTTAGCTAAAGCTTGTAATTTTGCGGCCCAGGGAGAGTATTCTTCAGTTCAGGAACATTCCGATCATCAGTTGTTAGTTGTGGGTCAGTACAGGCACTCAGTTGTTGCTGTATCAGTATTAGTGGTCAGTTGCGTCAGTGTTACTAAGAGAATTATTCCCTAGAGTTTTATTAATAGTGTTATTATTCAGTCATAGCAAGTTTATCGCAGTATCGAGGTGCATTATTGTATCAGTGCGAGGACATCACTACCAGTATCTTAATGAACATTAAACTTAGTTAGAGGTCAGCTTGAGTAGAAAGATTATAACGTATTAAATAGTGGTGGTGAAATGATTAGCAGGTTTATATTTAGTGCAGAAGTGGCACATATAGCACAAAAAATTCTCCAAGGACTAACTGTTTGTTTCTTAAAGTGGAACAGACAGTGTTTTATTCCACGACACAACAAATCTAATTATTAATCTCCTTGACTGCTTCCCCTGTGGTCTCCGGATAACTAAAGTCCAGCACAGAAACAAGAGCTAGCTCAGGTAAGGTAAGCCAGCAGAAAATTATCGGGAAGGAAAAGAAGAAAAGCATCATACCTGAGAATCTATAATCAAACAATTATTTATAATCATTCATCACTCAATCAGTTTCTCTCAATCCTTACATATAATTTTAAGACAATATCAGTTTAAGGTTCCTTAAGCTTCATTTTAATGGGCTGGCTCATATAAGGCGCGAAATGAATTCATCCACACACGCCCGTCCATTCCTCATAGAAATGATGAAATAATCTACTATGCTTGCTCACATATTCTGGTTAAGACTTTTATACGTTCTTGTCTATTATATAATTTATTGGAACTTTCTTCGGCAGGTACATAACTTTGAAATGAATAAACTTTTGGTTAAAATGGATAATAGGTTAAATTACAAGCGTAGTGGTATTTGCCAGAATTTAGATCATAGTTGACACTATGAAGCAAATAGATTTCAAAGCTGGAGAAAGCGCCCCTGTATCCAAGGCAATACAACCGCATTCGTGTGTAGGCGTGTTTATTGCTTTGCAAAGTGGGAGCCTGCACTTTCAAGTGACACGCAGTAATACAAGGAACAAAGAACTTGGCCGTAATGGGTGTGGAATAAAGGGAGATGCTCTTTCTCTCTCGGAAAGAGTGGCGGGTGGTCCAGATAAGAAATCATTATGCTTTTTATGGCCCTGGTTTAACGGTGCTGAAAATTCCGTCCAGGCATTTGGTCCATATTTGGTTTCTCTCAGATCTTTACTGCTGATAAAGTGGATTTGCTTGTAGAAAAGAAAACAAACAGCTGTATTTCTAATTGTGATCGCTTTCTTTCGTTTTATTTATTTTTTTTTTCCGTTCCAAGGTCTGTGATTTTGATGATGTAGGCCATCTTCTTGTAAACAGACTTTTATGACTTTAAGTATATTTGTTGCTTGAACCCATCCACCTTTCTCCAAGAGATTTCACTGAACTTCGTAAAATTTATTATTCTCATTAATTATAAATCGATACTGGTCGCAACGTTGTAGGTTGTTGACTGTAATTAAAAACGCACGACAATGTATATATTTTTAAATGATCTTATGCTGCAATTTTATCTTAAGAGTAAGTTGTACAGCAGAAGGGAATTACATGAATAATCAATGTTATATTTACAATTTGTGAGATGTTATTCTCCAACAAAATTGTACTTTGTTTTTATAGATCTATAGTAAATACACCGCCACGATGGCCAAGGTCGTTAAGGCGCGAATTCGCGAGCGGGAGGTATGGGGTTCGAATCTCGCCAGCATTGTTCTCCCTGATTAGCAAATATAAATGGCAAATGCCGGGGAGGTACCCTAAACTTGGGCCTAACGTTTTCTTCCTTAAAAAATCCCTCCCCAATAATATAATTTCATCTCATGTATCGTCAGTGTCCACCACCTGTGGTGTCTCAGTTGTAAAACGGGCGTTAAACATTATTCCACGCTCTGCAGCAAATAAAGCAAAATGATGTTTTTTTTTATATTTTAATACTTTATACAAATTAAGCTTAAATATACATAAATAAAAATAGTGTAATGCTATTAACAATGTAACTAAAATAACAATAATTAGAAATGCAGAAAAAAAATATAAAACACCAAGAAAAAGTCATTGATTAGTAATCGCTATATTGTTTTGAGTTCTTCTATGGCAAGAAGGCAGATTTTATATATAAATGGTCGATACCAAAGTTGTCGATCCAGGTGGTGTAGTGGTAACCATACTTGCCTCCTAAACCCAAGATCGTGGGGTTCAATGCCTGCCAGGATCGATGACTTTTTTGGACGTAAAAATACTAAATATGACTTCCTTCGGAAGAGAAGTAAAGCCGTGGGTCCCGTATCGTACATTTACGGCACGAAAAAGAACCTCAAGCCTGAAAGAAGAGGCCTCTGAATAAAATTTGTCGGCCGATTCACGCCCCGAATTGAATGGAACGCCGATGACCTGAGATGTTAAAGAGCGTCTATAAATAAAAAAAAAAAAACCTATTAATTTCCCAATTAATAAGCATTTCTCATTATGATTGTTCTACCATTTAAGACCACCAGATCTTTTCTTCACAAGCCTGTTCTGCATACTCAATATTGAATTATTCTGCTGTTGAAATAAATGTCGTATCAAACATTTTCTTGTCAGAAAAGCTCTTTGGTGCATGCTTCTCTTCATATTATATAATATATTATAAATGTTTAGACTTTCTTCAGTACCTATTTCCCAACATATTTTGAAACCCAATTAGTGCATTTAATGAACATTTTTAGTGAATTTCCTAAGGCAAAAATGAAAACGTAAACCATCTCATATATGGAGAAGCAAGACTTAAGTCACAATCTGTCGGATTCTAGATGGAACTCTAGACAGCAAACGCTGATGGAAAATTTATGAAATTTACATGACACAAAAGATCAAAATTGAATTTGGTAATCGAAGCAGATTAACACAAGTGAAATTGCATTTGCTTTTCAATATACATGAATTTTATACATATTTTTCGTCCATCGGGTATGGGCTGCAAAATTTGTAAACGTGGTTTAGATGCTAAACATTCTTCAAAACTGACTGATCACTGATGCACCATGGTATATGAGAAATACCGTCCTTCAAGGTGAATTAGGTATTCCGGAGATCGGCCCAGTGCTGTGAGAGAGCTGTAGAGAGGACTCTAGAGTTCATTTTTGCAGCATAAAAACCATTTAATTTAACAAATATCTTCTCATTTTCCACCTTATTCATCTGGTGGAAAGAGATTTGCCACTCCGCCTATAAACTATACCTTTATTGTATTGTAACAGCACGCTATGAAGATTACTAGTGAGTAATAACCCTATTTCAAGTTTTTCATTATTTTATAATTGTTTATACAACTGTTTGTATTGTATAATGTACAAGAAGTTGTACTATGTACCAGACGTTCCATAAAAGTACTTGTTACGTTTTAAAGTCACGCCTCTTCAAATATATTCATTTAAGTTGACACATGCTACGATAATAAACACTCAAAGATAAAAAGGAGGCATAAAATTTAGCGTTCAAATATTGTAAAAGGTCTCAATTTTTGCCGAATCTTTCCCCTAAAGAAAAATAAGCCTGCCTAGATATCTTTAGTGAACAAGAGGAGATGAAGTTTATTGAGAAGAGAATAGAAAGAATTGAAAAAAGCGCGCTAAAAGGACTAATGGATGATGATATTACTAAACAATTATTACTGTTGTGACAGGATAAAGAACGTATTGTAAATGCGTCACCAAGCACTTGCTCTCTCGCGAAGGGTGTGTCTCAACTGGGCAGCATTCCTTTTCCAAAAGCGTTTCTCTGTCAGCAACCTGCTCTGCTTTCTTTCTGACCCACAATTTCGCGTAAGGCCAAGCATTCACTTTATTTTAATCATCTACTGTCGCCAGGTTGGTAGCTAACACCTTTCGGTTTCTGTTCAGCTAACCATAACTTCTATGCCAAGATCTGCTATGTAAAATTCTCCATTCAGTAAGGAAACTGTAGTTATAGTCTGTCATAAGCAAACATTTGCGTGCAGGAGGCAGCAGGATGCTGTTAGGTTAGTTCATTTAAAGAGTTTATCTGAAGTTCTCGCAGTGCAAAAGTATTTGGAGGCATTGTGTTCCTCTTTTCTAGGTTCACTTCTCAGACTAGCACAAGAAAACGAGCAATTCTGTTTGTATAAGTTTGTGTACAATTATTGGAAAACTGCGGAACGAAAAGCCGCATCATACATGCTTCCTAACAAATTTAATAAAGGGTTACAGATGTAAAATATATACGTTCAGTCCTTTTTATGAATGATGGTTTTTCTATTCTATCTTCTCGTTTTACTTACTTGTCAAAGGTATAATTGTATGATTAACATGTAGTAAATGCGGATTTATATTACCAGGAGTTGATTTTCTAGTTTTTATTGATGTAGCAAATGCAAATGCTTTTTTTTTTTTTTTTTTTTTTTGAGCACTCTTGTGTGGTCTGTGGGTATAGTTTTCTTGCGGACCTGAAGTGTCAGATTTAATTAATCACACATTTAAAACGTAAAAATAATAAAGTATTTTCAGAATCCTTAATCAAAAAATAAAGACACCTTCATGTTTGCGATTTATTACCTTACGCATTAATGACGAATAAATGCAAATGATGCATTGTATTTATAATTAAAAATGAAAGCTATTAAGTGTGTAAATGCAATAAATTAAATTTGAGTGTTGTATGTATTGTCCTCCCGTTCACATACAACCACAAATGATAAATATGTTCATTGATTTCCTCTAGAGTACCAATGGTATAGTTAAGCTAAGGATAAATTTATCCTACTCTCCTCTATTTGAATTTTCAGAATGACTGATAATAAACTCACAGATAGCGTTCTCAGAAGTCACTTACAATTTATCTTTTAAGTTTCGAAAAATCTTAGGAATTATCAAAATGAATGAGCGAAACTAAACCCATGCCCGTTATATTAGCCTCTCTAATCCGGTTTTAAAAGGGGAATTCTAATTGCATTCAGCAGCATTTTTGTGGAAACCATATAATTGGCCAAAAAATGTAATATTGGGGGACAAAATTTATTTCCTAATTATTCTTTCAGTTTGTGTATAATCTTGTTTTCTGAGGTAGTATGTTACAAAATCATTACTGAACAATTAGTACTGCTATTAACAGATATGACATTTTTCGTTTAAATATTAAATTTTAAAATTAATTTTGATAAAGCTTTGTTTTTTTTTTTTTTTGATTGATTTATTTACGGACGCTCTTGAATAACTCAGGTCATCAGCGTCCCATTCAACTCAGGGCGTGAAACGACCGACAAATTTTGCTCAGAGGCCCCTTTTTTCAGGCTTGAGGTTCTTTTTCGTGCCGTAAATGTACGACATGGGACCCAAGGCTTTACTTCCCTTCCGAAGGAAACCATACTTTGGATTTGTACGCCCGAAAAAAATCCATCGGTCCTGGCCGGGTTCGAACCCGCTATCTTGGGTATAGGAGGCAAGTATGGTAACCACTACACGACCAGGACCGACATAGGCTTTGTGAAATACTGAACTCCACAACTGTACCAAGTACATTGTCAACATAAAATTATGCAAAGCAGAATCGTAATACATTTTAAATTAAAATATAAAAATCCAACATATTAACATTTTGTAGATTATCTCACCAGTTTATAAAATAGCTGTGACGCAGTTTCTGCCGAATTAGTCATAAGGAACACTCTTATAAAAGGAACTTTAACTTTTATACGCTTAGCAATTGGAAATAATGGCATGTTACTTGACAAACAATTGCTATTTGACGCCTTAATATTATTCGTGTTTAACTCCCGTGTTTACTGTTGAGGCACCACAGGCGGTGTTGACGCTTAAAGAAACAAATAACATGTTTATTGTGTATGGTGCACATGGAAGTCCTCTATTATTCGTCAAAGATGGAAATAAGACTAGCGCTATTGCGAATTAAGGCACGTGTCCTCCCCCCTATATGCCACACTCAGTTCTCAAACATGACGTTCCATCTATTCACCTTAGTTCTGTCTCCATGTTGCGGAATAATAGACATGTGCTGAATAGCCAGGCTAGGTAAGTCATTTACGCGTTAATTAAGTTGTATGAAGACGAGAAAAGAAATTGTGTAATTCTGGCTTTAACAAAGGTTACTGAGCACATTGCAGCAATGGCACAATTGAACATCAGCATAAGCATGGAAGAAAGGCTACCAGAGGAAATGTGATATACAATTATAGCACTAAGATTAAATTGTAGGTCACATCCATAATAAATTATAATTGGGCAGCTTTGTTATTAGCAGGCAGTTCCGCAATTATTGCAGCATAAACAAAGACATTCCAATTATAAAAAATACATTTTCTTATGCAAAAGTGAAATTAATTTAAAAGATTCGAGGAAAATATTAAAAAAAAACAAAAACAAAGTGTTTTGCATATAATTACCTTGTTCCGAATGACAGACTTGGACCGTGTTCCAATTTACACATAAGGAGAACTGTGCACAAATTCTGGTTTTCGGTTTACGTACGCTATAGCGGCCCTATCCTTCCTATTTCGAGCTTTGCTAACTAATAAACTTACCCAACGATGACAGAACGCTACCATGGTACTCAGTACAAGATAGGAACTTGTCATCTAATGCAGGACACACTCTTTACTCTCCTATTAGGAATCCATTGATGACAGATATAGATTAAAGCGCGTTCTGTAAATAAACGATATTGTTTAATGTTGTATTCATTTCACACATTAACAAGTATATTTTCATGTTGATTCCTACTTGAATGTGCTTTTGAAAAAGTGAAATAAAATTTCTATTTTGAAATGGCATATTTCTAATAAATAAAAATTTGAGCCATATGAAATGCAACGTAGTTTTATTATATGATTCCTATTATTAGGCATATATGAGACTCAGTATTTGTAAACAATAATTTGTTTATGTTATAAATGTTAATGATGACCATGTTAAACTTTATCTCCATGTGGCTTTTCGGTAGCAAGTATTTCTTTCCTAGATAGAGGAAGGAAAGACATTTGGCAAATGATAGGACAATGTGTGGTACTCTTCACCTCTTTCTCCGAGCGCTAGTGAGCGAATGGTTTTGGTTTATTAACTGTTTCTGGATCCTTTCGGCTTCCACATTTGTCTCAATGTCCTTTCGTAAATTTTGATTAAATTTCATTCTACGTTTTAGAGGAGCATTGCCGCTTAGCAGTTATTGCTAAATTGGACTGAGCATTTATTATATGCAGTGCTCTATTATTATGTTGGAGTGAAGTTGTACTTTGAAGAAGTTTTAACCTTAACCATGTTGAGCACTTTTCCAATATCAGTTGTTTTTCACTGTTGTCAAAATTTAGTTGTGCATGTCTTGCTTCCTGTTTATTTCATCTGGATAGAAACTATTATGCAATTTTAACCGCTTTGCTTTTCTATAAGTTTTTTCTCTGTAATTATAACAGCATATGATAGTTAATTGCGTTCTAAGTGTCCATATACAAGTGTTTTAAATATAGATAATGTCAAGTTTTGCATTACATATGGTAAGTTGTATATAAAATTATATACATTACATAATATAATTAATTACATATACAGGCTGCACAAACGTTTTATTAGTACATGAAATATTTGTTATATTTTCATGCGAGAAATGCATTATGAAGTACTCATTCATAGGAAAACTCTGGTTATGACTATTAAAATATTTATTAGAAGCAGTATCTGACCAAAGAGTATAAATTATGATCTAGTGGCAACTCGCGAATTCAATCCCTGCCAGAGTTGATGAATTTTTAAACCTTTTTTTTTTTTTTTTTTTTTTTTTAAGTTGTGTTTAATGCCCGTTTTAACTTCTAAGGCACCACAGGCAGCAGACACTGGTGATACATGAAATGAAATGATATATTGGGAAAGGATTTCTTTTTAAGGAAGGAAGCGTTCCAAGCCTAAGTTTAGGGTACCTCCCCGTACCTGCCATTTATGAGGACTGAGGAAAATCTGGAAAAAACCTGTCAGGGAGGATGGTTCTGGTGGGAATCAAACCGCTCATGAGTCCGAGTATTAACAACCTCGGCCACCTGTGGCGGTTTTTTCAGGAGTAAAAATCCTAAGTGTGGCTTCCCTAGGTAAGAAAATAAAGCTGTGGTTCCCGTGTCGCAGAATTACGGCAAGTAAAATAACCTCAAGCCTGAAAGAAGCCTTTTCATGCCTTGAATTGAATTCTAATGATTCGAAATGTTAAGGGGCGTCCGTAAATAAACCAAATAAACAAATAAGTGCTTTATAAATTATTTTTGCAAAACTTAGTGATATATTATCAAAGAAAATTATGTTCATTCATAAATTCTTCTTTAGAGTAATAGACATTTATCTTAGGTATTCTGTAAGAGCAGGTTTGTGATTAGTTCTTCACCGAATAAATTATTTGAAACAGCATTAGATATTTAAGGATTCATAATGAACTCCATTTTGATATCAAGATATAAATTAACAATATATGTTTTATGTAGTATTTATATGTATTTGTATATTTTTAATAATGTATTCTTAATTTTTACATAAAACCTCATAAAACATTCAATTCACATGAAAATGTTAAAATATTAATTTTTAAATAGGCTCTTACGGGAAGGTCTGTTGTTAAAATGCAGAGTATTGGAAGTATTTTATCTCTTTTGTAATATAAAAAAAAAGTTTCTTGATTTCAACAGCATTACCCCAAAACTTTCGTCCATATTTCATAACTGAATAGAAACAATCATAATAAATATCTTTTATTGTCGATATCTGGAGGCGAAATAAAATGCATAGATAGCAGGTTATAGATTTTGAATAATATATTTGATATGTATTTTACAATGTACACATTTGTCAGTTAAAGACCTAGAAACGTGGCATCTGTGGGCTATTCTAATAGATGACTATTACTGATTTCTACAGGTAAACTGTGATCTTGCGAGTTATATGTTATACATTTTATAGCCTTTGTTCTACCAATATTTCATTTGTTAGCTTTAAACCATTTGAGCACGTAATTCAGTTTTAATGTTAGTGATACTACGGTGGTGTCATCGTCAATGAAAAAAGTGAAATCTGTAATATCAATGCATTAGTGTTTATAGTTTGAGGATTTTGTGTTGAGGTATTCCGTGTGTTAAGAAAATTTAACTAATAGTTATAATGTTTAATAATTCATCTCTATTTTTTCAATTACGATATACTTTTAAACTCCCTTTATAACTTCTGGTTTTTGGGACGTCTCCAGATAGTGCCAGATGGGGTAGAAGTGCCGAGAAATTAAAGATCAGTTCATCTGTGCAGCAATGTTCTGCTCAATCTCGAGGTGCTTACTGGCGACCTTTGTTTAAAATTGACGGATATATAAAAATTTTCTGTAAAATATGTTGCTTCACGTATAATAGAAGACAAAAGTTGCTGACCGTGGAGGCCATGTCGCAATAATTTGTTGTGACCTCGTTAGGACGAAATAATATTCTTATTCTTCGTTCAATGCTAAATCATACTGTAACTCCGTTATATGAGTGTTGTCAGCTATCTTCTTAGAATTAGGTCTAAAGACCTGTTTCCACTTCAGAGAAATTGGTTTTAGTCTACTCCATCCTTTGGGTTGGTAGTTCAGTAATTACTTCAGTGTTGTTTTGCTACAAATTCTTTAAACATGATGAAACACTGTTATTTTAAGCTGTCAATTCTACCGCTTTTGGTTCTGCTTATGTCTGCATTTCTTTTCTTATCCAGACTTGTGTAACCAGCCACCAAACGCAAGGATTTAAATGTGCTGTTTCAATCTTTTTCTTTAGCTATTAATCACCCAATTCTTACTACCGTAAGTTACAGGAGCTGCCATAGTTTTAACGTGTTTTTAACGTATTTTCTTTCAGCGTTCTGATTATTGTATAACATTTTGTAATTAAAATTATTTACTTGCTTCAATATTTTTCCACCTAATACTAGTTTACCCATTCTATGTTCTTTCCCTTTAAATTCAATTTTCCTTAATTTAGCTTTGGAAATGTTCATGTCTATCGTAATTTTATTCCATATATTCTGATCTATTCCACATTTGGCTTCGGAGTCACTAAAATCACCTGATCTTCCCAAATAAAGTTATGTTTAAGGTATTGCTATATATCTTAAAATTTTAGTTAGAAAATATTGGTCTCGTCAGTATATATGTTAAAAAGAACTGGGACAAAGGACAGTCACGGCTAACCCTCTACTTTGTTGTCAACAACTTTTTATTAATAAAAGAAAAGGTGCAAAACAGCTTTGTTTGCAGACATGTACGATTCTCAGAAGTTTATTTCTTAGTTTTACCGCTCTAGTTTCAACACAAATCTTGCCCTTCACCTTTCTCGTGTCTGGGCACTTTGTTTGGTATACCTGATCTTCTACCATCACAAATAACTCATCCAATCAATTCTTTCATATTAAAAGAGTTATAGAAAAGTTTTAGCCATTTTATAATATCAGATAGTGCTTATTCACTTTTCACTAAATCGTTTATGCTCATATTTTGTAGGTTCCGTAGTAACCTGGAAATTGAGAAACATGTTTCAGACAACAGACACAAAGACGAATGGTAATTTTTAAAACACACATAGTGCTTTAAGTAGGATTTGTTATGCAGTAGGTTGTATAAAGCTTCTGTTACGTGTCACATATCTTTGTTTTACTTTTAAGTGGGAAATAATTATTTTCAAAGACTAATTGCATTTCTTCTATTCTGTATGAAAATGAATTTATTTACTTAGAGCCTTTAACAACAAAACAGCTTTATGAGCTCACCATTTTAACTGAGCAATCACATTAATAGAAATGAACAAAGTTTGAGAAATGTATCTTCTCTCATTAAAAAGGGAGCATTTTTATTCAGGTTCCCAGTTACTGTTAATAACAGAAGAATTCATAAATTCAAATATAGTTATACAGAAAATATTACTTAAATAGTATAACAAAAAATATTGAGATATAGGAACCAGACAATTTTTTTACACCCTGTAGTAACCGAAATTAAAGCATATTTTCAGAAAATACTGTTTGGCAAATTACATCGTGCAAATGACTTAAATTGTTTGGTTGAATTTATTTGTCTGAAAGCTACGCTTTTTTAAATGAAAATGCCTGGTGCATTCCTAGATTGTTTCTTGATATAGTCTGCAAGTTGAAGATTCTCTACACGAAAAGAACGCACGTAGGTTCAGCCACTACCAAGTTGAGAAGAAAGGTATATATCGCGCGCGGTGCCATGTTTTGGCTAGGATTACCATTTCGATAAATTCCCTTCTCTACAAATCCCCCGTTTCATAACTGTATTTGCCACTTTAGCTCTGAGTGTGCCTCTTGATTTATGGCAAAGCCATCCAAGCGGGACATGACGCAGAGTTAAAGCTATAAATTGTTAAATTTGCCAAGCAAGAGGTGTGTGTGTGTGTGAGGAGGAGGAGGAGGAGGAGGAGGAGGAGGAGTTGAAGGCTTGGAAATCAATTTCCTACATGTTTTTTCTCACCTTAGAAACTAAGTAGCAATATGATGTCTGCTTTCCAGATTTTATTGTAAAATTAACAAAAACAATGCAAACTACTTACAGTGGTACGCTTTTCACTGCCCCAGCGAGTCTTAAGAGAACTCCTTCAAAGGAATGGATTGCATTGGAGTAATTTCTAGGAATTATTTTGTGAGAGAGCTGGTGCCCGCATTTTTTCTTAGCAGCTTAAGCATTTTGTCTTAAGCTTATCTGTGGTGGCTCATGGGTTAATGAAGAGTCCAGGGAGGGGGAAAATAGCACAATATTAATAGTACAAAATGTAACTAACTTTACATTACTGCACAACTTTTAATATTTTATACTTAATTTATTGTCCCTGTAAACTGTAAACAAGAAACAATTATTATCCTCAACGTATAATTTCACACTGAGATTTTTCTGTTATATCTGTCTGTACTTAAATCGATAATACAAGCGAAGAAGCAAGCATTGTTGATTTCTTTGTCAATTTACTATTGGATTTCTTCTTGAATAATTCGATTAGGTAGTTCTGAATTGTTTTTGAAAGTTCACAGAAGTAGCCCGTTTCTTCCAAATGTTCTCATAATAGACGCCGGGACGGAAACCTTTACAAAGCATAAGTCATCGTGACCAGATGCTTTCGAGTCTGTAACGGAACTAAAGGAATGAAGGACGTGGGAGAGCGGAAAATTCGTGAAATGTAAATATCCATCCAAACCTTCGTGTAAGTGATCAGTAACATGATACTTTTAAAATCTTCCTATTTACCTCTCTTCTTCATTATGTTGTGCTCGTTAAGTAAATCCCAGATGTTCAACATTTGCTTAGATTTAGTTTTAAACGAAAGTTGAGAATTTATATGATGTTTACTCACTTCATCTCTATATACTGTCCGAGATTTTTTTAAAATGCTTATTCCCTTCAGAGAAATATATATATATAACTTTGCTTACCAGCATATCGGATCGGCAAAATAATTTACCTTACTAAGCGTTTCCACACAACCATTTATGATCATTGTACAAAGTGCATTACACTGTATTGCTTTATTCTATCCTTCTGTACCAGTAATAATGTTGGTGTAAGCCGTTCATATCTTATAATTTCATTCCTTTCAACTCTGTTCTTCTTGAAAAGGGAATTTACAACAAACTAGTTATAACAGTTTTACTAAAACTAGAACTAGATTAGCCTGTTTTCAATATAGAGTACATATACGATAAAGTCAATACACACACCACATAGAAATTACCAGAAAAGCCACTGTTTATATATAAACCTGTATTACTTAGAACTCTCACTTTTCGTCCTGCCTTCACGGGCCTCACACACCTACCTCACAAGCTGGGGATGGGTAAATAACCCTCACTCATAACCAAGGCAAACATAACCTCTCCTTCAGTACGAGGCAATTTCCTGGTGAATTCAGTCAGTTACAATTACAGGCTCAGTGTGGAGCATAACGTGCTCACCAATAGAATCGCAAATATATACAAGCAACACTAATTAAATAGTGAATGAATGCTTGAGATTAGTAAAGCAACATTTTAACCATTAAGAAATAAGGAAAGCTGCTTTTAAAATATTCCTGTTTTACTGATACGATTCTTGCCCCTTTTTATGATGACACATGTGATTCACACCATCGCTAATTTTTCCCTCTATAAAATATTTGTAGGCCCATAGACAATTCTGGAGACATATTTCTAGAATGTAAATTTTTAGTATAGTTGCAACAAAAATATTCATTTTAAGTCTATATTAGTATAGACTTAATTGTAATCCGATTTTAGCCTGATCTATGCACAATTGGTAGGGGTAGAGGAACTGGAGTTTTCTTCTTCTTCTTCTTCTTCTTCTTCTTCTTCTTCAATGTTGATTTTAAGCTACAGCTTGTTTCCCGTTAGTTTTTAAAAATACTTTTATGGCTATAGTACTACATGCTACTTTTTTTTCGTGTTATCTGTATTTTAGTCGAATGTTATACTAATTTTATTTATTTATTTTAAAGTAAAATGTAATTCCTAAGTTACATTATGTAATGAAAATAGGTAGAAAATAAAATATACAATACCTAATATGTACAATATACTTTCTAATCTTGTTCATTAAATTCATAATTGAATCTTGCTTCAAAAATAAATAAGATATGCTTCTTTCTGTTAAATATTATTTGAATCAAAAGCACAAGAGGACTTATGAATATAGATTTTTAATAGTGCTAATTGAGTAGCAAACTTTTGCCGATAAGTGGAAGTGAGTTACATTTCCTGTAACTATGACAATTTTAATTGAGATATATAAGATTGAAAATGTTTCTGTATTACTTGCTTACTTTATCATATCATAAATGAGGGCCAGTCATAAACCGAGCAGATATTGTTATAGAAATGTGTTGGTGATGCTGGCAAGTTTTGCCTCATTGGAAGGAAGGTAGTATACCAGAAAACGTAGTCAATCTTCACGCGTCACGCAAAATCCGAGGTAATGATGGCACTCTTTTTGATCAACATGGTCCATTCTCATGAAGTATCTGGAAAGAGGAGGAACTGAGAATGCCTTGTGTATATGCCAAAATAAGCATGAAGTAACGGAAGATAATAAAGTCAAAATGCTTAGTATTCCTCTAGGATGGTGTCATTTTGCAGTATCAAAGTTACCCCACCAAACTACAGCAATTTAAATGGAAATTTGGAAAGTACAACACAAGGCTTACAGCCCTAACATGTCCTTTTGTGTCCCACCCCCCCCCCCCGTTTCCCCAAAGGCAAACGTTTGACATCGGATAAGACATGCAGGACGCAGTTTAATGATGGTTCCAGCAGCAACTCAGGAACTTCTTCCACAGATATATTTAGCGTATCTTTCACAGTGGAATAAATGTCTCAAAAGATATATCGACTCCCTATATCAATTAATTATTATGAAACAAGGGAATGAATGTTCAGACATTGTATTAACAGCTAATATCTGTAAAAAGAACGGAGAAAAGTAAATACTAAGAAATAACTCAGCAATAAGATGAAATTAAAAATTATAAAAATCTGTGTCATTCCTATGTTGCTGTATGACATCCATACTTGGTCTTGCATAAACAGACACCTGTGTTACATATGACAAAGAAACATTGAATAGAGGACACTGATCGACATGGTGTATAACAGAGAAACAGAGAACAATCCAGCATAAAGGACCTAGTGCGACAGGAGCTGAAATGATGTGCTGAACAGCTCCTTGACACGCAGGATGGTTGGCGTGGGGTCCTCGAACCGGCAAGAGGAGTTAGGCTCTTTCTAAATGTAAGTGGTCCGACGGTGTCTTATGGTTAAGAACTGCAAGGATGTGGAGCGACCTTGTGAAAGGTCTAACCTGCACATGAGCAACAGAGATATTTCAGGAACATGTTATCAAAGGCAATAGATTTATAGCAGATGCTGTAATTAGACTAAGAAGGTAATGCCCTATTCGAATGGACCACCTCAAGAGCTAACACTACTGTAAAAAGTACTAGAATGTTTTTAGCTTATTTGTTTATTAATTTTAAATTAAATCCACAGATCGGAATCATATAGTCGATTTACACCTGAAAATCAACACAAGTAATTAATAATTTGAAATTTTAATTCTTTACGTTTTTAAACAAATTATACTTTAAATTTTAGAATATGATAAACTTCAAAGAGAAAACAAAACAGCTTTCAAGCGTTGCATGCATTGAAAATATAGCGAAGAGGGTCAACACTTTACAACATATTTAAAATAATGGGTTGGGAATATAGAGATTGGCGTTAAAGAAAGGAAACTCCGTAAACTGTCTTCAAAAGACAGAAAGAAAGAAAATAATAGTGCTAAGAAACTTTTTTTTTAAATATATAATCGGTGAAATTTCTTATGCATTGAAGGTTATGCAAACTATGTACAAAATGTCACACCGAAGGAGAGAATTTCAACGTACAGGAAAGCGAGTCTCCTGATTTAAATTATGTTGAACACACATGGGGAACTTCAAGAAAGTGTGTTAAAAACTCAAAGCCTAAAATGGAGAACATCTCATTCGAAGAGTGAATGGAATAGATATTTATGTTCTATTGAATATTTTGAACCTAAAGTTTTAGAATGTTTGAAAAAGTTATATCAAAATACACCTTACTGAGAAAGTTGGATCATAATTTGAAACAGAATGTATAAATTAAATCTATATTTATTACATATAATGAAAATAAAAGCGTATTAAACGCTAGATTGGGAAAATCAGATATCTACATATTTCTCTGCATTCTAACTGGGTGGGTTGAATAGGCGGCAACGCTTTTGAAAGATCCCATTTCAAATCTATTGGCGCCCGCCTTTATTTTTTTCGTGGTTTCCTATTTCCTTTCTACCATTTCATATCATTTTATTCCATAGGATCGAAAGTGCCAGGCAAGGTGGGTGCTGAGTGCAGCGTGACGGTTACTTGAGCTTTGGCAATATTTCTGGTTTGCAATCCCGCCATGTCCGTGTTTCACCACCCCTGGCCGCCCGGTGTTTCCATCACACCATTCCTTCATTTAGGAGGATCCTCCAGGAGCATAGGCACAAACAATCAGCCGTTGAGCACCGCGAAAATGTCCCCCATCCCTAGCAATCTAATCCAATCCAATCCAATCACAAACTGAAATAAAGGTATTTGGCTGCACCCCCTGTTATTAGTTTTAGTAAACTTAAAAATATAAAAAATAAAAAATCAATAATTTATCTAGATCTATAAACATAATATTTTATTAGATATGCCATAATTTTCACCATAGGTCATATTTTATAAAGTGACTAATTGTTAGATGTGAAATAGAATAATTATTATAAGTGCATAAATCACAAATAAACAGTTACCAAATAAACCCGAACATACACAATATTCACATCCTGAAAAGTTAAAGTAAAATTCGTTTGAGCGTAAAGAACATTGCATTTGAACAACTGCAATAACAAACGACGGGTATCTACCCCAACTGTTCAAGGTCCACCAGAGAATGTTTGAGGTGGAAGCACAGCAGGTGTGAGATACAAGAATAGCAGGTAGCTTTACCAGCTAACATTGAGAAGTACATGGCGAGGGATCTTCCCAAGATGCGGCACGCCTAAGAATAGCAACGGGGAGGGGGGTAATTTATATCGTACGTTACGTGTAGGTGTTGTATACTCTTGCTTCCTGTACACAAAACAGGCTATTGATTTTTATCTCTGCCATCACAAGCCGTGCGGGAAGATGCTCCAGGCTCCTGAGCCTCGTGAAGTGCCATATCGATAACGTAACCTGCCATATCGATCTCCATTACAGTTAAGTTTATAGAGAAGAAGAACAAACATAACTTTTATGTGCTGACAATCATGCGCTGGCACCATGCAATGAAAATACAACGCAGCCAGCTGTAGTATTTGTACACTTCCTAATCATCGCGATTAACATCAAAACTTTCCTCTTCGAGGATTCAATTTGTCTACATTGTGATTGCAGGCTTTCAAAGGTTTTTGTCATAGTTTTGAACGACATAGTGAAAATATACAGCTGAAAATCCAGAGCAAATGAAACATGGAACTCGGAGGCTTTTCCTGTTCGACATGTTCGGTATTTTTATTGTTTTTAAAATAACATTTAATAACAATGATAAAAATCATTTGTTCGAAGGCTACAACAAAACTAAAGAAGAATTTAACCGAAAGATCCAATTTTTGTCAACACACCGAATTGGGCTTAGGCGCAAGGGATAAGCTCATTGAAATTAAAACGGGTATAAATAATAACAATGTAAAATGCACGTTCTTGCACGTACCATTGTATATATTTGCTCAAACACCTTTACCTCGTCTGTTCCACATTGAAGCCTTCTGTTAACGTCCTCTTATCTCTGTTGGTTGAGACTTGAGCGGAATTTTCGAGAATCAATGTGACGTCAGAATTTCATGTATAGGCTTTCAAGCTACTATCAGAGGGAGCACCGATTGTGAGGGGTTCAGACGTCTTGGCTACTTAATTCCAAATTGTTACGTTCCTTGCTCTCTCGGCAGGCCTTGACCAAGATAGTACAAGTTGTATTGTATTAATTTTATTTTATTTTTATTCAATTTAGTGACAATGTTAGTAAAATTGCGTACGAGTTTATCATTTTATGTTTGTAAAAGTTAGGCTGGTACCAAAGTTCTATTTGGATCTTAAATGTAGATTTAAAGTACTTAGCCATTTCTAGGCAAACACTGTTTCTATATGAATATTTTTTCTTTGAATTTTTTGTAAAGGGCTTAGCTGTGCAGACATATTGCAAGCTTGGGAAATAGTCAATATTTAATAGTGCAGCTTAAATAAAGTTAGTACAATTTGTTAATGTGAATAATGTTGCTGAAAGCAAGCGCGGTGAGCCTTTGGGTTGAGGTTTGTTCACATTATTTTGCATTATAAACTGAAATATCAGACAATTCTTTTATCCAGTAATAAAAACTGCCTTTCTCGGACTGCATCCTGGGTAATGTCTTTCCTAATGTAATGCTCGTGCAGGCATCAGCGGGAAGATATGTGCAGTTGAGGAAAAAGGAAAGACACAGAGCATGGCATTATATACTCTAAATATTTAAATATGCACTCATTGTTGTGGTTAATGCTGAGTTTATTAAGATGTCAATATCTTTGATCGATCAGCCGGATGAACTTAATAGGTTTTGAATAGTTGAAAAACAGACTGAGTACTCTCCATGGCAGACATGAAAACAACTGAACATTAGCTATTTACTTTGAGAAATATGTCAAGAAATATATACGATTAAGTTGTTACTATAAATATTCTGATTAAAAAAAAACAGAAATCGTTCATGTTTATATAATTCTGTTGCATAAAATTCTAACAGTAGTCCTGCATGGTTTTAAAGAATATCAATCAACACTTTTTCTCAGATATTTTGTATTGTTTATACTGTATTCTATTTAGTCAAATTTGACTGATATCTACTTTCTTCAAGGAAGGAAAATGTAATCTGCCGGTGGTTTAAATTGTTGATTTCTACTCCTAAGCAGTTGTAGATAGATTGACTTTGCTCATTGACGAAAAAACCTGAGCTACTAACAGGTTTGATTCTTAAGGAAAGAGGGTTTTTCCTTAGCCAATTTTGACTGGCGTTCGTTCAGACAAAGTGAATATCTGGAAAGTGGCTGTATATAAACCTGGTCACCATTTTGTCTTCTGTTAGCTGAGGCCACAAAAATATGGCCCCACTGAATCCTTATGGCTCCTTGGGGATGTATGTAGTATATTTTCAGCATTTTAAATATTTATGAGTCCCATTCTAGCATTGCTACTGTATAATTTTGTCTGGTTTTCAAGAATGTTCTTTATATAGCAGCACACACATGAAATGGGTGTCATGGCAAACGTTTCCCTTATCTGTCATAACCAACTTAGATGCGAGAAAAATTAAGGAAAAAGCTCAAAATACAACTAAAATATTTCCAAGCTTATCTTCTAATTTATTTATCCAACCGCCCAGGTATCTAAGTTTTAATTCTTTACTTGCTACTTTTTATTCTTTAAATACGACTGAGGCACTGGACACAGTTTCCATGTATTATTTCACTATTTTGAACACTAGAATTATTTTAAATGTTCCATTCTATAAGCACTAGATGGATATTGTGCTATCCTGCTTCAGTATCATTAGAATTTCATAAGGAAATGCATTTATCATTTTGGAACGAGACAGATTTTAGCCTGCTTCGTAAGCAATACTTTCGGAAATGATCAGTTCTGCACAGTTAAACACATACTTATTTAAGATAGGGATATATGTTTTCAATGCCATACCAATAAGTTAAATAATTAATGTCTAATAGTTTGTATATACCATTTGGTTACGGAAGTAGATAGCCGAATAATGATTGAAGCTTTGCCTATAAAATGATAGAACCTTTTTAAAATATAACACAAAAATGGAATAAAATGATAAATTTTTCAACAGGAGTCTTAGAAGTATTATGCAGTGACATCAGGTTTTGACTTAATGTTAGTAATTATTATTAGAGATTTTAAATATATTTTCAAACTAATTGCATTGCAACAAGATTGTTAAAATTCAGTGAACGTAACTCGATCATGTGTTTAAATAACGCTTGCCACTTGTTCATAAGCTTGGGCATCGCAGGAGGTTGACTCTGGTAATGCATTGGATAAAATGATATATGGAAAAGTAAAGGTAGAAAATGTTCTAGGCTGCCTTCCCGGCATTTCCAATAATGAGGACGGAGAAAAATGTGGAACAAGCCTCAGTCAGGGGGGACAGTATTGACGAGGAGTCAAATCCCAGGTCTCCCGTTTATGAGTTAGTGCTTTAAGTACTTCAGCCAACTGTGTTGTTATAACTTGCAGTCATTTACACATTCTGAATCTCGAAGAACTACAAATATTTTCAGAGAAATTTCTGTGAATCAAACTCTTCTGTATATTATTTGGTGCTAAAGGCTCGCACTTGAAACACTTAAACATTATTGGCAAACTGTACTGTTTTTCGAGCAATTTTTTCAGTTTTTTCTAACATCTCCATCAAAATATACCATATGTTGTTAAAAGTGTTTCATTTGTTCAAGAACTGAGTGAATGTTTTCAATACGTTGTTGCTGTTTTCAAAACCAGGATAATAATTTAGCAAACCTTGATATACTACAATCAAAACATCACTTTACCTACCAAACCGTCAACCACGTTTTCACAATATCAAAACGATCGCGTTAATAACGTATGTAGAACTCCAGGTAAGAATAGATTGTGGAGACATAGGCATATCACAGAAAGTCATTCCTATCGTTGAAGATGATTGTCACAAACTCCTTCTTAAAGTGTGATATGTGAGGCATTTTTTCTCCTACCATTCTCTCATTCATTAAAGGATATTGAAAAAAAAAAAAAAAAAACATAAAAAGAAGGTGCAACGAAAAGTTGCACTATAGACTCGGTGCTTTAGAAATTGTTTAACTTTTTCCTGAAGCTCTGAAAGTTTATATTGGTGCATTATTTGCAAAACTAAATTATATTGGGTATATTGGGCATTTATCACAATAAATATTTCACCAACTCTTTTTCTGTATATAAATTATGTTATAACGTCTCTAATATTTTTCTACTTTTTAGTTTTCCATGTTGATTTTGCCAAGAGCACTTGCCGAATGGCACATTCTAGATAGATATTTAATTTCTGTAACTTTTTAATTTACTTTTATAATTTATGTTAAATATTAGCCCTATATTTTTTCCACTAAGTTGCGAATTTTGGAAACTGGAGTGTCACGTGGTTCACAATAAAAATCCCTGGGACTCTGGCTTGCCTACATGAGGTCACCAGAACAATAAAGTTACATGGTCGTATCTGCCCTGGATGGAAGGCAATAATAATTCTTCGCTTTTCTTGTTTAACCTCCGTGCGACACCCACTGATGCCGTTCCAGTGTCATTATCACAGCATGTCTTTTGTTTACTATTGGTAATTCTGACAGCAGTGGAAGCGAACAAGGTCGACAAATCCAAATGGCAATGTGTCCGTGGAAAACTCGAGCCCACCCAGCTCGAAGGCATTCCGCAGGGTAAGACTACCAGTAACGGATAGGCTATCCAGCAAATAGGTAATTTATGGTTTCACACTAATTACAGCTAGATAGATGGTTCATTTTTAATACCAGTCATTTGCTGTTAATACCCTCGAGGCTTACTCTTGCATACTGACACTTTCATGATTTGCAATACCGTTTTGGAGTTCATAAAGAGTTTGGGATTTCTAACGAAAGTGTGGATTTAAAAATAAGAAAAATTAAGTACTGATTAAGAGTAACAATATGGGGTGATCAAGCACTTCTTCGAGCAGTTTGTCTAAGGGAGAAAATAAATGAAGGGATGGGTATCAAAAATAAGGAAAGGCTTAGACAAAATAGGACTAGCGTATATTTGGTTTAGGGAAGAGGACATTACATGAAATACTTTGAAAATAGTTAACAGACGTTTGCGAGAGACTCAATGTGCAGAAAAAGGATCGCTTAACCTGCAGGCTCAAGTACATCCGTTGTGAAGGAGGGAGGATTATCTAGATGTCTGGTAGAGAAGAAAGAAGTGGTCTCGCATTGCTGAGATTAGGGACTTGGGAAGGAACTAAAACAGTTAATGTTCTCGGGGAAAGAATTTGCCCATTGTGCGGAGAAAGCGATACCTGGAGTCATACTGTGGCAGAATGCAGGGAAACGGAGATTTTAAGAAGTGAGCATTTATCACCACATTTTTGAATTTCAATAGAATTTTGAGCATCTGCCGGGGAGTGTTGGTGGATGAAAGATACACATACAACTTGAGAATATTTCTAGAGAAGACCCGACAAAGAAGGTTAATGGTTATAGTGAAGAGGGGGGAGTTGGAGAGGGGGAGTGAGTAAATGGAAGGGTGGCTCAAGAGTAAGGGTTCCATTCACGTTTATATGTTTGTATATGAAATATTCTCTTAAAATCAAAGCAAAACCTCCTCCCCCATACATTTCCATTGTAAAGATAAATATTATATTATAAATTAATTATCCAAAGATAAACGATTCCTTTATGTTTTAAGAAAATGTGTGATGTAAGTATATCAATGTGCTTGCATATTTGTATGTATGCATGTAGGTATGTGTGTATGGCCATTTTGATTGTTACAAGGACGATATTAGCATGTATGGCTGTAAGGCCCCTGCGACGGTTGTATTTCTTGAGTGTATTTTAAAACTAGTACAATAAAAATGTCCATTATTACTACTTAATACTACTTGTAATGCCGAATATTCATCCAGCTATCCCGGAGATATCACCTTTAGTCATTTCTCATTACTTCCACGTCTCTTATATAGATATTTTTCTAGCAAATCGTCGTTGTGATTATTGTTAAAAAATAAACATCTGACCAGCTGAAATTACGTTACATACGTTCCATTATTACTGATAGTCTTATTCAGTGGAAGAAAAATTTGATGTTGGGTTTACGAGCTGCTTACTCGGGAAAGCAAACGTGTCAATGTAATCCATAGTAAGGTTAAGATATACGCAAAGGAATATATTAAGATTAGTACCTGAGTACTGCCCTACTTTATGTATCATAATAAGAATAAACAAACAAAAATACTGAAAACACTGTAGATATATGTAGAATCTTTGCAAAATATAACACAATTTTAGCTATTGGTAAGGAGCAGTATAGCTAAACAAAGGTAATGGTGTAAAGACGATTAATACCAAATTTAAAGGTAGTGGTCATGAATCTGCTCATTGTAATATAATATAAACATTATCAAAAAGATTTCAATATTCAAAATATTCTCTTGTACTTATCATTATTCCTGTAAATTATTATTGTCCTACTTTAAAGCAAATAAAATGGCTTCAGTAATAGGAATAACTTTAAAAATGATCAACTTTAGGTGCGTTTTCTCAGAAAGTTCGCTCAAATCGAGACTTGCGATTTTAACCACTGTGTTTGTTCTGCTAACTTGAACGCGGAAAAAAAATGTTTAATTGCAAAACATTTAGGTAAACATATTGATACTTGTTTTGTTTTTTTGAAACAAGTGATAGAAAACGAATGGCATATTACAACATAATAATAAAAATGTTTATTTAAATGCTTTTCAGTTAGGCAATAGAATTTTCCTCTCATGCTCAAGCAAATATAGCAAAAAACAGTGGAATAAATTACAAAACTAAGTATGAGCACGTCTCCTGAGAAATTTGTTTCATTTCTTGAATTTACTCTTATTACTGAAATAATTTTACCAGTTTTTTGCCAAATTATATTTTGAAATAAAATAATGAAACTTTGCAGGAATTATGGAACGATTTTGACATGTATTAGACTAAATTTTGAATGCAATTCATTTAATTTTTTTAAATAATGGTAGAATACTATTATATACATATTCTTGCAGTGCACTTTTAATGTTGTTTCTCAGTAACGTAGCAAAAATACTAGTACCTAAGATATAATGCTAGGGAAGGAGCCTAACATTTTTAGACATGCTTGACACATTTAAAGCATTTACGATACCTATAAATGTAAGATACAGTGACAGAGGCAATCCTAGTTTATTTCTCTCCATTAGCATCCATACTTTTTAACCGCTTTCGGTTATTGGGATATGCTTTAATGAAACACAGTGCACAACTCTGGTTTATCTTTAAACCATGGTCAATATTCCTCATTCATAAAAAAAATGTCATATAAATGTTTTTCATATGCCCTTGAAATGATCAATAGACAGAATACGCTGTTTATCATGATTCCAGTGAAAGTGGATACATATTCGCTTCAATTAAACATGAAATCCTAACAGATTCCGCTCTTCATGTTCTCAATTTTTTACTGAAGTCTTCAATCAATCCAACTGAAAAAAATGAATGACTTGTTTTAATGGTACTTATAACACACTGTTATGCTCTTATGCATTAATTTTCTTAAATACTACTTTGCTTAAGGAATATCAATAATTCGCTGAAAATGGGTTATATGATACAATTAAGCATTTAAGCTCCATTCAATATTTACATAGAAGGTGATGTGACTTCGGTAGAGCTATCATTAAGACATTTTTAAACTATAAATATGGATTTTTCATCAAATACATGTAAGATAATCGCCAAATGCAATTTGGAAATCTCAACGAAACAAGTTCTGGCATTTCTAGATAAATAAGACAGGGTTAGTAATAATAACATTATAGATCAAATGCATATATAAGAAGGACTGAGACAGTATAAATGCGACTGTTAAAAGTTTCTTGTGTTCTGTTCTAACGAGATAAAATTAGTAATCTTAGAATTAGGAATAACGTGAATATTTAATATGAATAAAATTAAAGACACAAAGAAGAATTGTTGGAACCATAAATATTCATGGATCCAGGAAGTTGGATGAAACAAGCTCTCGCCTACAGGCCCATTGAATTACTAGAAATATAACACCTCAAAACAAAATTAGAGGTTAATTTGGTAAAGTAAGGTGGAACCACGAGGTCTACTTTGTTTATTATTATTTTGAATATTTATATATTATTAAAATAAATATTCCAAAAATCTTAAAAATTCCTTTGGTTAAAGGACGAAACAGAACTCAATATCCAAATATGGGTGTCTTCGTCTTTGCAAGTGAATGCAAGCTAGTATGTTCACCATCAATGACACTCAGCATTGGATACACACATCCCTCCATATACGAATGTACGAATTATCACTTGTCAATGATTTTGGTTAATAGTAAATTATTTTGCAGTGATCACTGCATTTCTCATCTCTTACCTATTTTGATATGAAATAAAATTTGAATTTATGCTTTATATTCATTATAGATCAGCATGCTCCATACAAAAGGTAGTAGGAGAAAGCTGGGGACCTTACAGTACAATTAGTGTCTCAAGTCAACTTCGAAACGACCATCTTGACAAACAGAAGATAAAACTCCTTCGTCATTATGAACATAGCTATGTTTAGATACTCAGGACTCCCCATAACACCGCTGTATATTTGAGATGAACTGTCTAGTTCTTTTCGGTAGATGACTTTATTGACTTAGTTGAACAACTAATATGGAATTTTGAACTTTAGTGAGCATTTTCAAATACGTAAAATTAATAAATCCGATCTTTTCAAAATAAAAGAGAATGAGAAAATAGCGGGTATTTATGACACTATTTAAGCTCCATATTTAAAACGTAATTATCCAAATTGTCTAGTTTTGTTGACCCATTTTTGCAACTATATTTATGTGACATCTATCAATCTTGTAACATATATAGAACATTTGTACAATCACATAAAACCTTTTAAAACACGTTTACTGAAACTTTAGTTTTATCCATATAATTTTGTAATCAACACAGTAACCATGCTTATAAAGGCGAAAAGTTGTTAATTAGATCAGGGTCTTGTGTGAATTTTATACTTTGGTTCATTGTGCAGTTTTTTTTTTGAGTAGTGTTTAACGCCCGTTTTTACTACTGAGGTACCACAGGCGGTGAATACTGATGATACATGAGATGAAATGATATATTGGGAAATTATATTATTTTTTAAGGGGGGAAGCGTTCCAGGCCTAAGTTTAGGGTACCTCCCTGGCATTTGCCAGTTATGAGGACGGAGGAAAACCTGTAAAAAACCCCAATCAGGAAAGACGATCCTGGTGGAATTCGAACCCCAGACCTCCCGCTCACGAGTCCGCGCCTTAACGACCTCGGCCATCCTAGCAGTCATTGTGCGGTGTATCAAATGGACATAAAATGATCACTTGCGGGGTGTTGCCGTAGTGTATCTAATGTGTTTCAATTCGTGAGTAACAGTAATAAAACTCCGCCATTCCGAAAATGTGACAGTGAGTCATAGTTTACGCAACGACAAACAGTAAATGGGACCATTATTGAATGTAAATATATACACACGTGTGTCTTTATGTAAAATACAGAAAAAAGTACGAATTTATCATACAGCTTGTAGTTTAAAGGCAAGCATTTTATAATAATGGGCAAATGGATTGAAATCATCGATTCATTTTTTGAAATGGGTTTAACGTCCGTTTTTACTGCTGAGGCATTACAGGTGATGGACACTAATGCTACATAAGATAAAACAATAAATTGGGAAGGATTTTATTTTATAAATTTTATGGTACCTGCTCCACATTTGCTATATATTAAGTCTGAGGAAAACGTGGGAAAAAAAAAAAAAAAAAAAACTTTGGTCAAGGAGAATGATTCTGGCGGAAATCGAACCTCAGATCTCCCACTCTTGAACCCATGCCTTACCATTTCGGAGACTTCAGCTCGATCGTTTCTTTTAAGTTATCGTCCCTGTTTATTTTCACTTTTGTAATAGGCAGAGCATTATTTTTGAACATGTTCTTCTCTTTCTTAAGCTCCAAACGTTGATCCTAGTGGTTTAGTGGTAACCATACTTGCCTAATAGACACAAAATTGCAGGTTCAGTCCTTGTCAGGGTCGATAGATGTTTTCGGGCGTAAAAATAATAAGTATGGCTTGCTTCGGAAGGAAAGTAAAGCCCTGGGTCCCCTGTCGCAGATTTACGGCACGTAATAAAACCTCAAGTCTGAAAGAAGAGACCTCTGAGCAAAATTGATCGGCCGTTTGACGACCAGAATTGAATGAGAGGCTGATGTACTGAGATGTTAAAGAGTGTCAGTAAATAAAACAAATCAACAACATTTAAGCCCGAAACTGGCTCTATCATCTACTTCTGAACCTTTTCAAATATCGTCCTACGGTTTATAGTTTGTATTTAATACCCTCTAAAGAACACTTTCTTTCTATTTGTAATAATTACACAATTGTTCGATTTTTTATTTTATCTCGCAACTTTACTAAATGTCCATTGAATTTCTCAAGTCTCTCTTATTTATATTACTTAATACCAATCTTTCATAATCAAAATATATTCTAGATTTCGCCACTATATTAGTAGACTTTGAACTCGTTATTATCTTAATTTTGTCATATCTTTACCATTAATTCTATTATGTAAATAAAAGTCATTTTATCGCCTTTCTTTCATTTATTCAGTATCTAAAATATGTTAATTTTTTACTTTACTTAATTTAAATTTTTTTCAATTGTTTTGGAAATTCGGACTTATTTTGTCTGAGTATAAAAATATAAAACATCCTATTTAAATACATTGTTTCTATTAGATATAAGCTTTCGAATTTGCTATTAAAAATAAATGTCGTTACCGATTAAATAATGTAATTCTATTGCAGTCTTAATTTTTATTTCTTTAGGTTTGTTTAGATTTTTTATTTAGTTATGTTTTAAAGTAATGGAGACACCCTGTAACCTTGTTTTAATATAATGTTTATTAAAATGAACAAAAAGAAAGGGGGAAACCGCAATGACAATATTGTGGTCAAAGTAGACACGGGCCTCGTTTTATGGATCTAAATCTTATAATCGTGTGCAAATTGCAAGTTGTGGTGAGAAGAAGTATCGATACAATTCGGATCAGCTTCGATTGAAGAGAGTAGGTCAATTAGCGTTCCGCGGGCTGCATATAGATCACGGCGAATCGCCTTGTACAACCCGAGGGTGTCGATGTTTTCTCAACTATCACATTCCAAGCTTTTTACTTCTCTAGCGGCTTGTGGTCTACAGCTCTGGCCTCTGTATTAAGTGTAAGTTAGAATATTATATAATTTTACTAATACCTTGGATTATAAGCAATTCATTTATATGAACTATTTTGTGCCCTGTCTATAACCAATGATGATGGTCAATATAATGGATTAGACTTGTTACGGGAATGGTATAAGGTGCTACTAATAAGTTCTAAGTCTAACAAAATCAAAACGTATTTTTATTTGTTTAGCACAATAACTTACTAATTACACACATCCAATACAAAGATCATAGAATTGTTTTAAGCCTCTTACATTTTTTTTATTTTGAACAGAGACTAGCCTGTCATTTCTGGACTAATACAAACACAGAATAAAATCAAACATTTATTCAGTGTTTGATGTAATTGTTGTTTTTGGTATTAAATTATTTCAAAGTGGTAACATGTAAGAAATAACAAAATATAAATAGTTTAGTTAGGAATGCGAAATAGATTGTATTACTGAAACACTAATTAATTGTAATACTATACTAAATAAATTGTGTTTTATCTTACAACCAATTAACTAAATTTTTATTTTGTCAACAACAAGACAATAGAAACAATTCAGGCTACCACGTAACGATAGGAAACAAAAGATGTGGTAACATTGCTTCCTATTTAAATTTTTAGTATCATAAAATAGGGGTGGAATTTAAAAATTTCAGTGGAATGACTAGTAAGGGGCTGAAGTCTAAAATGTAATTAACGTTAGCTTTTAAATTTAGCTTCAATATTGAAAATGGCATTTTTTTGTGTAAATTGAAATTATTTTAAACAGGAAGTTATTTTGAATGACTCAATTTTAAAATGAAAGTACTGTGCATTTTATCTAATATACCTAATCTGTTTATCAACCATGTAATTCTGACTAAGAATGTTATAGCAGAATCAGAATATAAACTAGTTACTAAGGCTGAAACATGCCATTAGGCTTAAGATGTTGTACAGCTTTGAATACTTAATAGAAACACATGTGTCATTAATTATTATATTTTATATATTTAGGTAATTTACTATCCAAATAATTTTGTGCCATATAATTAAATATAACACATTTTAAAATTATAGAATCATAACTCCAAAGTTATATAACTTATGCAGTATCTGGGTAGCCGCATTTTAAGACTGAATAAAAATGCTATGTATGATCTATCTATCAGAGCTTTTGTCGATTAAAAAGAATTCCTGTGCCAATATGCCACCAAATACTTGAATATTTATATAATTAGCTATAGGAACGGATGTATAAGACTTTATTTATAAAACTTATCCGCTCACATTTTACGTCTGGATTATAAGGCAGGTAGTGCCCGTACTTCACGCTTCTTGTCCTTGGGCGTCAATTTCTAAACCAGTTCCCTATTGATATCACGACAGTATACATTACTTTGAAAACATTGTGAAACATTTGTCTTTAAATTAACGCATTTTAAATGAAAACATTATTTAAATACAAATCAGCTCGTCAAATTCATGCGAAAGTTATTCAGAATTTTATTGCCTTCTTCCAGAATTGAAATTCACAGTGTTGTACACACATTTGAATTTATTGGTTCAGTGCTATAGAAAAACACGAGCGAAATTAGCACAAGGGCGTTCCTAAATATAAAGGAAGACATTAGTAATAAAATCAGAATGTGTTATCCTGATACAATTTGTATTAAGCCAAGGTAGGACGACAATTTTAGCATCTTACATAAGTATTTGTGAAGCGAAGTTGATGTGTGGGTGCCTCTACCTAACCAAACTTAATAGCTGAGACATGAAACAGCCCGTAAAACCCATATTATAAACTTATTGTTGAAATCATGCATATTAATGGTGACAAACTCGATTTGGCAACAAACTATGCTGGAGTTTAACTTCCAGAGCATTGCTGAAAACTTTTTTCTTTTCAAAATAAGGACTGAGTACCTAAATTCCTCCAATCCGAGAATACTTTCATCTTTTTCACGTCCTTCAATATATCTGTTCTCGTATGGCTTATATTTGTAAGCTAATGGAGGGATCTAAATTCATTCTCAATATGCTTCTTTCAGTTATTTCTATTTATTTGTTTTATTGTCTTCTCCCGTTGTAAACTTATATTTTCAGTGTAATATAAGGTTTTATAGTAACACAAGTAGCTGCTTTCTTGATTTCTACCAGTTTAGTAGTTTTGGTAGAATACAGAAATTGGGTAGAAAATGACATAATTGATAGAAAAATAAGTACTGGTAGGAAAATAAATGTGTGGAATAGAAAGAAGAAACGGAATATCAGTTATAATTCTGTTTGGTGCTGTGTTCTAATACTCTTGTATAGTTAACAAACCTTTTTAATATAACGCCTGTTTCTACTTTCAACTGGATCAAAACAATTGGTTATTGTTAACGTTCATTTTACATGCACAGCAGTTGGCAGCATGGCGTTAGAGAGTTTAGAGCGTCCATCAATTCTCTACGTCAATGGCGGAGCAAAAATTAGTACTTAAGGACTACTGTTAGCTATAGAAGTCGTTTTTGGGAGTTTTCCTGATCTCTGCAGATGTTCCAAAGCCATGCCTTTGATTGATTGTTGGCAGAATTCACACTTAAGAACATGATGTTGCAGACATGTAGACAGAGCTTTATCTTGGTTCTGTATTCAATAATTCCCACACTTGAAACATGGCGCTTGCTGAAGAACTCTACAGGAGCACCGAAGTTTCGCAGTTCTAAGTAAACCGTTATGTATACTTGTTCAGCTTCTAGAACGTTACAGTGTACTAGACTATTCCCGTTTCTAGAAAACTAGTGTGTGATGGGATAAATGGGATTGCCTGATGTGTATGCAATAAGCTGAACGAACCGATACTAGGATTGCTCTACGAACTGTATCAGGAACAATACAGGCAAATTCTACTGTATTGTTTTGTGATGTTTCTGTGTGACTTAGTCAAAGTTCAGCTTCACTATGAAACATTTATCGCGTCTCTTATTACCTAATTTATTAATCTTTATATAATTTTATTTAATATTTATTTTCTGAAATTACTATTGATCATTCCATTGTTTTAGTTGTACATTTGGACTGTTTTTCAATTTATTTTTACATTTCCTATAAAATATTTAACATTTACTAAAACTGTATACCTGAAAAGACACGAAAATTCGAAAGGGTAACATTTCTACATTAAACACTGTCACTTAAAGTTTGCGCAGTTTAACGTTTAAGTATTTTAAATTTTGTCAAAGTTAATGTGAAATAAGGTGTGAAAGTCCACATCCATGTCTAAGGTCCAGGGTTGGGTCTATTATTTCTGCATTATCAAAGTTAAGTCGGCTAAGAGTATTGGTGTTAAAGATCCGCCACTGCTACACGTTTGAAGCGTAAGGGACATGAAGCATGTCATGATGCCCAGTTACCGTAATCCAAAGTCCCATCATGGCGGCCTTTCCATTTGACCCCGACAGGCACTATCGCTTAACCCCACCATAGCATTTCTCCGGTACTGCTATTGAAGCAGCTCCTTCGTGCAAGAGGTCGAACCACGACCCTCTAACCAGACCTATGAATATTGGGGTCACTTACTGAGAAGAGCAGACAAAGCATTTCGTCGTTTAACACAAGTTTCAATCTGTGGAGACCGTAAGATAGCAGATGTTCAAGTACAGATGTCTGCATTTTTTTCTTTATTTTTTATTTTACCTTTCTGATATTTTCTGTATTAAATCTAACATTCTTGGTTTATTTTTAATATATTTTCCTCTCTTATAATTGCTCTCGTTCTTAGTGCCACGTTGTATTTATTTTTATTTTTGGACGCATTTCTTTTTTATTTTTCTTCCCGATCTTTTTAATTATTTTTATCATTCAGTCTAACTTTTGTGACCTCCCTTATTTTGCCTTTGTTCTGTTTCTCTTTTACTTCTTCATGATTTTCTTTGTTTAGTTATTATTATTTTTATTTTTTGTATTTAATTAGTTTAGTATTTTTCTAATTCCTACGTCAGATTATACCGGTGCGGAAAGAACATGTGTAAAGAATTTACGAGTAGAAAGGAAACTTATCACTAAGCATTTTGAGAGTAAGAACAAAATGGTCTCAGATGTTTCAAAAGGAATTATAGGGTCGATCAGTATCAACATAATATCTACGTTGCAATGTGACGTGCGTTTATAGCTAGTCAAATGTAAACTAATATACTTTTTATGAACGGTTACTAAATTAGAACTTCAATAAATGTGATCGACTAATTTTTGACAGAATACAAATGTAAGCTATTGCGTTGCTGTCCATTGGTTTATTTACGGATGCTCTTTAACCTCTCAGGTCATCAGTGTCCCATTCAATTCAAGATGTGAAACGACCAATAAATTTTGCTCAGAGGTCTCCTTTCAAGCTTGAGGTTCTTTCCCTGCAGTAAATGTACGACATGGACCCATGGCTTTGCTTTCCTTCTGAAGGAAGCCATACTTAGGATTTTAACGCCCGAAAAATCCATCGATCCTGGCCAGGTTTGAAAGTGCGTTCTTGGGTCTACGAGGCAAGTATGGTTACCACTATACCACCAGAACACACAAGCTATTGTGTTTTCATATAAAACAGATTGTTTATTCGGGATTAATGCTAGATAGCTACGACAAGACATCCGAAACCATTTATTCCTATTCTTAGGTACCTATTTTTTTACCTATTTTCTGCTCGTACAGTTTTTGTATACAGTTTTACCGCTTTATGTAGTTCAAGAGCAGAAAGAGAAAACGGAGAAGTAAACAAGGGTTTGGGAATTGCCAGGAAATTATGTCCATAGGATAAAAAGATTAAGGACTAAAGGGATCGAAGAAAAGAGCAAATAAAATGAGAAAGCGAAGAAGAAGAAAGAAAGAACAAAAGTTGTAAAAATTGTAAAAATAACCCAATAACAATACAATCAAAGTTAAGAATTACTTTTATAGAAATATCATTTTAATTTATACATTTAATTATATTCCGAAATAACGTGTATCTGATGCTGTTGTCGATCGCTTTCGATTGTTGACGAAACTTGACTGTTTGAGGTCCAACCTCATTCTTTGTAATTCTCGTCAACCTATGACGTGGAACATTTGGACGTGTGTTCTGCATTAAGTGGTTTTAATTGTTTTGTTGGAAAATACTGGAGAGCCCGTGTACTACTGGTATAAGTGCTAAGTATGTGCCATTTGTTAAATAAATAAAACTAGAAACGTTTAAATTATTTAAATTTTTTTACAGGAGAATGTACATTAGTGCCATCACTGCTTAAATCTACAGTTTTGCATAGCATGGAAGCATATACATTCTTGCTTTATCAGTAATATATATTTAAATCAGATTTCAAAACTCCAGATGACAAATGCTAAGCAAATTTATTCACTTCTCCCAGCTTGTGATCTGCAACATACCTCACTAATGATATATTCGTGCACACGTGTGCATATTTTTATATACCATCTTGAAACATTTGAATGGCTAGCTCCAGAGGTATGCAATGACCCGAGTGGCACCCTGACCTTCACATAGCCGGATATATACGGTCGCTCCCCAAGCAGCAATTAGAACACGCCCCCGGGCTGCCGGCATTGGGCTGCTTCTCGCTCTTCACACCCTCCCACATATTTGTCACGCTAAATGGAGCATAAACCGGCCCGCCACTCGTCACAATGATATGCTAATCTTACCTCACCGCCTGACTCTAAAGTCCTGTCACACTCGCTCTCGTCTTCCTAAGGGCTGCATGAAGCTGGTCACGTTTCGACAGAATATCCCACTTACACTAGTGACTTTATACCTAAACAGGAAGAGTTACGGGTAGATACGACACTCCATGTAGATATATGTTTTAGATGAGTTGACAGGCATTGACCTCTCACCGCCATGGGTGGCCGAGGTCGTTAAGGCGCGGACTCGTGAGCCTGGGGTTCGAATCCCGCCAGTGCCAGGACCGTCCTTCCTTACTGAGGTTTTTTTCTTCAGGTTTTTCTCAGTCATAAATGGCAAATCCCGGGGAGGTACCCTAAACTTAGGCCTGGAATGTTTCCTTTAAAAAAAATTCTTTCCCAATAGAGCATTTCATCTTATGTATCACCAGTGTCCACCGCCTGTGGTGCCTCAATAGTACAAACGGGCGTTAAACATAATAAAAAAAAATTGATCTTCCACAGAAAAATAAAAATCTCGTGTGTGCTTACAATAAATAAACTCCTGTACTACAAAGACGTCCATAATACGCCAGTTACTGGCGTACTCTTGTTTGCGATAATTGGCATCAACAGGCAGAACATAGAAGGAGCGTTGAGAGAAAAAACATCATTGGAACTTAGCAATGAGCTAAAAATAGTCGCAGGAAGGACCTATGCATACATAACTTGAAGTTTAAGGACCGATAAAAATTTCTCAGACTTCTTTCACGCTTGAGGTTCTTTAAGATGCCGCAAACCTACGACACACAATTTTATTCCGTTCGATCTAGGGTCGAAAGTGCTAGGACGAGGTGGGTTGATGCGGTGTGGCGGAAGCTTGCGCTCAAGAAAGGTTTTTGTCCGGCATCTGGTATAAAAGGGAAACTCCTAAGGGGCTCAAAACCTTATGGGGGGGAGAGTTCATTAGGCGTCATTGCATTCTATTTGGAAACATGTTAGGTACCCCATTAAATTATCTGTGAATTCTGGCTGTCTGGTGATGCGCACCAATGGGGACGAAGGCATATACAGCAACAAACCTTTACGAAAAATTCATCCTTTAATCAAAATGTCCAACAATGCGTTAATTACCCTTCGGGTTGGCTGAGTTACTGAAATATTCCTATACAACCCTAATAATCCAATCCAAGTATTTTCATCAAGTGCTTTGAATGTAAAAGAGTTTAACTTACCCTAGATGTTTAGCTTTCATTGCTATTCAGACTTTACTGATAACAGAACATTTTTTTCGCTGAAAGTTTGAAAATGGCACGCCTATATCTAAACTCATCTTGTAATTTGCTCGTTTGCACAATTAAGAGTTTACCAACTTTCTAGCTTAATGAGGCTAAGCACGTTATTTGCTAGCTTAGTAGCATAAATCTCTTTTTCTTTCTTGCCACAGGCTTCGACAGTAGTTTTACTGCGGCAGGAACTGAACCCAAGTCTACAGCGTAATTAGCTATCATACCCAAGAAGCCATATATTATAAAATACTTATGTTTAGCGCGCAAAGGAAAATTTTAGTAGTAAAAGATACGTCATAAGCAGATGTCATCATTCAACTTTCACTTCTCCTTGGTGATGAAAAGCAGAAGACCTCGGAATTTTTCTTTTACGAGCAGAAACGGAGAGAAACAGGTTGATGGATGCGTAAGAGGGCCTCGAGACCTGTACTTTGGAAGCTTCACATCTCAATCCCGGCGGCACTGCCCTCTAGCGGCCATCTTTATCAAGTCTTCCTCCTCCTCCCCCATTTTTCTTTAATACGAGAGTAAAGTGAAGCAGCAGGGGGCCAACAGACTCCACCTGTAGCCCGCGTCAACCTCTGCTCATTTTTCTATGACAGTCGACCTTGAAAATTTCAGTACACTTGTGCATCTCGGCTCACGTAATTTATAACCGAATTTCAAGTGGTGGAAAAGCCCATGAGTTTTGTTGTGAATAAAACATCACCAAATAGCATTTCTTTTGTTACGTTGATGAAATACTTAAGTGGCAATGCTACTTATAAATAAAGTTCAAGCCTTATTATTAAACATCCAATAATTCATGTTTAACATCAAATAATAGGCTTAAGTTTATCTGCTCTCCTGTAGCTTCTGAAAACAGATACCTTCCACTAGACTCCCATTCATACACTAATTTCGGATAGGTACCTTTTCAATATCATCTTTCTCATAGTTGGGGATATAAAATTACTAAGAAAGCAATTAATAAGTAATAATGAAGAGTGTAGAACCTTAATACTTTTCTCTAAGTGATATGAATCATGCATACTACTAATAACATTGGGTATCTTGCTAAAGTAATTGTATTCTTATCCAACCAGCAATTTGGAAAATGCTAAGGTAAGGATTTAATATCAGTTTTCTTTTTTCCACTAGATTGAATTTAGTAGTGATATGATTACGCATAAAAATATTTTAAGTTTGATACAAGAGGGCTTGTGCTTCGGACCTGGAAAAACCATAGCGGAGCACGGGCATCAGTGTCGAGAATAGGGAACTTAGTATTGCAGTACTTGTGGGTAAATATGACAACAGTGTGCCATTATGCCCTACGATCTGCATCTTAATGCTTTCTTTGAGCTACGCTACTGTAGTTATAACGAATGTAGCTACAAAAGATGATTTGATGTGCTCTATATACTACGGTCTAATTTTCAAGTTTTTGATAGCTCTCTTAAAAATGAAACATTGAAAACGACATCTGTGCACTTATCAACGGCTTTCGTTAATAATAATCATTAAATATATAAAATAAGCAAAGGGGAGGGTGCAGGGCAAGTAAAAACTATCTAAATGTTGGATTGGATTTTTAAGGATGGATAAAGACATTTCAATAATTCAGCTTTGCTCAAGCGCTGACGTTTGTGCCTACGTCACTTCCTAGAGGAAGGGGAGTCCAGGGTGACACCGGGCGGCAAAATACACAGGAGCATAGAGGGGTTCTTAATGTTTCCAGGTAGAAAGCCCAACGCCAGCAGAGCCACCTCTCTCAAAGATGTCCGAGTCCCTCAGATGCTGGGGTAGAAACCTTTCCAAAGCGCAAATCACCATGCACTGCACTAGCCCACCTCGTCTGACACTTTGACCTTGTAACAAAACAAAAGGAATGAAATGATATGAAATGAAAGAGTGGAAAACTTATGCATTCGCTTGCCCACATCCTAATGATTTTAGACCTGAACAATAAACGTTAGGGTACTGACCTCAACGGGTCATTTTTGTAGTTGAATACCACAAGTGAAGCTTTTTCTGTTTTGTCGAAAGTTCGGAAAGTAAATTCATGATCTATCAACAGTATAAGACTTCCAGAAAATAACTACCTTTATTGTGGAAAAGGACCTTTCAAACAACAAATTAAAGGTATGCTGTTAGCGGCTCGTGAAAAAGGAAGCTAAAAAGTTTACGGTGTCTTTTATAGAACTATAACACATTTTCCACAATTCTATTCACAATCTCTTCTTGTGAAAAAATGCCTTCGAAACTGAGAGATTGGCGTTTTTAATTCTGTTGAGTGTAGGGAGACAAATTCTTTGGATTTCCAATGTGACTGACAAATTCAAGAACATGGTTGGTTTTGAGAGGCGTTTTCTGTTGTAAATGCAGGGATGAATTATATATTGAGTAAGGTATATAACTAATTAAGACGCTTTTTCAAACCGTGTTGGTTAAGCTCGAGCACACCCCAATGAAAAGACCTGGCTATGCCTCTTATGTCCAAGATTTAGCAATAGTTCGGAGACGCTTTGAGCTAAGCTCCCTCATTTTTTCTTCTTGTAACAATATGGTCGCCATCATGTACTACAAAAGTTGACTTAATATATTTTTAGTTTTACAGCTTAATTTAATAACTCTCTCAGAAATGAGTCATTGAAAGTGGCACCTATGCGTTAATGAAGGAGTGATTAAATTACTCTGCTGTCTAGACTCTAGAGGTCAATCAGTAAATCACCGTGTGTTACTCATTTCTGTCTTTTTCTGTATAAATGTACGCAGGGACGCAGATGTTCGCTGCAGACCAGCACAAGGCTACCCAAGGACTTCACTTTTTCAACAGAATTGGAATCAACAAACGAGTCTGCCAGGTAACTTACCTTTAGAGCTTGCAGGCACCTCATGAAAG